>CM062297.1:562258215-562670715 GCA_031216915.1 Pictodentalium vernedei
GGCAGGTGTTCATGGGGCAGGCCCACTGCTCGGTGTTCCAAATTTTCTATGGTACTTGTCCTTGACGGAAACAACACTTCAACAAGAAACAGTAAAGCTGCAAATATAAACATGATTTTAGGACCATTCCATGGACAGTTTAAAGCCTACTGCGATATCAGCGTTTATTACTCTCGAACTTTCACTGCATCACTGCAGTATTTCACCCGAGTCGAGTTCTGACGCCATGCAAGTTTGACGGACATGCTTTCAATTTTGTTATTGACAACAACATATTTATAATTTCGTGATTACTGATCGGAATTTTGAAAACGACACATGCAATCGCGAAAGAGTTTTCTGAAAAACACGATTCTGCAAAAGGTTTTAGTGAAATTTGATTTTTTTTTTATTTTCAATTTCGATGGCTCTTGTCGAAAAGGTGTTAATCACTGATCGTCCCAAACGAGATCAAAGACTGACGCTGTATATTAATAACACACAGAAAATCTTCTAAGAATATACACGCGCAATCCTAAAATGAAATAAATCAAGTCTTTTTCAGGTTTTACGAGAGAAATATGTCCAATTGTATCATTGAATCATGTTTAGGTATATGTGGGCGAGACATTTTCTATACGGACAAAATACAGACTAAATAAAATATTTGCCATTATTTTCCGCAGACGTATTTTTGTCTTTGCTTCTTGGGGAAATCCATGCTGCTAAATACAACGAAGGAGTGTTATCTAATGAGGTCAGAACCGTCAGGTGGTTGGGTCCGACACCGCACCTCGAAGTAGATTTAGTGGGGGTGTCGATTTTACAAGTAATGTAGGCAGCGTACACCGCATGGGCTGTCTGTCTTTAATCCTATAAACAGGGTTAAGGCTTGGCTTTTTGAATACCCTTATTTATTTATTTATTTATTTATTTATTTATTTATTTATTTATTTATTTATTGGTGTTTAAGGTCACATACTTATGCACAATGGCTAATCGTGACCGTGACAGTTTTATAGGTGGAGGAAGCCGGAGTACACGGAGAGAACCACCAAGCAACGACGAGCAACTGTCAGCTCCTCAACATTCTAACTCTGTTCAAGCTCCGCTCAAGCAGGGTTACAGAGGGTGAAGACATATGTTCCATCGACGTGCAGTATGCCTTAGTACACGGCGTCATCGTGCCCCCATGTCGGCAACCGGGCTAAAGTGCCTTGCCCAAGGACACAACGTGAGTCGTACCGGACGGGGATCGGACTCGGGACCTCTAGCATAGAAGTACAACAGTCTACCACTGAGCCACCACGCTCCCTTGAATACCCTTAACACTATCATACATTATCCCTCATGAATTCTGAGTCTGATAAAAGAGGTTATGTTTACCTATTACATACCCATTTGCTGCCCGAAAACAGCCGATTTTATCAAAATGATGACGTTTAGCAGCCTGTAGTGGGGTTAACAAACGACTAGCGGAATATTCTATCTATGCACTTTGTAAGACCTGCCAATGTCCAATTGTTCTTGAAAATCGCCAACAAGCAGTTAGCGAAATCCACAGAAAATGTAAATTTTAAGCTTTTAAGGGGTATCTCTCCTTATTCAGTCTAAAATAGGTTAAGTTTCATTCTTTTAAACACCCTTACTACTTACAAAACTGATCCTCTGTGAATTCTACGCGAGTAAAGGAAGTTATATTTCTCTGTTACATATCCATTGGGTGCTCTTGGTGTCTGAAAACAATCCATTTTATCAACATTTTGATGTTTAGCAGCTCGTGGAGAGTTAACGAATGCTCAACGGAATATTTTGTCCATGTAACTTGTAATGTCACATGAAGACCCGTGAATGGCCATTTTTTCTTGAAATCTACAAGATGTTTTTAAAGAAATCCAGGGAAAACATGAAATTTTAAGTCTTTGGTGGGTACCGCTGTTTAACCAGCCCAAAACGGGTTAAGACCAGCACTAAATGGGTTAATGCTTGGTCTGATGAATTCCACTTCCAAAGAAGGAGGTTATGGTTATCTCGCAGGTACACATTGCGTGCAATGGGTGCCCAAGAACAGTCCATTTTCTCAAAATTTCTATGCTTTGCATCTCTGGAGAGTTAACAAACGCTTACCGGAATATTTTGTCTATGTAACTTGTAATGTCACTCCAAGACCTGCAAATGGTCAATTTTTCTTGAATACTTACTAGATTTTTTGGAGAAATCCACAGAAAACTGGAATTTTAAGCTTTTAAGGGGTACATCTTAACCAGGCGAAAATGGGTTAAGACCTCGATTTTTTGAATACCCTTACTACTTACTAAATTTTTCTCTGTCAGTTTTGCATCCGGTAAAAGAAGTTATGTATCTCTGTGGCATTCCCATTTGTTGTTGTTGGTGTCCAAACACAGACTATTTTTTTGAAAATGTTGACATTTAGCAGCCCATGGAGGGTTAACAAATGCTTACTGGAATATTTTATCCATGCAACCGGTAATGTGACTCCAAGACCTATCAATGGCCATTTTCTGTTGAAAACTTACAAGATGTTTGTAACGAAATCCACGGAAAACATAATTTTTTTTAGCTTTTGATGGGTATCGCTAATAACAACCCCAAAAGGGGTTAACGCTTGGGTTTTTGAATACCCTTATTACTTACAAAAATGGTCCTCAGTGAATTCCACTTCCAACAAAGGAGATTATGTGTAACTCTCGGACATACATTGCGTGCTGTGTGTGTCCGAAAACAGCCCATTTCAACAAATTTATGATGCTTGGCATTCTGTAGAGGGTTAATAAACGCTCAGCGGAATATTTTGTCCATGCCACTTGTAATGTCACACAAAGACCTGCAAGTAGTCAATTTTTCTTGAAAACCTATGGAATGTATTTAGAGAAATCCACAGAAAAGGGGAATTTTGAGATTTTAAGGGGTCTCTCTCTTTAGCCTGCCCAAAATGGGTTAAGACTTCGTTTTTTGAATACCTTTACTACTTACAAAAATGTTTCCCTATAGATTGTGCGCTCGATGAAAGAAATCACTTTTCTTTGTGGCGTACCCGTTGGGTACCGTTGGCGTCCAAATACAGCCCAATTTATCACAATTTTGACTTTTAGCAGCCAGTGGAGGGTTAACAAATGCTCACCGAAGTATTTTGTCCATGCAACTTCTATTGTCACATCAAGGCCTGGGAGTGACAATTTTTTCATGAAAATCTACAAGACTCGTTTAGAGAAATCCACGGAAAACCTGAATTTTTTAGCTTTTTGGGGGTATTGCTGTTTAACCAGCCCAAAACGGATTAATGCTTGGTTTTTTGAACACCATTATTACTTACAAAAATGATCTCCGGTGAATTCCACTTCAAATAAAGGAAGTTATGTTTATCTATCTTGTATCGTTTGGTTGCTCTGGGGGCCTGAAACCGGCCCATTTCATCAAAATTTCGATGTTTGGCAGCCTATGGAGGGTTACCATATGCATCGCCTAATATGTCGTGTGTATCAAAGGTCGTGACATGGGCAGGTCTAGAAATGATGAATGTTTAAAAAAAATCCTAAAGACGTGTTTCGAGAAAGTGCCGATAAACCCCAATTTTGGCAGTTTTTTGCCAATTCTGGCGAAATAAGGGTTAAATCGAAAATTCCGCTTCGGTACATTTTTAGATTTTTTGCCACTCTATGCGTGTGCCAAATTGTGTGAAAATCGATTCGAAAATGGCTTCTGAATCGTATGGACAAAAATGTGTGGAAAAAAAAAAAAAAAAAAAAAAAAAAACCCAAAAAAATAATAATCCGTACAAAAACAATAGTCTTTTCCAGAGGGAAAAGCCTAACCCCCCCCCCCCCCCCCCAAAAAAAAAAAAAAAAAAAAAAATAATAATCCGTAGAAAAACAATAGTCTTTTCCAGAGGGAAAAGCCTAAAAAAAAAAAAAAAAAAAACCCCAAAAAACCCCCCCAAAAAAAAAAAAAAAAAAAATAATAATCCGTAGAAAAACAATAGTCTTTTCCAGAGGGAAAAGCCTAAAAAAACTAGACTTTATGATTCTGGAGAATCATGGCTTTTCCCGATGAGATTCCTTGATTTTTCATGCCCCCACAGTGTCTGATGAATTGTTTTTAACTGTCTCACTGAAGTTCTTTCATTGATGTTATGAGAAAGGTGGTTATAGTAGTCTCAAATGACTCAGTTTTATAAAAAAAATTGTTTAGGTAAAAACCATCATTAATGGTAGAGTGGGTTAATATCAATATCGTCGTCCCACAAGTTAATGACCGACAAAAGGAGTTATGTTTGTTTGACACATACCCTTTGAGTGCTCTGTCTATTTGAAAATGGTCAATTTTATCTCAAATGTATCCAAAATATTGATGTCTGGCCAATTGTAGAGGGTTAACATGTGCTAACAGGCATATTTATTCACGCAACTTGCAATTTCAAACCAAAAAGTGCGAATGGCCATTTTTACTTAAAATCTATAAGATGTTTTCAGAGAAATCCATGCGCATGCGCTCTTTTCGAATTCGACGTGACGAAATGCGAAATTCGTACCGCTCTTCATGGAAAGTGATGCCGCAACTATCCATGAACAACGAGTGAAAAGTTCATGCAAATCTGCCTAGAAGTGGTTGGGATATAGCGTTTTGAAGAGAGGAGGTAACTGTTTGAATTTGGTCCTTCCTTTTCAAGCCAGTTCGAAAAAAAGACGCCGTGAATGGACGCAGACTCCATTAGAGCCCCCCCCCCCCCCCTCCCCTCTCTGTAAATGGAAGTTGCTTCTTTAAGACCGCCACCCAGGGATCCCAACACAACCTTAACACCTAAGAGAATCGTCAGAAGTTTAAAATGAAAAGAAATTGGCGGTGATTGGGTTTCTGGCAGGCAGGAAAAGATTGACGAAGATTTGCATATTGGACATTAAAATAGCACTTCTGACATACACGAACCGTGTCCAGACCGCTGGAGGCAGCGACTTGAAATTTTCAGAACTTGTTCTACGAACACTGGCCGACATTTTGGGATCTGTTTGGAGCGTCCGAGCCGCCTGGAAAACACCACGCATCGCTTGGAAGGAGAGAGTACTATTCGTCCTGACTCTATCAGTTCAGAATGGAAATGGGCAGTGTTGTAGACGACTGTGGAGCTGTGATTGAGCTTAAAGTCCCAGGTTTCGGTGCGGGGGGGGGGGGGGGGGGGGGGGGGTGTATCCTGAAACTATCTTTAAACCTTAGATAATCGGAAGAAGTTGCAGTGAAAAGAAATCGGCGGTGAGTAGGTGTTTTCGCAGTAAACAATTAACGAAAATTTGCCAATTTGACATTAAAATTGCACTTCTCACAAACACGAACCGTGTCCAGACCGCCGAAGGCAGCGACTTCTAATTTTCAGAACTTGTTCTACGCACCCTGGCCGACATTTTGGCACCTGTTGCAAGTGTCGAGACCGCGTGGAGAACACCACGCATCGCGTGGAAAGTGAGAGTACTATTCGTCCCGACTCTATCAGTTTGGAATGGAATTGGGCACTATTGTAGACTACTGTAGAGCAGCGATTGAGCATAAAATCGGAGTTTTTTTGTGCCAAATTACCTAACCGGCTCCAAGGTATGATCTTTCGTCTGTACATCGCCCAGATCGTATGAAGTTTATACCTTTACCATACGTTGAAGTAGCCTTTTGTCATTTTCGCCACTTTCGACCCAGATTTGAGGGTACCTTCCTTCAGCGAAATCTAGCCATGCTCACAACCACGCCCTCTCCCCGTCGGCCCGGGTGCTTCTAAAGATAGAAAGGTCAATGGGGAGGGGCCCGTTAGCAAACTAACGGGGGCAGGTGTAGTTGGTTAAAAACAGCAGGGGGGGGGGGGCACGTGGCCTAGGTAAAAGAAACAATAGGGGGCAGGTGTCCTAGGCAAAAAAAACAGCAGGAGGGGGGGGGGGGCAGATGTCCCCGCTAATTAATTTTAATAACAGGCAGGTGTTCATGGGGCAGGCCCACTGCTCGGTGTTCCAAATTTTCTATGGTACTTGTCCTTGACGGAATTAACACTTTAACAAGAAACAACGGGAAACCTATTTGCAGTAAAGCTGCAAATATAAACATGATTTTAGGTCCATTCCATGGACAGTTTAAAGCCTACTGCGATATCAGCGTTTATTACTCTCGAACTTTCACTGCATCACTGCAGTATTTCACCCGAGTCGAGTTCTGACGCCATGCAAGTTTGACGGACATGCTTTCAATTTTGTTATTGACAACAACATATTTATAATTTCGTGATTACTGATCGGAATTTTGAAAACGACACATGCAATCGCGAAAGAGTTTTCTGAAAAACACGATTCTGCAAAAGGTTTTAGTGAAATTTGATTTTTTTTTTATTTTCAATTTCGATGGCTCTTGGCGAAAAGGTGTTAATCACTGATCGTCCCAAACGAGATCAAAGACTGACGCTGTATATTAATAACACACAGAAAATCTTCTAAGAATATACACGCGCAATCCTAAAATGAAATAAATCAAGTCTTTTTCAGGTTTTACGAGAGAAATATGTCCAATTGTATCATTGAATCATGTTTAGGTATATGTGGGCGAGACATTTTCTATACGGACAAAATACAGACTAAATAAAATATTTGCCATTATTTTCCGCAGACGTATTTTTGTCTTTGCTTCTTGGGGAAATCCATGCTGCTAAATACAACGAAGGAGTGTTATCTAATGAGGTCACAACCGTCAGGTGGTTGGGTCCGACACCGCACCTCGAAGTAGATTTAGTGGGGGTGTCGATTTTACAAGTAATGTAGGCAGCGTACACCGCATGGGCTGTCTGTCTTTAATCCTATAAACAGGGTTAAGGCTTGGCTTTTTGAATACCCTTATTTATTTATTTATTTATTTATTTATTTATTTATTTATTTATTTATTTATTTATTTATTTATTTATTTATTTATTTATTGGTGTTTAAGGTCACATACTTATGCACAATGGCTAATCGTGACCGTGACAGTTTTATAGGTGGAGGAAGCCGGAGTACACGGAGAGAACCACCAAGCAACGACGAGCAACTGTCAGCTCCTCAACATTCTAACTCTGTTCAAGCTCCGCTCAAGCAGGGTTACAGAGGGTGAAGACATATGTTCCACCGACGTGCAGTATGCCTTAGTACACGGCGTCATCGTGCCCCCATGTCGGCAACCGGGCTAAAGTGCCTTGCCCAAGGACACAACGTGAGTCGTACCGGACGGGGATCGGACTCGGGACCTCTAGCATAGAAGTACAACAGTCTACCACTGAGCCACCACGCTCCCTTGAATACCCTTAACACTATCATACATTATCCCTCATGAATTCTGAGTCTGATAAAAGAGGTTATGTTTACCTATTACATACCCATTTGCTGCCCGAAAACAGCCGATTTTATCAAAATGATGACGTTTAGCAGCCTGTAGTGGGGTTAACAAACGACTAGCGGAATATTCTATCTATGCACTTTGTGAGACCTGCCAATGTCCAATTGTTCTTGAAAATCGCCAACAAGCAGTTAGCGAAATCCACAGAAAATGTAAATTTTAAGCTTTTAAGGGGTATCTCTCCTTATTCAGTCTAAAATAGGTTAAGTTTCATTCTTTTAAACACCCTTACTACTTACAAAACTGATCCTCTGTGAATTCTACGCGAGTAAAGGAAGTTATATTTCTCTGTTACATATCCATTGGGTGCTCTTGGTGTCTGAAAACAATCCATTTTATCAACATTTTGATGTTTAGCAGCTCGTGGAGAGTTAACGAATGCTCAACGGAATATTTTGTCCATGTAACTTGTAATGTCACATGAAGACCCGTGAATGGCCATTTTTTCTTGAAATCTACAAGATGTTTTTAAAGAAATCCAGGGAAAACATGAAATTTTAAGTCTTTGGTGGGTACCGCTGTTTAACCAGCCCAAAACGGGTTAAGACCAGCACTAAATAGGTTAATGCTTGGTCGATGAATTCCACTTCCAAAGAAGGAGGTTATGGTTATCTCGCAGGTACACATTGCGTGCAATGGGTGCCCAAGAACAGTCCATTTTCTCAAAATTTCTATGCTTTGCATCTCTGGAGAGTTAACAAACGCTTACCGGAATATTTTGTCTATGTAACTTGTAATGTCACTCCAAGACCTGCAAATGGTCAATTTTTCTTGAATACTTACTAGATTTTTTGGAGAAATCCACAGAAAACTGGAATTTTAAGCTTTTAAGGGGTACATCTTAACCAGGCGAAAATGGGTTAAGACCTCGATTTTTTGAATACCCTTACTACTTACTAAATTTTTCTCTGTCAGTTTTGCATCCGGTAAAAGAAGTTATGTATCTCTGTGGCATTCCCATTTGTTGTTGTTGGTGTCCAAAAACAGACTATTTTTTTGAAAATGTTGACATTTAGCAGCCCATGGAGGGTTAACAAATGCTTACTGGAATATTTTATCCATGCAACCGGTAATGTGACTCCAAGACCTATCAATGGCCATTTTCTGTTGAAAACTTACAAGATGTTTGTAACGAAATCCACGGAAAACATAATTTTTTTTAGCTTTTGATGGGTATCGCTAATAACAACCCCAAAAGGGGTTAACGCTTGGGTTTTTGAATACCCTTATTACTTACAAAAATGGTCCTCAGTGAATTCCACTTCCAACAAAGGAGATTATGTGTAACTCTCGGACATACATTGCGTGCTGTGTGGTGTCCGAAAACAGCCCATTTCAACAAATTTATGATGCTTGGCATTCTGTAGAGGGTTAATAAACGCTCAGCGGAATATTTTGTCCATGCCACTTGTAATGTCACACAAAGACCTGCAAGTAGTCAATTTTTCTTGAAAACCTATGGAATGTATTTAGAGAAATCCACAGAAAAGGGGAATTTTGAGATTTTAAGGGGTCTCTCTCTTTAGCCTGCCCAAAATGGGTTAAGACTTCGTTTTTTGAATACCTTTACTACTTACAAAAATGTTTCCCTATAGATTGTGCGCTCGATGAAAGAAATCACTTTTCTTTGTGGCGTACCCGTTGGGTGCCGTTGGCGTCCAAAAACAGCCCAATTTATCACAATTTTGACTTTTAGCAGCCAGTGGAGGGTTAACAAATGCTCACCGAAGTATTTTGTCCATGCAACTTCTATTGTCACATCAAGGCCTGGGAGTGACAATTTTTTCATGAAAATCTACAAGACTCGTTTAGAGAAATCCACGGAAAACCTGAATTTTTTAGCTTTTTGGGGGTATTGCTGTTTAACCAGCCCAAAACGGATTAATGCTTGGTTTTTTGAACACCATTATTACTTACAAAAATGATCTCCGGTGAATTCCACTTCAAATAAAGGAAGTTATGTTTATCTATCTTGTATCGTTTGGTTGCTCTGGGGGCCTGAAACCGGCCCATTTCATCAAAATTTCGATGTTTGGCAGCCTATGGAGGGTTACCATATGCATCGCCTAATATGTCGTGTGTATCAAAGGTCGTGACATGGGCAGGTCTAGAAATGATGAATGTTTAAAAAAAATCCTAAAGACGTGTTTCGAGAAAGTGCCGATAAACCCCAATTTTGGCAGTTTTTTGCCAATTCTGGCGAAATAAGGGTTAAATCGAAAATTCCGCTGGTACATTTTTAGATTTTTTGCCACTCTATGCGTGTGCCAAATTGTGTGAAAATCGGTTCGAAAATGGCTTCTGAATCGTACGGACAAAAATGTGTGGAAAAAAAAAAAAAAAAAAAAAAAAAAAAACCCCAAAAAATAATAATCCGTAGAAAAACAATAGTCTTTTCCAGAGGGAAAAGCCTAAACCCCCCCCCCCCCCCCCCAAAAAAAAAAAAAAAAAAAAAAAAATAATAATCCGTAGAAAAACAATAGTCTTTTCCAGAGGGAAAAGCCTAATAATAATCCGTAGAAAAACAATAGTCTTTTCCAGAGGGAAAAGCCTAGTAATCCATAGAAACAATAGTCTTTTCCAGAGGGAAAAGCCTAACTAGATTTTTCGATTTCAAGAAATCGAGAGATTCACCTATTCCGCTTGTCTTTTTAGGCAGCGACGAAATAAGATTGCATATAGAGCTGGTAGTTTTTTAGGCTATATTAAGTGCATAGCCGATAGAAAACTCCCTACAGTGTCTAACAATTCTTTCGGCAATACTCTTTCACATTGACGTGAATGCTGTATGCTTAATGTCCAAGTTAGGGCTAAATAGCAAACCCGTTGAACAGATCGCGTGTACTTAATAATAACAACATGTGCATGTGTGACACCATAGATTGTGGCGAACGTTTTCGCAGCAGCCATCCCAAACATTCAGCGTTTGTACCTGAAGCTCGCCCGAACTCGGTCATATTATTAGAAAGTCACGAAACCAAGCATGGGCCTCGAGGCAGCCGCCCCTCTCTCTCAACCCACACCCCGACGTGCACATACCCTCTCCTGACATTCAACATGATAGAATGGGAAATTGGTGTCGCTCTCTGTGTGAAAAGATGCGGTAACTATTTGTGAAGAATGAGTGAAAAAATGATGGAAATCGGCCAAGAATTGGCCGAGATATAGCGTTTTAATGAGTTGAGGTAATTGTTTGAATTTGGTCCCGTTCTAGCCGGTGCGACCTGACGCTGGGTATATGTCTGGGGTAGTTCCGCTTGAAATCGTGGATTCTCAGTTTCTGGTGGAGAGACGCTGGTGACTGAAAGATGCATTGTGTACACTGGCGCCAAATGGCACTCGCCATGCTGGTAACAGTTAGATATTTGTCAGAAATGAAAAGTGGACAGTAATCGCGCATGGGTTAATGGCGAATAGGCGGTAATCTGGCTAATTTGACATTAAAATTGAACAGACAGCAGTGTCGCTCATACGCCCACTACGTCCAGACCACTGGAGGCAGCTACACAAAATTTTCAGAAGTTGTTCTACTCTTCCTGCCCGACAGGTTAGTATCTTTGTCGAGTGGCGTGACCGCGTGGGAACAATGTGGATCGCGTGGAAACCGAAGGGACGATTCGTCCCTCCTCTATTCCCAATGCAACGACGTTTCCATTCACTATTCACCTGTCACCCGTCGAGTTTGGCATTATTTCTGTCTATTTGACGAACTGTTCAGCTTTCAATATTCACACGTTCACGTGGGACTGAAAGTTTGGAGTTAAACTGCTTATTTCAGAGCGTACCGGCAGAAACTGACAACTCGACCCGGTGGCGAAAAAGCCGTCGTCTGGCTAATTTGACATTCAAACTGAACAGATACAATGTCGGATACACGCCAATTATGTCCCGACCATACAAGGCAGCAACTTCAGATTCTCAGAATGTTTTCTCCTGTCCCTGCCCGACAGTTTAGTATCTTTGTCAAGTGCCAAGACCGCGTGGAAACACCGTGGATCAGGTGGAAACCGAGGGGACGATTCGTCCCTACTTTCTTCTCAATTCAACGACTTTCCTATTCATTATTTACCTGTCACCGGCTGAGTTTGGCATTATATCTGTCTATTTGATGAACTTTTCAACCTTAACTATTTGCGGCCTCGTGTTTCACCACCGAAAGGCCACTGCACGGTTACCAATATATTCAGGGACTGATTTTGCGAAAAAAAACAATTATTCCGACTGTACCCACATGGGAACTCCTAAATCTGTAAGGGTTACATTTTTAATAATAACGTATAAAACAGAAGTTGTCGTGCTAGGCTTGCTGCATGCAGGCATAGAAAACATTCAGCGCTCAATGAATTAGGAATGGAGTAAATTGTCACTTAAACCAGCGAAATTCTGAAAAAAATGAGAGTTTTTTTTCGACGGCACCTACCTTTTTGCATCCGAGACAGGGACTGCGTTAAACTTTACAGAAACCTTATAACAGAAAATATTCTTGGAATTGAACTGTGAATCCGAATTTCGAAAGCCTACAGAATGCAAATGGGTGGGTGGCGGGCATCATCACTGGATCTAATGTTGTATTTCATGTTTTCTTTATATTCTATTTATTTTTTTTTTATCTCTCTCTCTCTCTCTCTCTCTCTCTCTCTCTCTCTCTCTCTCTCTCTCTCTCAGTTTAATTTGTGTTTGTCTATAATGTTTATAATATTTTGATTTTGCTAGATTCTGTTATTTATGGAATACGTTCTGCCATATTGTAAATTATTAGTCACCGTACAGGAACGGAAGGGCTTCTAAGTGGTAAGCACTTGTCCTCCAATCCTGATTTGCATTGTCAAATGGCAAATAAAATATGTTTAATCTAATCTAACAGTAGGGTGGGGGGGGGGGGGGGGGGGGGGGGGGCATGTGTCCTAGGTAAAAAGCAGCAGGGTGCAGGTGTTCTATGTAAAATAAACAGCATGGGGGGGGGGGGGGGGGATGTCCCCGCTAATTAATTTTAATAGCAGGCAGTTGTTCATGGGGCAGGTGTCCTATCCCACTGGTACTTGGCCTTGATGGAAATAACATTTCAACAAGAAACAACGGGAAACTTATTTGCAATAAAGCTGCAAATACAAACTTGATTTTAGGACCATTCCATGGACATTTTAAAGCCTACTGCGATATCAGCGTTTCTTACTCTCGTCCTTTCACCACACCGCAGTATTTTACCCAAGTCGAGTTCTGACGTCATGCAAGTTTGACGGACATGCTTTCAATTATGTTATTGACAACAACATATTTATAATTTCGTGCTTACTGATCCGAAATTTGAAAACGACACACGCAATCGCGAAAGCATTTTCTGAAAAACACGATTCTGTAAAAGGTTTTTAATGAAATTTGATTATTTTTTTTATTTTCTATTTCGATGGCTCTTGTCGAAAAGGTGCTAATCACTGATCGTCCCAAACGAGATCAAAGACACGCCGTAGTTTAATAACAGACAGAGTATCTTCTAAGAATATACATGCGCAATCCTAAAATGCAATAAATCAAGTGTTTTTTCACGTTTTATGAGAGAAATATGTCCAATTGTATCATTGAATCATTTTTAGGTATAGGTGAGTGAGAAATTTTCTATACGGACAAAATAC
The DNA here is from genome assembly GCA_031216915.1 of Pictodentalium vernedei. Lineage (NCBI taxonomy): Eukaryota > Metazoa > Mollusca > Scaphopoda > Dentaliida > Dentaliidae > Pictodentalium > Pictodentalium vernedei. The sequence goes on from CM062297.1 coordinate 562,271,235, forward strand.
AGGCTAAATAAAATATTTGCCATTATTTTCCGCAGACGTATTTTTGTCTTTGCTTCTTGGGGAAATTTCTTGCTGCTAAATACAACGAAGGTGTGTTATTTGATGTGGTCAGAACCGTCAGGTGGTCGGGTCCGAAACCGCACCTCGCAGAAGATGTAGTGGGGGGTGGGGGGGGGGGGGGGGGGGGTGTCGATTTTACAAGTAATGTAGGCAGCGTACACGGCATGGGCTGTCTGTCTTTAATCCGACAAAACAGGGTTAAGGCTTGGTTTTTTGAATACCCTTATTTATTTATTTATTTATTTATTGGTGTTTAAGGTCACATACTTCTGCACAATGGCTAATCGTGACCGTGACAGTTTTAGAGGTGGAGGAAGCCGGAGTACACGGAGAGAACCACCAAGCATCGACGAGCAACTGTCAGCTCCTCAACATTCTCACTCTGTTCAGGCTCCGCTCAGGCAGGGTTACAGAGGTTGAAGACATGTGCACCATCGACGTGCGGTATGCCTCAGTACACGGGGACATCGTGCCCCTATGTCGGCAACCGGACCAAAGTGCCTTGCCCAAGGACACAACGTGAGTCGTCCCGGACGGGGATCGAACTCGGGACCTCTAGCATAGAAGTACAACAGTCTACCACTGAGCCACCGCGCTCCCTTGAATACCCTTAATACTATCATACATTATCCCCCAGGAATTCTAAATCTGATAAAAGAGGTCATGTTTATCTATTGCATACCCATTTTGCTGCCCGAAAACAGCCGATTTTATTAAAATTTTGACGTTTAGCAGCCGGTAGAGGGATTAACAAACGACTAGCGGAATATTCTATCTATGCAATTTGTAAGACCTGCCAATGTCGAATTGTTCTTGAAAATCCCCAACAAGCAGTTAGCGAAATCCACGAAAATGTAAATTTTAAGCGTTTAAGGGGCATCTCTCCTTATCCAGTTCAAAATGGGTTAAGTTTCATTCTTTTAAATACCCTTACTACTTACAAACCTTAAACACCAATTAGATTCCATGATTTTTCTTGACCCCCACAGTGTCTGATGAATTGTTTTTAACTGTCTCACAAAAGTTGCTTCATTGATGTTATGAGAAAGGTGAGTATAGTAGTCTCAAATGATTCGGTTTGGTTTTGATAAAAAAATGTTTAGGTAAAACCCATCATTAATTGTAGAATGGGTTAATATCAATATCAATGTTTCCCTATCAGTTTTGCGTCCGGTAAAAGCCCATAAAGGGTTAACAAATGCCTACCAGAATAATTGATCCATGCAACTGGTCATATGACACCAAGACCTATCAACGGCCATTTTCTTTTGAAAACCCCACAAAATGTTTGTAAAGAAATCCAGGGAAAACGATTTTTAAGCTTTTGATGGGTATCCCTGTTAACCTCCCCAACAGGGGTTAACGCTTGGCTTTTTGAATACCTTTATTACTTACAAAAATGGTCCTCTGTGAATTCCACTTCAAACAAAGGAGATTATGTTTATCTCTCATGTATACATTAGGTGCTGTGCGTGTCTGAAAACAGTCCCATGTTAACAACATTACGATGCTTGGCAGCTTGTAGATGGTTAATGTCACATAAACACCTACGAATAGTCAATTTGTCTTGAAACCCTAGAAGTTACCGTTAGGGAAATTCACAGAAAATGGGAATTTAAAGCTTTCAAGGGGTATCTCTCTTTAGCCTGCCCAAAATGGGTTAAGACGTCGACTTTTGAATACCCTTACTACTTACAAAAATGTTTCCATATAAATTGTACGCGCGATAAAAGAAGGAACTTTTCTTTGTGGTGTACCCTTTGGGTGCTGTTGGTGTGCCAAAACAGCCCATTTTATCGCAATTTTGACCTTCAGCATCCCGGGGAGGGTTAACTAATGCTGACCGGAATATTTTGTTCATGCGACTTGTAATGTCACACCAAGACCTGCAAATAGCCGATTTTTCTTGAAAACCTACAAGATGTTGTTAGAGAAATCCACAGAAAACGGGGATTTTTAGATTTTAATGGGTATCTCTCTTTAACCAGCCCCAAATGGGTTAAGACGTCAAATTTTGAATACCCTTACCACTTTCAAAAATATTTTCCGATCAATTTTGCGTCCGATAAATGAAGGCCCCTTTCTCTGTGGTATATCGTTTGGGTGCTGTTGGTGTCTAAAAACAGCCCATTTTATCACAATTTTTACGTTTAGCACCTCGGGGAGGGTTAACTAATGCTGACCGGAATATTTTATCCATGCAACTTGTAATGTCACACCAAGACCTGAGAGTGACCAATTTTTCTTGAAAATCTACAAGACTCGTTTAGAGAAATCCACAGAAAACATGAAGTTTTGAGCTTTTTTGGGGTATTGCTGTTTAACCAGCCCAAAACGGGTTAACACTTGGTTTTCTGAACACCCTTATTACTTACAAAAATGATCTTCGGTGAATTCCGCTTCCAATAAAGGAAGTTATGTTTACCACTCGGGTATCGTTTGGGTGTTGTGGGGGTCTGAAACCGGCCGATTTCATCAAAATTTCGATGTTTGGCAGCCTGTGGAGGGTTACCATATGCATCGCCAAATATGTCGTGTGTATCAAAGGTTGTGTCATAGGTAGGTCTAGTAATGATGGATGTTTTAAAAAAATCCTAAAGACGTGTTTCGAGAAAGTGCCGATAAACCCCAATTTTGGCAGTTTTTTGCCAATTCTGGCGAAATAAGGGTTAAATCGAAAATTCCGCTTCGGTACATTTTTAGATTTTTTGCCACTCTATGCGTGTGCCAAATTGTGTGAAAATCGGTTCGAAAATGGCTTCTGAATCGTACGGACAAAAAATGTGTGGAAACCCCCCCCCCCCCCCTCCCCAAACCCCCCCCCCCCCCCCAAAAAAAAAATAATAATAATCCGTAGAAAAACAATAGTCTTTTCCAGAGGGAAAAGCCTAAAAAAAAAAAAAAAAAAAAAAAAAAAAAAAATAATAATAATCCGTACAAAAACAATAGTCTTTTCCAGAGGGAAAAGCCTAAAAAAATAATAATCCGTAGAAAAACAATAGTCTTTTCCAGAGGGAAAAGCCTAAAAAAAAAAAAAAAAAAATAATAATCCGTAGAAAAACAATAGTCTTTTCCAGAGGGAAAAGCCTAAGAATAATAATCCGTAGAAAAACAATAGTCTTTTCCAGAGGGAAAAGCCTAAAAAAAAAAAAAAAAAAAAAATAATCCGTAGAAAAACAATAGTCTTTTCCTGAGGGAAAAGCCTAATGATAGCCTTCGTCCTACAGCTAGCGACGGAGTAGAATCGGACATTAAAGATGAGTATACATTTATTGAACACTCTTTCGATTATGAAAGTGGACAGACTATTGTGTCCGTTAAAGGTAGATTAAGGTCTCATAGTCAGTTTTGGGTGGATATTGGTACGACTGATTTCATTATAGACATTGTTAAACATGGTTACAAGTTGCCGTTTTTCTCCACCCCTGAACCGCTTGTGCTACAAAATAATCGGTCCGCTATACTACACAGTGATTTTGTATCTCAGGCGGTTTTGGAATTGGACAGAAACGGATTGATTGCAGAATGCTCAAACATACAGTACATTGTTAACCCCTTGACTGTGTCTATGATTAATTTTGGACCTTCGGGCAGTTAACGTACATTTATGGAAGCAATCGGTTAAATACGAAGATTTGCGTATTGCCCTCTTGTATTTAGAACCGAATCATTGGATGTTTAAGTTCGATATTCATTCAGCTTATCATCACGTTGACATTTTTGAGCCTCACACAGAACTGTTAGGTTTTTCCTGGACAATGAATGGGCAGGAAAAATTCTATAAATTGTTGGTGCTACCGTTTGGCCTTTCCACCGCTTGCTATGTCTACACAAAGTTAATGAAACCTCTCATTGCAAAATGGAGGAATGAATGCAAAAGAGTCATTATGTTTTTGACGGTTTTGGGTGTGGTTCAAATCAGTCAATCGTGCAGTGTGTTGCTTATCAGGTAAGGGACGATCTTTTAAAAGCTGGATTTGTACTCAATGACGATAAAATTATTTGGTCAGTTGTCCAGAGCTTGCAGTGGCTTGGATTTGATATTAATACTTTTGAGAACTCATTGAGTATTCCTGTTCATAAGATTGGTAAATTGAAAACTAGTATTACTTATATTGAAACAAAAATCAATAGAGATGGTTTGGTACACATAAGGAAATTAGCTGGTTTAGTGGGACAAATTATATCCGTGTCTATTGTTTTGGGAAATATTACACAAATTATGACAAAATATCTTAGTATGCAAATTGCATCGGCGCCTTCATGGAATACTTTCCTCCAGTTAACTGAAGAAAGCTTGCTGCAAATCCAATTTTGGTAAACCCACATTCAAGACCTCAATATTAGGCCTTTGGAACATAGGATTAAATGCTCAAAGATTGTGTATAGTGATGCTAGCTCCACGGGCTATGCTGGTTACGAAGTGCATGCAGCTAACACTGTGGTTCAGGACGCATGGGCAGATGGAGAGCATCTTCGCAGCTCCACGTGGCGTGAACTAATGGCTGTGTCACGTGTTTTGAAGTCCCTAACCAAAGCGGTGCCCTAAGGTAATACTAGAATAAAATGGTTTTCTGATAATCAAGCTACTTGTTCAGTCGTTTTGAAAGGATCTATGAAATCTGATTTGCAACACATTGCTGTTGATATCCTACGTCATTGTGTCGAAAATCATATTTCCTTAGAAATGGAATGGATTGCAAGAAGCCGAAACGACCAGGCTGATTACTACCGCAAAATAATTGAAAAGGATGATTGGGGGTTAGCCCCACATGTTTTTCATTTGATTGAAAAACGATGGGACACAGTCTCGGTTGATTGGTTTGCATCAGAATATAATTATAAAGTACCAAGATTTTGTTCCCGTTTTTGGAACGAGAATGCATGGAAAATTGATGGATTTACGGAAGATTGGAGTCTTCATTTTGGTTTGTTTGTCCCTCCCATCTGTATTCTTTCTAGAGTTATTCGTCAAATAGAATATCACCGAGCATCGGGTATACTCGTTGTGCCCGTTTGGAAATCGGCAAATTATTGGCCTTTGTTGTTTAATGTTTCAGATCAGTTTCAACCGCACATAGTCGACTGGTTTGATTTACCGGTCAGTAAACAGAGTTATGTCGCTTGTTCAAATCATAAGGGAATATTTGGCACGAGTGATTTGGATTTTAGAATGTTAGCATTGCCCATAAAATTTTAGTCCAGCTTCGGAAATCAATGCCGTGTATTGCTTATTTTCTGTTCTGTGTTTATTTTGAATTTGGACATATTGGTCAAACCGTAGTGTAATGATACATCGAGAAATGTATATATTGACATGTTATAGGAAAATCAGATGCCAGACATGGCTTGATAATATGTTGCAGATATAACTATGCTGCTCTTTTTTCAGTTGTTAATGATTTACTGGAATGTGACAGGCATGGCATGATAATATGCAGTTCGGTCGAGTAATGTCAGTACAGTTGGGCTATGAATACTTCCATGTCCCTCCGCCACCCTTACCCCCCTTTTTTATTTTATTTATTTTTATTTTTTTTCAAATATAAAATAACATTCTCATTTTGTTTTTTCTTTTCACGTGTGTTCTTTCAGATTTATGCTCGGGACATAGAGCTGTTACCTCCAGCGCTGTCAAGCAAGGTGTCATGTCTTCCTGATTTGTTGGCTAACTCCAGGGCGGACTCTACCGTTTACAAGTACCACAGAGGTTTCTTGGATTTCCGGAAGTGGGCGTTGCAGAATGGCATTTCTGGCTCTGACTTGTTTCCGGCTAAAGGCTTTCATGTGGCTATTTACTTAGCCTCTTTAATTCAAGGATCTTCACCCAAAAGTAAACTCCTTACAGCTTATTTTAGCGTTAAGTGGTATCACAATTTACTAAATTTGAAATCGCCCACTGATGATCGGCTTGTGTCCAATTTATAAGAAACTGGTAAAAGGCAGCTCGGTAAGCCTGTCGTTAAGGACAGTGACGATCGATATTTTAACCCGCGTCGCTTCACAGTTTTCTAACGAAAAGAGCCTATATAATTCACGGTCATTATCCGCCTTGTTGGTTGGTTTTTCCGGTTTTCTTCGGAGTAAGGAAATACTCGGACTACGGGCTGGTGATATCAGATTTTTCGATACTTATATGAGCTTATTTATAGAGAACAGTAAGACAGATTAGTATCGGGACGGAGCCTGGATTGTTATTGCTGCGACCGGTTCAGCGCTGTGTCCCGTGGCAACTTTGAAAGAATATATCGCGCTATTGGACGTAGATTTGGTTTCGTCTGACTACTTATTTTGTGCATGTACCAAATCGAAATACGGCGTTGCGAAGAGAACTCACAACAGACCGTTGTCATATACAAGGCTTCGGGAATTGTTTATTGAGGCCTTGGAACCTTGTGTGGAAAATATTAAAACCTTTGGGCTTCACAGTTTGCGAGCTGGTGGGGCGACCTCCGCTGCAGTGCGGGGCGTTCCAGACAGGTTATTTAAGCGTCATGGCAGATGGGTCACCGACAGTGCAAAAGATGGTTACATCCAAGACCCATTACAGGAGAGGTTGAGTGTTTCGTTAAATCTCGGTTTGTAAATTGTCGAATCACTTTAGTGATGCCAGTTTCATTTTTTTAGCTTGTTACGCTCAGTACGCATACTGGCGTAACATGCTATAAGGATTGTTCTTCCATTGCTACAGCTGCACTCGTCTTATTTCCGAGTCGCATTCTGCGTTTCAATTTGCATCCATTGCTCGATTTACTCCCTCATTAACTTTAACCCGTTCGTTTGTTTCACGCAGTTGTCGCACGTACTCAATGCAAAAATGTGTTTTTTTTTGCTTGGAGGTATGCATAAATGCCTGTGGGGGTTTTCCGAAGCTATAATTGTTTCTTTCGTTTGAGCAGACGAATTAGAAAGAAACTGTTTCCCTCGGGCGGGCACTGGCATTTATGCATAGGGGGCGCTTTAGAAGTCGTCATTTGAAAAAAAAAGAAAAGAAAAAGGCGTGTTTTGTAATAAATAATAATTTTTGTCTTCTACTGAAATGTCTTAAAAAAGAAAATTTATATTGTTAATACAAAATAAAGTATTTGACAGCAGTTCACGCAGTTGTCGCACGTACTCAATGCAAAAATGTGGTTTTTTTTGTTGCTTGGAGGTATGCATAAATGCCTGTGGGGGTTTTCCGAGGGAATACACTAATTACGCGGATAAAAGTTTATTCTTTAGGGCCCTCGACGTCTCCCACAGCTAGCTGTGTCCGCTAGATCAACCTCACATCATCTTCATTTTCTCACGGATTGTGATATATACAAAGTGTCTATTCACTTCTCGTTGCTTCCTCCTCACAGAGTTAACTTTACAGTCATTCGGGCTTAACACATATAATGTTCTGCTTGTGTGACTCCTTCAGCGTTCTCACAGTTCAATCACAATTCAATCGGCGTCTACCACAGTACACGATCACTTTACGCCTTGCCTGGCTTTCACGAGGTTAAGTTATTCTTCGCCTTCAGATATATACTTAACAAAGCTAACATAAAAATGTCCTGCAAAGTGTTCTCAACATCACCAATTCTCGCACCGCCTAAAACTATCTTATCTCAAGCGCTTACTCAAGCTTTTAATACTCTTAATACGGTCTCTAGACCTCAACGTTACAGCTTTTACTTCTTTGGCTACTATTCCACCACGGTTCGCAACCGTTAACCAACTACTTTCGATTCCTTACAGCCCTCACAGGGTTACGACAATACGCGGACTTTCAATCTCGGTGCCTATGACCCTCGACGGCCAAGGCTAAACTCGGACCTTCTCTGAGTCCCCCAGGCCAACTGCCCCCCCCCCCCTCAGAATTCTACTCCGCTCTTTATACAGTCGGAACGCAAAGTTTAAACATATTAATTCTGATTTAACGAGTGCTTTGTAATTCGATATGGATAGAGATATTAATGCGTATTTTGTTTGAGTTACACTCGCTTGACATTTCGTGGACACTTTTATTATTATGAGCTCGTGTTCTGTGATGTCTGGCAACATATCTCGGAGCTCTCCTTGCTTGGTAAGATATGCCTCTTTTGAAACAACTAGACATTTTAATGATTGTCTGAAACGGCCAGAAGACGATTAAACTGTTTACGTTCAGATTACCCATGAACAATCTCTAATTCAAATCCACGATGGACAGGATGATAAATTGGTTTAGTTTTACTATAAAGAGAAAATCACTTCCATGTCCTACACGTGTACGCTAACTTATTGCTATTTCGAAAACGAGAAACAATATTCTAGCCAATTAGAGGTTAGGTTGACCGCATTATTTCTAATTGACCATTTAACCAGATAGCGTTACAAGCAAATAAATATTATTTAATCGGAGGCTCCCATAGATTTCGCCAGCAATCTTCGCCATATTACTGTGATTTGTGTTTTTTCGACTCTTAGGACTTGTGTATACTTTAGTCCAAGTTAAATTACATAAAAAATAATAAAGTTGTAATCCCAACTCTTGCGTGACATCTTTTTTACATTTTAGAAACAGGGGGTTATATGCCCCAGGGTAAGGTGAGTGGGTTTAGTGGGAAACTTCTGCTTTTGAGGCTGCTGGGTGGCTGAGAATGACTGGTGTTGGCATTTTTATGCTATACTCGCCCAAAAAAGAAAGTGTGCATTGCAGAAATTGATCAAACTCCAAAAAAATAATTTCGTAGGTGTAAAGAGTGTTAACCTGTTCATGAATAAGTTATATTGAACACAAAAACAGCTTTCCCCGTTAAAATTGCATTAACGTTAAATGACGTGCTGCACGTTTGTGAAAAGGCATGTTTTGCACGTGGAGAGTCTGAAAATTCATGCAGCAGTGTGAATCATTGGGTATTTAAACACTAAAGTAAGGCCTTCCTATCATTCACATTCAAACTTGCGCTGCTGTTAAAACGACTCCACATTAGCATGCCAAGATTGACAATGAATCAACGTCTCCTTGCCCTGGGTATGATTAGAGCTGGCAGAACACACAGAGAGGTTGCCCAGCATTTGAACTGCCACCGTAACACTGTAGACAGGCTAGTCCATCGACATGCACAACATGATGACGTTCGAGACCGACCCCGCTCCGGGAGACCCCGAGTTACCACCCCTGCACAAGATCGGTATATCCGTGTCGTCCATCTCCGGTACCGGCAACAAACGGCAACGAAGACAGCCAGGAACATCCCTAACCTGAGACGGATACATCCTCAAACAGTAATCAACCGGCTGAGAGAATACGGCTTACGTCCTCGAAGACCTGCAATTCGTCCGATTTTGACGTTACGTCATCGTCGTGCTCGACTGCAGTGGTGTAGACAACATCTCAGGCATCTCTTACACTGGTGGCGACGTGTTTTATTCACAGATGAATGTCGTTTCCATCTTTTATCATCAGATGGCCGCCAGAGAGTGTACAGACGTCGAAACGAACGCTACGCGAAACCGTTATGGGGAGGGTCTCTCATGGTGTGGGGTGGCATCACTGCCCGTAACAGAACTGAGCTGGTCATTATTGATGGCAATCTCAATGCAGCCAGATATCGTGATGAAGTGCTTACATCTGTTGTTGTCCCATTTCTGCAACGTCACGACCCCGGCGTCATTCTACAGCAGGACAACGCCCGACCCCACGCAGCTCGTGTTGTTCAACAGTATCTGCAGCAACAACAAGTGGATGTTCTTCCCTGACCCGCAAATTCGCCCGATATCTCACCCATTGAGCACGTATGGGACGAAATGAAACGTCAGCTACGCCGGCTTCCCCATGCACCGCCAACGCTTGTGGAACTCCAAAGACAGCTTATCAGAATATGGAACAACATCCCACAACACTTCCATTCTAACTTGTTCGCTTCCATGAGGCGTAGATGCACAGCAGTAGTCGATGCAGACGGAGGTCATACCAGATATTGAGTGTATGACTTTTGTGTTTGACCCTTGTCTTTGACTCTCCATGACACCAAGAGTATTGGTCGTAGCGTAATGAAATTTCTCGTGTTGATCACAAATTGATTCATCTGTGATTGAGTAAAATTTCCATGAATGAAAATGATATATATCTTTTTTAGTGTTATTTTTGAGCATGCACACTTTCTTTTTTGGGAGAGTATATTTTGCTGGTTGAAGTCTTACCTTTGACAATAAATTATTTCACCCACATTCAGATTGTTATTTCTGCTTTGTCAGATAGTGTTGTATGTTTTTAATGGATTTGGGAAATGTAATACATGTTATTTAACTATTTAACTAAGTTACAGAATATTTGCATTTGAAGTGAGTGCATGGCATGTCATTTTTGGAAATGCCTGGAAAACTGTGGCGCGGAACCTTAGCATTTCATTATAACGAGATAACATCTCGTTATAACGAGATAACATCTCGTTATAACGACTTAGCATCTCGTTATAACGAGAAGACATCTCGTTATAACGAGAAAACATCTAGTTATAAGGAGCATCACATAGGCGGACTCAGCTGTTCGCCGCCTTCCTACGTTTTTCACGGGATGTATGCAAAAAATCCCGACGTACCGGAAATGAGATTTTTGAGGTGAAAGAAATTACCCATTTTCGTGCTTTGGACAATAAAAAGGCGAGTTTGAGAACAAAATCTTCTTATTGTATCGGTTAACTATAAAGGGAAAAAATTAAAGACATTTTAACAATCACCTAGAATTGCCCAAATCGCAGTAGTTAATGTATCGTTGTATTCCGACTTGATCACTTGCCCTTCAACGAAACAATTCAAAATCCCTCCATGAGATGTTCGAATTCGGTCGAGAGATGTACATTGGCATCTATATTACATGTATACAGAAAATCATCCTGCTACACACTATATTAAATCATTTAAATCTACCTGAATTGATGTTAGCGTTTTTCACTTAGTGTACACCACGGCGACTTGATACTTGATACTTAATACTAAAGTCTTCTTTATTTCACTCATTAACAACGTCTGCGGCACAAGAGGTGTATTTAAAATAATTATATTGGTAGGTAACATAACAGTGAAGTCGACACCTCGGCGAAACGTCTGCATATGCGAAAAGACATCGTCGTGATGAACCAACGGTTTGTAACATATATATATGCCTAGCCATTTTTCAATTGAAAGTCATAAATCATGCTAAGTTGAAACATGAAGATGTCAGAAACCAATGGGTACATCGTTATTACCGTATACATTTGACAACCCAGTTGTACTCGCACTTGAACGCGATTCAGCCCGTGAAAATGGTCAGCTCGATCGATGGGGTCTGTTTCCCGACGTCTTAACCATCCCGAAAATACTGTTGTCTAAACTTCGAGTCATTCAACTCTTGATAAGAAAAACACCGAAATTGGTCACCCCCGCGACTAGCTGTGATTTAATAGTCGATATAATATAGATGTGCAGGTTTGTAAATACAACGCAAGTTCCAGCTGTTTTCGTTAGGTCAAAGGCTTCCAGTAAAAGTAGTCTCTCCGGAGTACTCCGATAAAAAGAACCAATAAACTGGACATTTTTCAATTCTTTCCGTTCTCAAAACACCACACAGATCGAATTATTGAAATCGAATAATTTAATCGGAGTTCAGCGCAAATTCCCCCTCCTGAAAAAAATCAGTAATATGAGGCAAATTCCGACCAGGTTCGCGATAGCCCTACAGACTTCTCTGTTGCGTCATCAGTCACCCCCATTTAGGATCTTACGACTTCAATATTATTTATGTGTTCATCTTATAGCATTGTGCCATTTCTGGTGAGTCGAATTAGTTACGAACACCAGCTTTGCGTAGCCCGATGATTCCTCTGCGATACGCCACAATAGACTTATTCTGCGTACACGTCGTTATTCATTTACATTCAAAATTCTATTTGTCCACGAACCTCTGTTAACAATAACTCTGAGTGACGCATCTGGCATTTTTATAAAACAATCCCAGATTTAGCCAAATCATGCCGAATCGTTATTTCACCCGACCCCTCCTACTGTTCCACTGCTCTCGGCATAGATCAACCAACTTATGGGCGGACAATTAGAAGTTCGATGCCGGTTCTTTCATGAGTGTTATCATCTACTGAAACAGTGATATCACGATGTCGATAATATGAACGGCACCTATTCCGCTTGTGAACGTATATTTGTTCCGTATAATATTTGTTCCACAAACAACAAAATTCCATACAACAAAATTATATAATATTTATTCCTAGCGCATAATTGTTGTTCCTACCTATGAAAAGAAATCATAATCAATAAGTAGACAACAGGTAAGAATATTATAGGCCAACAATAAACACATGTGATATCCACATGACCTAATCAACAGGTAAGAAGAATATATTGAGTCAAAAAAAAAGAAAGTATAATAGAAACAAATGTGAAAAATAGCATAAAGGATGAAATATAATAGTTCTAATGTTGCATGTTTGTGGACAAGAGGTCGCGCAAAGAGTTTAATGACAATTGTTGTTGTCCACCCAACCATATACAATTTTGCTACGGATTTCAAAATAGCATGTGTTACCCGAGAATGTCAAATTGAATGGGTGACCGACGATTTTCTACGTTTTATGTTGTGCTGGAGAACCTGGGTTATTGAGAAAATACTCTAGTTTTTGTCTTCCGACATTTTGAGAAATGCCAAGGTTAACCGAAAGTCAGAGGTTGGGTGTCATTGGTATGCATGAGGCTGGGATACCTCCAGATGAGCTTGTTGCTGAGTTCGGGGTCACTGTGGCCTCTATTTACCGTCTCATTGGAAGGTATACAACCACTGGATCTACTGCCGACAGACCGCGTCCAGGTCGACCAAGAGTTACGACCCCTGCACAAGACCGACACATCAAGACGTCTCACTTGCGGGATCGCTTCCTTCCGGCGACGAGGACAGCAGCAATTACTCCTGGTAGAACTAACAATAGAATCAGTGCACAAACTGTCCGCAGCAGACTCACTGAACATGGCATACGAAGTAGGCGTCCATACCATGGACCAATCCTTACCCAACGTCATCGTACCGTCAGAATGGATTGGGTACGTCAGCGTGTTCGCTGGACTCAGCAGGGTTGGAACACAGTTCTTTTTAGTAATGGATCACGATTTTGTGTACGGCGCGCTGACGGTAAGGCAAGCGCGTATTTCCGACGAGGAGAGCGGTTTTCTGATGCTTGCGAGCGGGAATGCGACCGTTTCGGTGGGGGTAGTGTAATGGTTTCAGTAGGAATTTCCTTGCACCATCGAACGCAGTCGATCTTCATCGATGGCAGTCTGAATGGACAGCGATATAGGGACGAAATTCTTAACGCCGTTGTTGCTCCGTTGTTCAACGCTAACGTCGGATTGCAGTTGTTCCAGCAAGACAGTGCCCGATGTCACGTGGCGCGTATCTGTCGTGATTTCCTGATGAGCAGAGTATCGACTTCTTCCCTAGCCCCCACTTTCGCCAGATTTGTCTCAAATCGAGCATCTTTGGGATCAATTGGACCGTCGGGTACGACTTCATGATCTTCAGACGTTAGGCGATTTATGTAATGTTCTAAGGTAGAAGTGAAACACAATACCACAGGGTGACATCCAGAAACTTATCAGGTCCATGCGCCGTCGATATCTTGCCATCCAAGAGGAAAAAGGTGGACATACACGCTATTGACTGCATGTGTGGACTTTTCATTTCACCCCTTGTCTGAATAGCGACGTCCTGGCGTGACGCTGGCAACAGTAAGAACATGAAATTATGCAAATTCATACAGCTACACTCGAAATATGAATTTACAATAATTTGTTTGGGATTAAAGTCGATAATACTAAAAAATTGCTCCTCAAAGTTTATAAAACTTTCTTTTTTGACTCGGTATATTATTGCTATGAATACAGGTAATGTACTTAATTGCCCGAGTTGTTTTCAACTCACAGCAAATTGTATGAGCTATTCACTCCATTGAATCAATGTACACATGACCTAATCAACAGGTAATAATATTATTGCTCTGAGTACAGGTAATGCACTTAATTACCCGAGTAGTTTTCAACTCACAGCAAATTCCATGAGCAATTCACTCCACTAAATCAATCAAATAAGTTTCATTCTCAGTCAGGATCAGTCAGTTATTCTTATACACTGTAATATGGATTCTAATTCCCAGTGAAAAAATGACTTACGGTTCCAAAATCATGATACTTTAATTTTGTGCATGTAATTTTGATTGCATGTGTATCCAATAATTATTACAGAATTTCCAGCATGAAATGTCTTATTCTATCATTTTTGTTTTGGTCAATTGGTTGTGGGTGAGTAGTAGTGCTCGCACGTTTCAGGGAATAGTTGCAGGATCTCATTGCAGGATCTCATGTGACGTCATAGTCACGTGACGTAGTGGCGCCATGTTTGGGTGTCATGGTAACCCGCGTGAGCGGCCATGTTGTGACGTCATCTCCATAGTGATACGTGGTGGTAGTACGCATGCGCAGCGCGTGTTGTTAGGGTGATACGTGTTTCCGTCGTCCATTTTTTATACTGGAAGCCGCCATCTTGGTTTCTATGGTAGCACGTGATTGCTATGTTACCAATGGCTTCTAACAAGACAGGGGTATGTTCGGGGGTGTGTTCCTTTGTAGACGAGTAAATCTGATTACCACAAACAACCCTACAATCCCCCAAATCACCAAAATCAACCCAAAATCACCGAAATTGACTTTATTTCCCCAATTGATCGGCTTAGCACGTAGTGCTATAGTACCAAGAGGGTATCGGGGGTGCATTCGACTGAAGTGGAGTAATGTTCTGGCTTAGAATTCTCCCAGAATCCCTTTTTGGATCTCTATCCCATGACGTTTTTCCCCTATTAAGAATAGCACGTAGTGCTATAGGACAAATTTACCCAGAATTTTCTGCTTCTATCTATATATGCAATAGTTATCGTTAATCTGGCCATGTTCCTTTATTCTAGAGTATACTCCAGTAGCGTAGAAGAGCCTATTATTTGGAACAGCTTTACTTATTATTACTATATTTAGCAATTTCCGGTCTATTCTTGTTAGTTCTGACCCTATTCTGAGTACTCTTGTTGTTTCATTTATATAACTAACCAATCAGATTGCTTGATTTTCCATAACCTGTATACAGAGTTATCTCCCTAGTGTATAATAAAAGCCTATATCCAATGGCAATATCCCCAGGCACCCCAATTTTAGGGAAACACCCGTGGCTATGGAATCCCTTTTTTGTCATATGTGCTTATGTGAAAAAGCACAATGTGACACAATGTGACCTAGCACAAAGGCACATGCTTTATGTGCCGATATGTGCTTATGTGAAAAAGCACAATGTGACACAATGTGCCCTATCACATAGGCACATACGGGTATTTGAGGATACCTTTGGCCTGGTATTGTATTATTTGAGGATACCTATCGAGGATACCTACTGGAGAATCCCTTTTTTGTCATATGTGCTTATGTGAAAAAGCACAATGTGATACAATGTGCCCTATCACATAGGCACATACGGGTATTTGAGGATACCTTTGGCCTGGTATTGTATTATTTGAGGATACCCATCGAGGATACCTACTGGAGAATCCTTTTTTTGTCGTATGTGCTTATGTGAAAAAGCACAATGTGACACAATGTGCCCTAGCACAAAGGCACATGCTTTATGTGCCGATATGTGCTTATGTGAAAAAGCACAATGTGACACAATATGCCCTATCACATAGGCACATACGTGTATTTGAGGATACCTATGGCCCGGCATTGTATTATTTGAGGATACCTATTGAGGATACTAAATTGAGGATACCTATGACCTGGTATTGTTGGAGGATACCTGTTGTAGAAACCTTACGTCTGTGTACTTCTGTTATTCTGCCCCATATCTCACCCATTACTTCCTAGCTATACCTTCGCTCAAACCTTCAAAATGTTTAATCAGTGTATACATATAACACATTCCGTAATTGAGATTCCTAGCCGATTCCGTAAAATATGGATTCCGTGTTTTTTCATAAATTATCGAAAAATTCTACCCTCCATTGTGAACTACAGGACGCTCAATCCTATACGATGTACCCCAATAACTACTTTAGCTCCTAGATGGTTGTATGTTAAGAGAATGATTCAGTTTTGCCTGGGGTCTTTTACTAACGAAAGTGATGTTTTTCACAGTACCTCTTCTTTCTTAGGTCAAAAAAGATGGGTGACCGACGGAAAGGGCGATCATACGTGACCAGGCTTAAAAAGTAATCGGAACACCACTGCGGTGACCTGAATACTTTTGAATGTGGGCAATGGGTCTATCTTTATATTATTGAGGCGGCCCTAAAAAGGGCCTTGGGCAGCATAGATCGCTGCCCAAATTTGCTTCCCCTTGGGAAACGCATCGGATTTTCTATAATTCTTTCCCTGTATTCGCTATAGGACTGGGTCCTATAGACCCAGTCCCGCTACCCCCTCTTATTTCTTTCATTAGTGAATGGTGGTTCATGGGAACCACCAGTTTATAAATTTTGTCTCTTAGCTCAACTTCCAGCGTTATTTTATAAACTCCTGACGGACGTCTAAGAAAGCCTTTGTTTACTTGCGAGTATCGAAGCAGAAATTTCTTTCGGTTCCAGACATTCGTGTTTCATCGTTGACACTAAATGTATTGGCGTTTCATTATTTGGTAATGCTTTCTAATAAGTACTATACCAAAATAATCCTTAGACATCACTTGCTTCATAAATATTACTAGGGTGTTACTAACCATATTTCTGTGTTAGTTGCACGCAATTGTTTTGAACGTAAAATCCATTGGAAATACTAATTGTCACTTCAACAGCTTTCGGGAATTTCTCGTGGACAACCTGTTATACTTTCTTGTAATGATATGGACGCGCAGTCATAGTAAAAGATTTTAATATACAATATTCACACACAAAGCCAAAAATTATTGTATACGTGAAACATTTGCAACAGAGGGGAAAACAAACAAAACTCTCCAATGTTATAGTTCGTGTCAGACGCTGGCTAGGTTGGGTAGACTAAAAAATTGAGAATGTGTGGCGGAACTCAGTGTCCGGAATCTATCATAATAAACACAAATTCTCAGTTATACAACAAACTACATCATTATGTTGTATTATACACGTTAATACTAATATAGAACGTTTCTTTAATACCCTCGAGTGTTGATGAAAAAACACGGAATCCATATTTTACGGAATCGGCTAGGAATCTCAATTACGGAATGTGTTATATGTATACACTGATTGAACATTTTGAAGGTTTGAGCGAAGGTATAGCTAGGAAGTAATGGGTGAGATATGGGGAAGAATAACAGAAGTACACAGATGTAAGGTTTCTACAACAGGTATCCTCCAACAATACCAGGTCATAGGTATCCTCAATTTAGTATCCTCAATAGGTATCCTCAAATAATACAATGCCGGGCCATAGGTATCCTCAAATACCCGTATAGGCCTATGTGATAGGGCATATTGTGTCACATTGTGCTTTTTCACATAAGCACATATCGGCACATAAAGCATGTGCCTTTGTGCTAGGGCACATTGTGTCACATTGTGCTTTTTCACATAAGCACATATGACAAAAAAGGGATTCTCCAGTAGGTATCCTCGATAGGTATCCTCAAATAATACAATACCAGGCCAAAGGTATCCTCAAATACCCGTATGTGCCTATGTGATAGGGCACATTGTGTCACATTGTGCTTTTCACATAAGCACATATGACAAAAAAGGGATTCTCCAGTAGGTATCCTCGATAGGTATCCTCAAATAATACAATACCAGGCCAAAGGTATCCTCAAATACCCGTATGTGCCTATGTGATAGGGCACATTGTGTCACATTGTGCTTTTTCACATAAGCACATATCGGCACATAAAGCATGTGCCTTTGTGCTAGGTCACATTGTGTCACATTGTGCTTTTTCACATAAGCACATATAACAAAAAAAAAGGGATTCCATAGCCACGGGTGTTTCCCTAAAATTGGGGTGCCTGGGGATATTGCCATTGGATATAGGCTTTTATTATACACCAGGGAGATAACTCTGTATACAGGTTATGGAAAATCAAGCAATCTGATTGGTTAGTTATATAAATGAAACAACAAGAGTACTCAGAATAGGGTCAGAACTAACAAGAATAGACCGGAAATTGCTAAATATAGTAATAATAAGTAAAGCTGTTCCAAATAATAGGCTCTTCTACGCTACTGGAGTATACTCTAGAATAAAGGAACATGCCAGATTAACGATAACTATTGCATATATAGATAGAAGCAGAAAATTCTGGGTAAATTTGTCCTATAGCACTACGTGCTATTCTTAATAGGGGAAAAACGTCATGGGATAGAGATCCAAAAAGGGATTCTGGGAGAATTCTAAGCCAGAACATTACTCCACTTCAGTCGAATGCACCCCCGATACCCTCTTGGTACTATAGCACTACGTGCTAAGCCGATCAATTGGGGAAATAAAGTCAATTTCGGTGATTTTGGGTGGATTTTGGTGAATTAGGGGATTGTAGGGTCGTTTGTGGTAATCAGATTTACTCGTCTACAAAGGAACACACCCCCGAACATACCCCTGTCTTGTTAGAAGCCATTGGTAACATAGCAATCACGTGCTACCATAGAAACCAAGATGGCGGCTTCCAGTATAAAAAATGGACGACGGAAACACGTATCACCCTAACAACACGCGCTGCGCATGCGTACTACCACCACGTATCACTATGGAGATGACGTCACAACATGGCCGCTCACGCGGGTTACCATGACACCCAAACATGGCGCCACTACGTCACGTGACTATGACGTCACATGAGATCCTGCAATGAGATCCTGCAACTATTCCCTGAAACGTGCGAGCACTACCACTTGGGTGGAACATTTATTATCCGGAAGAAATATAATATAATGATGGAATAGAAATTCCTGCATAATCGATGTTCTGGGAATTAATAAATCATAGAAGAAAGTAATATAAGTTAAGGGGCTATATAAGTAATGGAATTTTGTTTATTTTGAAATTCTCACCTCTGATATTCCTTAAATTCAGATTAAATATACACAAATTACACATACATTGGGATGTATAGAACACGAAACATACATGCACAGAGTTGACAGCAGGCACCACTGGTTCCTGGAAGTCTGCTACCGTATTCGAACCAGAAATGATAAGTAAATAATATTTCGCGAGAACAACTTGTGGCCAAAAACATCGAAAAACAACGCCGTCTAAAATCAAATGATGAGAAAGATCGCCTTACTTTTATTATATAGAGGCTGCACAGTTGCCATATTCTATGCAGGGTATCATGACACCTGTTGAAATTTTTTGGGAATTACGATTTTGTTTTTCGATGGAAATTCGTGGTATCAAGTGATTTGCGCATATCTGTCGAACAGGGAATCCATCTTCAATAAAAAAAAATGCAGACCGTGTTGTCCTTTTCCCAAATGCAGTCCTGTCGCTTCATTTGAAAGTGTTTTGAATGCCTATCTTTCTTTGTTCTTGGATATCTGAAGCACATTTGGCCACAAGTTGTTCTCGTCCAATATTATTTTATTATCAGTGTTATAACCAACTAATAACATGTTTAAACAGTTTTTATTCAGTTGTAACCAACTAATAATCTGTTATACAGTAACAGATTAAGTAGGCCTTGTCTTTTTAACACATTAATGATCCGTTATAGTAATCTTTTAAAACCAACTAATGGGGAGCGCGGTGTCTCATTGACTGGCGCGACGGACTTATGACCGAGAGGTCGATAGTTCGAAAGTTGTGACCCTGGGCAAGTCACTTAATCCTAACTGCTCGCATAGGGGCACAGCTACAAAGTGAGCTTAGATGGGCGGCAAGTTGATGGCACGCGTGCATTCAACCATTGCTCATCTGGTTTGTGTCTGGTTAGTACCGTACGTTGGAGAGTCTATCAGTTACCTGTCGCTGTGCGATGGTTCTCTCTGGGTACTCCGGCTTCCTCCATTCGTAAAACTGCTGGCCTGGGTGCAAATAAAGGTGATTCGGGGATGTTTTTCCCGCCTCCTACCCCCTTCATGTTACACTTGTGTAATTTAAGAAAATGATTTACAAGTTCCATCATCTGTGCAACCATCATGCTTTCGTACGCGATTGCGCAAATAAAACCTTCACGACTATCGGATATGGTATTAGAATGGGATTTCAAGGCTTATGTGACTGGGTACAGACCATGTATAGTAGTAGAGCGGTATGTGTTGGTACATTATATGGCTAGGACCCTCGTGTATTATTAAAAATGATAAAATCGGATAATTCGTTGAGAGCCTGTGCACAAAATAACTCATGTTAGCTGCCAATAACGCAACCATTTTTTTCCGTATTGTCGTTTAATTCTTCGGCGGGAAGCGCAATCTTGAACAACATCGATTATTCTGAATAACCTGCAACTTCAATGAACTTTTCCTTAAGAATAGCATTCTGTAATTGAACTGTGCATGACAACTAGTCTTGTGAATTCTGAATATATTCAGAATGGCCCACGGAAACGTACCCAAGGACTGTGAACCATAGAAATCGGAAGTCTTTTTATATCCAATGTCTATGCTGTGAAATATCGCATTTTATCTGATAACCATAGAGTATAACAACCGTTGTATATACTTGAAGTATATACAACGGGTGTTGTATATAATTATAATTTATGCGAACGACCTCTGACCTCTTTCAATTCCATTTTCATTCATTCATTCATGAAACATCGTTATATCACAGGGCAGGTTTTAATTGTACGCTTATTGCACTTTGTCAAAATCCTCTGATGGTGTCATTTCTTATTTATTTTGCTTCAATAAAGGCAACCTAAAATTTTGCTTCAAAACATTGTAGAAATTACTGGAATGTTAATAGTAATTAGTATGCGGCGACTGCGAACTATTTATAGTCACGGCCTCGATCAAAAGTACTCGCGGAACTGCGCTAATTAAAAGTTCGTCTGCTCTGCCTGAAAAAAAAACACTTCGTAAAAATTGTAAACAAACGCAAAATTATTTGTTATATTGGGACTACAGCATAAAACACGGAAGAAAACTGGAACTATGTCAAAAAAAAGAATAACTCTACTGAAACACCGTTTTGTTACTGTTAATAAAATAGTTGAAATTTATTTTGTTCCAGCGCAGTTACATGATGCAAGAAGTGCAATCGCACTTTACAATCGCCGTCATCGATTTTGTAATGTAAGGGACACAACTCTGTGCGTCTTGTCCTATTTCTTTTGTCTCGTAGACTGGTTTTCGTTGGAGGCCCGTGGGAAGCATATATAAGTCGGGTAGACGCACGAGACGGGTGTCTGTTTGTTATCAGATAAAAACAATAAACATATAGTGTGTTTTTATATCTGAGTTATACAACTCGTTGAAATATGGTTTATTTTTTCTCGGCGAAGCCTCGAAAAAATAAACCATATTTCAACTCGTTGTATAACACAGATATAAAAACACACTATATGTTTATTGTCTATGTGCAAAACGTATTAGGAAATCTATTGGCTATTGTCACAATATAACGCAGTGCAGTGTCAATTTCAAATCACTTCTGCAGAGTTTTCAGGACCTGCAGGTTCGTCGAACTCTTTCTTTCCCTTTACGAAAAGACTTACAAGTCCGACTTCCGGGTGTTTGATGTGCTTTTCGGCCCTTATTAAATAAAAAATTCTAAGCCCGGCCGAAGTCAAAATCCTTCTGCTTTAGTATAAATAGATGACAATTTTCTTCTGATCAGAAATTGAAAGGAAATAATTTACCATCTAAAATTTGGTCCTCCTAAATGTAATTATTTATATCCAATTAATTGGTCCCCCTAAATGTTACTTTCAAATATAATTATTGGGTCCCCCTAAAATGGTGTGAAGTAAAAAAAACACTTGGGTGATAATAAATAATTGCAATATGTGAACAAGAATAAATTGCCGAATACAAGTTTACTAAAGAATGTAAATTCCTATAATTCAGTTTATTTTGGCAATCTGTCAGTAGTATAGCTCGCACGTTTGAGGACTCATTTGGAGGACATTGGGAGTGGCGCCGTGTTGTGTTGTCATGGTAACCCGCGTGAGCGGCCATGTTGTGACGTCATCGCCAGAGTAATACGTGGTGTTAGTGCGCAGGCGCAGCGCGTGTTATTGTGATACGTGTTTCAGCCGTCCATTTTGTACAGTGGAGGCCGCCATCTTGGTTTCTATTGTAGCATGGGGTTGGTATGTTACCCACAGGCTCCTTATAGGACAGGGGGTATGTTCTGAGGGTGAGTTCGATTAAATGGGAGTAAATCTAATAACCACAAACAACCCGACAATCCCCCCAAATCACCAAAGTAGGTAATAAATGCCGATTCAAGGACACGTTGTACATGTACCGTAGACATACACGTACACGGACGTTTACCATCGTAGGATTCGGTGTTAAATCGCACGCTTGTTCACAAAAATGTCGGGTGTCCCAGAATCGGCTATTATTTTGAGACTCCTAGATCGCACTTTCAACGTTCAAATACCCATTGGCGAACGTGTCGAATGTACAAGTTTTTCAAAAAAGTGAAAAATGTATGAAATTGTACATTTTTCACTTTTTTTTTTTACTTAAAAATTTTTGTCGACGTTCCCATCGTGGATTAGACCTTCGATCCATCGTTGGTGAACGCGAAAAAAAAAACGCTTTGCCGATTCTAAGACAGCATCAAAAAAGGTGGTTTGCCGATTCTGGGACAGTGTCCCAGAATCGGCAAACAGCTTTTGAGGCTCTGAAGGTGGTCACGTGACCTGCTGATTAACCAATCAGAATGCTTGATTCTCATAAACTTAATCATACAAAGTTATCTCCCTCGTCGTGGGGGTGGGGGTCACGCCCATCAGAAAAATCGAAGTTTCGAGAAGGTGGTCACGTGACCTATCAAATTGAAGGTCGAAGAAATAAAAAAGTGACTGATATATAGGAGAGAAAAAAAAATATAAAATAAAAAGTTATTTAAAAAATAAATATATAAAATCGAATAGATAATAAAAAAATACGTAAATCATGAACGCTTCCCAGACTATTAGAGCAAGGTTTCTTTTAAAAATGCTGATGAGAGCCTACACATTCTGCGTAAACGAACAACTAGGTCGCCTCTTGTTAGAACGATGCGTCGGATGTCGGGATCACCTAGACTTCGATCACGAGAATCATTCGTGTCTGACGATGGAAAGGGAAGATATGGTCGTCAAGTATTTCGAACTGGCATTCGAACGCGTTCAAATCGACGAAGTGATCGCATTTTAGAAGAGATTACTCTTCTGTAAGGATCGAGACAAGCCCACAGTTTCGGAAGAACTGAAATTGGCGCGTAGAAGTCTGACTTTAGAAGACAAGGGACGCATCATGAAATTATTGTTCAATGAAGCATACGTCTAAGTTTTTCTCGTTAATATAAAATAAGGGAGAATAGAAAATAAAAAAATAAATACACACATAAATTTTTTTATCTAATATTAGAAAGAAAAAAAAACACAAAAATGAGAACCAGAAATAAATTGTATCTGACGTTAGATGATGATGAGGATGAGAAGCCGAACGGCGTTTTGCCGACGGCACCGTCGCTAGAATAAAAAGAAAGAGGAGAGAGGTATTGTATTGATCAAATCAATAGAATCCAAGCTTATCTAACTCGAGAGAGAGATTCTCGCCATTCTCTCAAGAATAAGTATTCGCGTTTCGTGAAATTCGTCAACACGATCGACACGACACTTATCACGATTTCCATGGGTTTACAAACGGCCGGCATCAGATTGTTGTCGACCACGGTCGGTATTCCGATCGTGTTGACCGTAGAAGGAGTGGCTCTCGCCACCAGATTGTTTAGCACGCTCGGAAACTTTTTGAGTAGGAAATTATATCTGAAGGTGAGGAAACACGACAAGATTCGTGTCTTGGCCAACTCCAAGATCAACACGATATCCGAAATGATCTCGATGGCGTTGAAAGTCGGTAGGATATCGGATGTAGAATACTTCACGATATTGGGTGAGAAAACGAAATATGAAGCCATGAAAGAAGCTGTGAGAATCAAGACTTGTCAGATCATCAAGGAAGAGATGAAGGATTCTCTCATGGAAAAGGGGAGGAAAGAGGCCAGGGAGGAATTCAGTAAGATGATAGAACTCAAGAGCAGATATTGAAAAAAAAAATATATATAATAAGAACAGAATTTTAAAAAAAAATATTAAATTTATATATATAAAATAAAAACGAAATTAATTTAAATAACTCTAAAAAATGTACTGCGTAAAGTGTAAGAGAATTACCGAGATGAGTAATTCTCAAGAAGTACGAACTAAAAATGATAGACAGATGCTTCGCGGAATTTGCGACGTGTGTGGTTCTATCAAGACTTGATTCATCAAAAAAAAAGAACGCGAGCAAAGGTAAAGGCATCGTGAATAAAATGATCAATAATCTACCTTTCGAAATGTATCTGCCTGGTCACAGTTTCACGGGA
This sequence comes from Pictodentalium vernedei, assembly GCA_031216915.1. Taxonomy (NCBI): domain Eukaryota; kingdom Metazoa; phylum Mollusca; class Scaphopoda; order Dentaliida; family Dentaliidae; genus Pictodentalium; species Pictodentalium vernedei. Next base: position 562,295,835 of record CM062297.1, read on the forward strand.
CCTGGAACGAAATTGAACAAGAGACTCAACGCCGATCTAACTCCTAAATCTTGGAGCAAACCTGTGAATAGGGTGGACGCGGCTGCGTATGATCACGATCTGTGCTACGCCAGACATCCTGACACCAAGACTCGCAACGATGTCTGCGATAAAAACATGTTGGGGAAATTGAGAGGCATATCGAATCCGACCAGGAGAGATAAGATAGAACGTTCGCTGGTCAGCAATCTGATCAGTGCGAAACGTTGATTCGGATGTGGCATTCAAAAAAAAAAGCGCATCTGAAAAGAAAAAGAAACGATTATTGATGAGCAAATTGGCCAAGGAGTTACACAAACCCATCGTGTGTAAATTTTGAAAGAGAAGGGTGTTCGTGAAGGGTTAGGATGATATTTGGTCTGCCGACTTGGTCGACATGAGATCGTTTTCGAGGTGGAACGAGGGTGTCAAATATCAAATACGGTTGGATCAGAGCTTTGAAGAATAAATCAGGACCTTGCGTTGCTGAGGCTCTGAAGAGCGTGTTCGACTCGTCTTCTCGAAAGCCGAGTAAATTGTGGGTGGGTAAGGGAAAGGAATTTTACAACAAGCACGTTCATCGATTGGTTGACCTCTACTTGATCGAAAATGAAGAGAAAGCCAGCGTGGTGGAACGTTGGAATCGAACGATGAAAGAAAAGATGCATAGATACTTCACGGCGAATTCGACCAAGAAATACATATACGCTCTGAACAGTCTGGTTAAAGATTACAACAACACGCGACACAGATCGATCAAGATGACTCCCGTGGAAGCTAGTGATCCTCGAAATGAAAAACAGGTCTACGCGAATCTATATCCTGAAAGATCTAAGATTAGGAAGAAGTCTAGAACGCCGAAATTTGCGGTCGGTGATCGAGTGAGAATCTACGCTTATAAAAAGCACTTTGAAAAGGGTTATACTCCTCGATGGACCTCAGAAATCTTCATGATAATCAAAATATTTCACACCGATCCAGTGACTTACGAAATCGAAGCTTTGGATGGAGAAGAGATCATCGGAAAGTTTTACGAACAACAATTACAGAAGACAAAGTTTTGATAAAGAAAGCAAATTTCTTTTATTTACTCTCTTTAACATTTTCTTGTTTACACACATATATATATAGGAGAGAAAAATAATAATAAAAATAATTAAAACTATTTTTAGATAAACAAAAGCAAGCTAATTAATAAACAAAAAAACAAAAACCCTTTAAAAATGACAGATATACTAGATATAGCACAAAGCATAGTGAAAGATGAAAGTATTCAAGAATATGAGGTTCACGAATATGAACCAGTAACCGGAACGAGTTTGAACAATGCGGGAGAGATAAGAATCAACGTCGAAACTCAAGATCTATTCATAAATCCTAGCGAGAGTTACATAGTGGTTCAGGGACGTCTCACCAAGGAAGATGGGAGCGACTACGCTGACGACGACACGGTTACTCTAGCCAATAATGGCATCATGCATCTATTCAGTAATATAAAATACATGCTATCCGGACAAGAGATAGAATCTGTGTTTCATCCCGGTCAGGCCACCACGATGTTCGGACTCTTGACATATCCTGATGATTTTTCGAAATCCAGAGGACTTAATCAGTTGTGGGTGAAAGACACCGTCGTCCCTGCTAGCGCCGGTGCTGCCGCGATATTCGACTACATCGTCAAGACATCCAGACCTAAAGGAACGTTTTCGTTCGGGATACCTTTGAAACACATCTTCGGATTTGCGGACGATTACAACAAGATCATTTATGGATTCAAACACAATCTGACATTGATTTGAAAAGGAAATGATGATGCAACAGTGAGACTCACTGCGACCGATGCGGGTAAGATAACTCTACACAAGATATCGTGGTTCGTTCCGCACGTGGAGCCTTCGATTGTGGAAAAAGCGCGTCTCTACAAGATCATAGAATCCAAGAGTAAATTACCCGTGGGATTTAGAATGAGACAGTGCGACACGACTAGCATTCCTCTCTCTACGAATCACTTCAATTGGAGATTGACAGTGAAATCCGCTTCCGAGAGACCGCGTTTCATTGTGGTTGCATTTCAGACTGATAGGGACGGGTCTCAGGAAAAGAATGCATCGCTGTTCGATCGCTGCCATTTGAGAAACATGCAAGTGTTTCTGAACGCCACGAGATATCCAGCAATCGATTACAATGCGACGTTCGACAAGAACGATTTCTGCAGACTGTACGGCGATGCCGCTGATTTTAGAAAGAAGTATCATGGTCTAGATGAATTGATGAGCAACCCTAACATATCTCCCGGCGAATGCAAGTCGATGTATCCCATGTTTGTATTCGACGGCAGTAAACAGAGTGAACGACTCAAGAGTAGTGACTTAGATATTCAGATCAAGATGCAATTCGATACGAACATGCTGAGAAAAACTGAAGCCTTCGCCCTGGTCCTGTCAGACAGAGAATTACAATTCGAATTGGATGGAAATAAGATGTCGATCATTCGATGAGAGACGTGTGTGAAAAAAAATAAATAAAACAAAAATAAAAAAAAGTAATGAGTAATCATTAAAAAAAAAAACAAAAAAAAAAAAATAAAAGTAATGAGAGTAGGTATAAAAGGAGAGTCCACGACCACTTGTACATGTACGTGTACAAACATACGCACACGATGCGTTCACCAACGTGGAATTCAGTGTTAAATCACACGCTTGTTCACAAAAACTGTACATGGTATTGAATCCCCCCCATGTACAGTCGCGACTCCTAGATTGTGCTTTTAACGTTCAAATACTCGTGGTGAACGCATGTTTTTAAAAAAAAGGGTGAAATCATACATCTTCAGTTGTATCTTGTACGTAATTTTTCATCGACGTTCGCATCGCAGATCAGACCCATCGATCCATCGTCAGCGAACGCGATCGAAAGCAAAAGATTCTGGGTCATCATCAAAAAACAGTTTTGGAGACTCTAGACCAGCGGTCCAGAACCCGCAATTGCGTTGGTACAGATGGTCCAGAACTCTCCCTTGTTTTTGAGGCGGTGGTGAGGTTTTTTTGTTCAAAAAGAGTCGATTGTGAATATATAGTCTGTATTATAGACATTGATGTTTTCTGTTGATGGGATGGATAAAAATTGAGTTTTGTTTTTTTTTTGAGAATTCCTCCACTATGAGAAAATTCTCAAAAAAAACCACTCAGCTGATCGAGCGATCTGATCGCTCGATTCTCGTAATAACACTCGATCTGAATGAAGAGTGTCGTTGTCGTTGGTGTGTTGGAAATTTGCAAACCCAGTCACGTCTTCCTGAAGTAAACAACTAACACACGTTATCGTAATGAGTGAATGAGGTTTTTTTTTTTAAAAAGAGTCGATTGTGAATATATAGTCCGTATTATAGACATTGATGTTTTCTGTTGATGGGATGGATAAAAATTGAGTTTTGGGTTTTTTTTGAGAATTCCTCCACTATGAGAAATTCTCAAAAAAAACCACTCAGCTGATCGAGCGATCGGATTGCTCGATTCTCATAATAAAACTCGATCTGAACGAAGAGTGTCATTGTCGTCGGTGTGTGTTGGAAATTTGCAAACCCAGTCACGTCTTCCTGATGTAAACAACTAACACACGTTATCGTAATGAGTGAATGAGGTTTTTTGTTCAAAAAGAGTCGATTGTGAATATATAGTCTGTATTATAGACATTGATGTTTTCTGTTGATGGGATGGATAAAATTTTTTTTTTTTTTTTTTTTTCGAAGGGAGTTGATCTGTAATAGATAATTTGTGTTTTGCCTTGATTGAGAGGTTGGCTGTTAAGCATTCGTTGAATAAAGTCAAAAAACACTTATCGGAATGTTTAAAACGCATTTTCCGCTCAATTAGGTTTCGAGTGGTAAAATTTTTAATATATTCATGATAGCAATCAGAGAGAGATTTGTTAAAATCAGTTTTCCATTGTGTGTTGAAACTGTCTAACAGTCATCAAAAAAAGGATTCTTTCTTAATTCGACACTCGATGAATTGATGTGTGAATGAATGAAGATCTTTTGACAAAATGTAAACACCACTGTCAAAAAATGCGTTAAATCAGAAACCGGTTTGTCATGTACTGTTTAAACGTATTTTTTTAAACATCAATTAACACAGTCAGTTTGAGATGTGAATATTTTCAGATTATTATATTATATTAAGATGGAAAGAGTTAAAAACACAAAAACATAAAAATATAATTAAACATTTAATTTTGAAAAATAAATAAAAACAATTAAAATGAAAGATGTTTTTCCAGATGGATCCTAGACGCCGAGATCGAATTTTAGATGAGTATTTACATTCTAAGAAGGCGATTCAGGCTGCTGATAGGAGCAGAAGTCTTGGTGAAATGGAACTCAAACGCGAAGCCACAAAAATATTTAAACCTGTGACGGAGGGTCAAGAGCGAAGCAGAAAGGAGATAGTCGGAGAATTGAGACCCATAAAGGAGAGTTCTTTGAGAATGGGTTCGTTGCCTTCTAGTTTTGGAAATCGGTATTCCGTTCAATCTACACCGGATTACGTTCCCACGAGAATCGAAACCGACGTGAGTGAGAGCGATGATACAGCTTCGACTATCACCACTGATAGCATCGCATTGTCCGATGATGATGGTGGTAAGAGAGATCTGTTGTATGGAATTCGCGAGGATTCGAGCGGTAGGAAATTCGTGGGCGACACAGAAGTGCAAGAGGATGATGATGATTTAATCGTCGGTTCGAATAAATATAAAATAACTGATGGACTGCGCAAATTGCTCCTTTTTGACAAGCCTGGAGATTACACGGACCAGGATTTCGACAATTACGGAGACATTCTGATTCAGACCCACGCCATGAAGAGAAATAACGATGCTAGAGAGACGAGACCCAAAGCCAACAGAGGTTACAAGTGGACGAAAGTGGTGAAACCCATATGGGATATGAATAAGAAGTTCGTCGAGTCGGTGACTGGCAAAGGGGTGAAAACCACTTTTCTTCCGAGCGATCCCGACGCTCTGTCTCAGAGATTGAGTTTGTTGATGGGGAGCAGATGGGCTGGTAACACAGGATTAGATAATCAGATAGTTGCCATATCTGACGAATTGTTAAGACAGAAGGTTTTGAATAAAAACCAGTATAAAAGGCTGATGAACGAATTGAAGGATTGATGTGAATATAATAATAAGTAGAGAGAGAGAAACAAACAAACAAACAAACAAAAATAAAACAGTAAATTCTTACACTAGAATAATACAAGTATTTAAAAACGACAAAACGATTTACCAGTGAAAAAAAAAAAAAAAAAAATATATCCTAAAAATAAAATATGTTGGTGATAAAGAACAGGGGATACGTCAGGACTTACGTTCAAGGCGGTTCTGGCATTGTTGATTCTATAATGCGAGCGTTCACGAGCAATGCGGGTAGAAAACTCGCATCGACCGTGTTTGAGGTCGGTAAGAAGACGGCTTTGGATGCTGGTAAGAAAGCCGCTTCTGAAGCCAGTGGTAGGATAGCTTCTGTGGCTGGCAAGAGGGCAGCCGACGCATTGATCGACAAGTTGATCAGTCCGCCGGCAAAGCGAGCTGCGTTAGAGCGAACGCCGAAAAGTTGGAAAGATTTTAAGGATGCCGTGGTGCCCATACAAGATTTAGCCAAAATGACAAGTGGATCCGGATTGAAGAGAACTCGCGATGGTGCGATATAAACAAATAATAATAATAACAATATTAAAAACAGAGTTTGAAAAACATAAAAAATTTGTGTTTGAAAAGAATCTAAAATAACAGACAAAAAAAAAAAATAAAACAAAGATGAACATTAATGATATGTCTTGGAACGACGCCGCGACCAAGAGGTCGAATAACGAGTACTTTCCCAAGAGCATAAGAGGTTTGATAGTGGGAAAATCGAATTGTGGAAAGACCAATCTGTTGATGAATCTGTTGTCCCGACCCGACTGGTTGGATTACGACAGATTGTTCGTGTTTGGCAAGAGCTTGTTTCAACCCGAATACAGATTGCTTCGAGAGTGCATGGATCGCAGATTGCCCAAGGACGTCATAGCCAGAATCTTTGACAGTAGGGAGGAATTCGACAAGTGTGGAGCTCTGCTCTCGACCATTTTGGACGGCGCAGCGATGGAGCTGATGAAGAGAAATGCATCTTCGATCGTCGAGTGTTGATTTTATGAGAATGCTAGCGACGTTCCAGATCCTAGAGAACTGAAATCGGAAGATAACAATCTCATGATTTTCGACGATCTGCTTTTGGAGAGACAGAACCGATGCGAATCGTATTACGTTAGGGGTCGACACAGCAACGTGGACTGTTTCTACCTGTCGCAGAATTATTTTCGATTGCCCAGACAGACGATAAGGGAGAACGCTAATTTTCTATGTCTCTTTCACCAAGATCTCAAGAATCTCAATCACATCTACGGCGATCACGTCGCAAACGACATGAGCGCTGTCGAATTCAGGAGATTCTGCAAGAGGGTTTGGGATGGTGAACTTTACAATTTCATCGTGATCGATTTGACGAGCGAATTTAGTCGCGGAAAATATCGGTGCGGATTCGACAAGTTTTATGTTCCCGATGGTGATAATAATAAGATAGAGCATGAAAATAAAAATTAGAAAAATAATAAATCTTCAAATAATTAGTTTTGAATGAAAAAAAAAAAAAAAATTAAAATATAATGTTCGAACATGGAGAATTGTTAGAATGGATAGCCGAGAATATGGCTGTGAAACAATCCATTCAAATCGTGGTGAGTGGCGATTCGACTCGATTCACTACGAAATTCGAACCTTCCATCGAATTGAATAGAGAGAAAAGTTACGAGATGGCGTTGGTGAATCTGGAGACTTATTATTCCTTTCCCAACGTCACCGAAAAGAATAACTCGTTCAAGTATTCTGACGGAGTGGATTGGTTGGAGATTCGAATTCCCAAAGGGAGTTACGACATAGACGATTTGAACCTTTACATTCAGACGCGAATGAAGACGGATGGAAAGGGAAGCAACAAGATCAGACTCGCTCCCAATCCTAATACCTTACAGACGATGTTGAATTTGGAAGATAATTTTCGTGTGGATTTCAACACGGATGATTCTATAGGCAAGATGTTGGGATTCGATCGAAAGATGTATCGAGGCCACGCGGCATCTGAAAATACGGTCGACATTCTCACTGTCAATAGCATTCTGGTGAACGTGGACGTGATTGCTGGAAGCTACGTTAATGGTAGCGCTCAGCCGACGATCTATTCCTTCTTTCCAAATGTGTCGCCGGGTTTTAAGATCGTGGAGCGACCTCGAAATTTAGTTTATCTACCAGTGATTTTAGACATGTTGTATAGTCTCAAAACCACGTTGATGGATCAAAATGGTGAACTGTTAGATCTTCGCGGAGAGAGAGTGACGATACGAGTTCACATAAGAGAAATATAAAAAGCAAAAAAAAAAAAAAAAATATACTATGTATATAGATAACAAAAATAAAATAAACGGTAATATTCATTTTTACAAAATTATTTTAATATAATTATTAAACAAGAAACAATTGAAGTAAATATATTTAAAAAAAACAAACAGAATTATGACACAATACGTGGTTAAAAACGTGAGCATATCCGCAGGACAGAGGAAGAAACTTAAGAGAGCGTTAACAACTCGAGGCGAGGTGGTGAGATTCAAATTCACTCACGAAGATCTGACGAGAGGTGGACAGGATTCGATCGCCTGGACCAGAAGTTAAATCAATAGGATGGAGAAAGCGATTTGCGATGGAAGAGGGTTGGCGGTGAGATTGAGTCCCGCTCAATTGAGATACAATTTGAGAATGAAAGGCGGTTTCCTACCGTTATTGGCAGGAATCACCGCAAAAGCATTACCCTTCGCCGCAAAGGTGCTACCCTTTCTCGGAAAGACTCTCGGCGTGGGAGCTCTCACGGGACTCGCTAGTTCAGGAGTTGAGAAATTAATGGGGGGCGATGGACTGTTTTTGAAGAAGGGAGGAGCCATGTGTCGCGTTCACATAGACGACAGTGGTAAAGGATTGTATCTAGAACCCGTTAGAGGTGGCAACTCTCTGAGAGGAAACGGTCTCTATGTGAAGAGTGGACGGAACGTCGAGCGATTCGGCAAGGGTTTGTTGCTCGGTGAGAATTCACCATTTAAGAACATACTGATTTTGAATATGTTATTATAAATATAAAATTATATAAAATATATAAAATCATAGAAAGTATAAAATAATATATTTAAAATGGGTGAAAAGGTGGAGAAACAAATTTATCACCTGGATGAAAAGGTGGAGAAACAATTTGATGATAATGACGAACATTGCAAGCCAGAGAGCGAAGAAATAAAAAAATGGTTAGACGCTAATGATGGATATCTAAGGAAAGAGATAGATAAAGCGTGGGATATACGGTTGAGAATGAGACAATGCTTTCCACAGTCACCACTACCTTCTGAAGTGAATGGTAATGATGTGAGTGTTACCAAGAGATGCACAACATTCGTTCATAATTATGATTTGGATAAACAAAAATGTTACCATGAACGTATCACATCACAAAGAAAAAGAAAAAAAAAGAAAAAGAAGAATCGACGCTGAAATTTGAGAGAAAAGGAAACGTTATTATAATATATCATGATGATAGTGAAGAAGGAAAACAAAAAAAAAAAAAAAAAAGAAAAAAGTAAATGAGATCTAAAGATGATCTCATTACTTTTTTTTTTTTTTCATTTTTTCTTCGCTAAAAATCAATCACTCTATTATTTATATTTCCAAGTCCGTTATTAGCATGTTGACGCTCGTGTCTTCTCCTTTTTCGAAAACGTGTTGAATGTTTATCTTTACTCTTTTGAGTTTTTTTACATCGGTCAACTCGCTCTCACCACCCAATTTCTTCACGAGTTCGAATGAGATGTTTGGAAATATATGTAATTTCCATAGGGCAATGACAAATCGTCCTTGTCGAATTCTCTATCTTTGGCGATGACGATGTTCTGCAGATCGCTTTGGTACTCGTAAATCAAATCGAGCACAGCTTCGTTCAATTTCAGAGGCATCTTATATTTCTCGTATTTGTGCTCTATGCCCTTCGTCTCGACATCGTTCAATTCGATGGGATCGTGTCGTTGTAATCTATAGATTTTATGACCAAATTTCTTATACATTTCGACTCGTTTCAATTTCAATTCGCATCTTTTAGGTGTTGTTGTCTTCATGATCGATTATTTGTTTTTTTTGTTTTTACGAATTCTTGCAATAATGTATATTTTAAATTTTGTATTTAAATAATAATTTGTTAAAAAAAAGTTTGTTATTTTTTTTGCTCTTTATATATATATAAAAAAAAAAAAAAAGTTGTTTTTTTAATTTTAATTTCTTTAATGTGAAAAATTTTTTTGTAAAAAGTTTTTTTTCTCTTTATAACGTGCGTCTGCTTCATGGAAATTTGTTTTGAACCTCGTGCGAGACTTCGCGTAAAAGTCGTAAGAGTTCTATTTGTCTTGAACCTTCTTCTTTTTTAATAGCTCGAATGACATTGTCGATTAATTTTTGTTTGCTAATAGTATTACGATTCGATTTTCTATCGCAAATCGTATCGTTTTCTTTCGAAATGTGTAAATATAAATTACAATTTTTTTCTTCTTGGTTTTTTGGAGAATAACAATTTATTAAACAACGTCGACGTTTATGTCGAGATTCCGTCATGGATGTTGTCGTCATGATCGATTATTTGTTTTTTTGTTGTTTTACGAATTCTTGCAAATAATGTATATTTTAAATTTTGTATTTTAAATAATAATTTGTTAAAAAAAGTTTGTTATTTTTTTTTGCTCTTTATATATATAAAAAAAAGTTGTTTTTTTAATTTTTAATTTTCTTTAATGTAAAATTTTTTTAGCAAAAGTTTTTTTTCTCTTTATATATATAAAAAGTTAAATTTTTTAATTTCAATCTCTCTATTGTTTATATTTCCAAGTCCGTTATTAGCAAGTTGACATTCATAATTTTTCCACATACGAAAATGGTGTGAATGTTCATCTTTACTCTTTTGAGTTTTTTTTCATAGGCGAATGCGCTCTCACCACCCGATTTCTTCATGAGTTTGGGTGAGATTATTGGATATATGTAACCTCCATAGGACAACAATAAATCACCCCTGTCGAATTCTCTGTCTTCGGCGACAATGATATTAATCAACAGTTTGCTTTGGTACTTGTAAAACAAATCGAGCGCGGCTTCATCCACTTTCAAACACATTCGATATTTGTGGTAGTAGCGCTCTAAGTCCACCCTCTCGACCTCATTCAATTCGATGGGATTGTGTGGTTGTAATGTATAGATATTAAAACTGGATCTCTCATACCTTTTGTCTCGTTTCAATTTCAATTCGCATCTTTTAGGTGTTGTTGTCATGATCGATTATTTGTTTTTTTATGAATTCTTACAAATAATGTATATTTTAATTTTGTATTAAAAAAAATTGAATTTAAAATTTAACTCTTTTTTTCTATTATATATAAAGAGTAAAAAAGCAAAACTTTTTTAACAAATTATTTAATACAAAATTCCCCCCCCCCAAAAAAAATATTCTTACAAATGAAGCAAACAGATAAAACAATGGTAAATTTAAATGAGAAAACCGTATCTCAGTTAAACGAGATTTGTAATCTATTACAAATTTTAGATTTCAGAAAGCATAGAACTAAATCAAAAAAAATTGAAGTCATACAAGAATATTTGCGAAACGCTAGAAAGGCAAACGAAATGTCGATAGCAATGACTTCAAAAGATGCACCGGTTGTGAAAAATAAGAAGACGACTAAACGAAAAGCCGTTGAAAAACATCAAGTTTCCAAAGAAAAGAAAAGAAAAACTAAAACGAAAACGAGTGATGCACTTCAGATTCAAGACAAACGAGATATATCAAGCGAAATTCAACGAGCAATCGACGAAGAGAAAGGAGAAGAATATGTAAGATGACTCGTTGCGGAACTATTCCAATCGAAACCCGTAGAACAGGAGAGTGCGATCAAGGACATTTTCAAAACTTTCGACGTGATTCCCTCGTTGAAGAAAATTGATCTGAAATTGTTCATGGAACAGGTGAAGAAAGAAGTATTGGATTTGTTTCACGAATACACGAACTTGGGATTAAAAATTAAGGTGATACTCCATTGCATAATGAATAAAATCGACGTGAAGTCCGGCGAGAGCATCGTGAAAAATGCATATTTCAGATCTAACGTCGAACCCATATTTCGAAGTTCAGATCTATCACACGTTTTCGAAAAAATGAAAGACAAGATGTTGACGTCTCTCGCGAATTATCAAAATGAAGGTAGTAATTGGACGTTCGGTGAGGTGTTGAAACTCGAAATTCACATGACTAAAAACGAACCGTTGAAAGGATCTTCCTACTTGGAATTACCGTATTTCTTGACTAAGAAACACGCTGTGGTCAACGTGAGAAATAAAGATGATCAGTGTTTTAAATGGGCAGTCACCTCCGCTTTATACCCTGTCGAAATACACACCAATAGAGTTTCTCGTTATGAGGAAACTTCTAAAAATCTCGATTGGACCGGAGTGACTTTTCCAACAGAGTTAAAACACATCGAACGTTTTGAGGTTCAAAATCCCACCGTAGTGGTGAACGTCTTGGGATACGGCGACGAAAATCAAAAGATCTATCCTCTCAGACAGACTTCGTATCGCGGAAGAGAAAAGACGATTATTTTATTATCGATTTCGAATGGTGACAATCGTCATTATTGTTGGGTTAAACATCTGAGCCGATTACTGTCGAAACAAAATAATACTCATAACGGAAAGATATCTTTATGTTGCAACTGCATGAACATGTTTAAGACCGAAAAATCATTGCAACGAAAATCAAGGTGTCACCATCGAAATGCCCAAACCCAACACCATCGTGAAGTTTGAAAATCACAATAGAAGGTTAAAAGGACCATTCGTCGTGTACGCCGATTTCGAATGTTTCACGGCAAAAATGAGTTCCTGTCAACCCAACGCTCTTCAAAGTTACGTCGAAAGATATCAAAAACACATACCTTCGGGCTATTGCATTTACGCGAAATGCGCTTTCGACTCGCAACACGACATGGGTCCCTTCACCTACACAAAACAGCATGAAGACGACGACGTGGCACAAATGTTCGTGGAAGAGTTAGAATCGAAAATTCAAATGTTATACGACAAATTCAAAACTCCGGCGAAAATGATCATCACGCGAGAGCAGCAGGATGAAAATAACAGAGCCACCGAATGTCACACATGCAGACCATCGTTCGATGAGAATTTGGAGGAAAATACGAAGGTCAGAGACCACGATCATTACACAGGTCTGTATCGCGGTCCGGCACATAGCAAGTGTAATTTAAAATATCGAGACACCGCTTTCTATCCGGTGATGTTTCACAATCTTTCGGGTTACGACAGTCATCTGTTCATGAAAAATCTAGGCACCTCACACGAAGAATTAAATTGCATCGCGAACAGCGAAGAAAGATACATTTCCTTCACGAAATGGAAGCTCATGGAGAAGAAAAGAGTAATCGACGGAAATACGTTGGAAGAAAAAACGAAATCCATTCGTAGATGCATACGTTTCATCGACACTTTTAAATTCATGTCGACCGCTCTGGAAAAATTAGTCAATAACATGAGCAAGGATAAATTTAAAATCACGAGCGAACATTTTGGAGAACGAGTAGACGTCATGTTGAGGAAAGGAGTCTATCCTTACGATTACATGAACGATCTAAAGAGATTCGAAGACACCGCACTACCTTGGAAAGATGATTTTTATTTGAAATTATACGAATCCGACATTTCCGACGAGAATTACGAACACGCCAAAAACGTGTGGAAATCATTCGATATGAAAACCATGAGAGATTATCACGATCTCTATCTGAAGACCGACGTTCTGCTCTTGGCAGACGTGTTCGAAAATTTTCGAGATGTCTGTTGTCGAAATTACGATCTGGATCCCGCTTGGTATTTCACCGCACCCGGTCTGGCGTGGGATGCTCTGTTGAAGACCACCGAAGTCCAATTGGAATTATTATCTGACGTGGACATGTTGCTCATGTTCGAAAGGTCTGCAAGAGGTGGCGTCTCGATGATCTCTCACAGACATTCTGAGGCTAACAATCCCTACATGAAAGAAGGTTTCGATTTGAAACGGTCGACTAAATACATACAGTATTGGGACGATAATAATCTGTACGGTTGGGCTATGAGTCATCCTTTACCGATTGGAAATTTCGAATGGGTGAAGGAACCGGAAGAGATGCAAAAATGGAGAGACTATCCTTGCATTTTAGAAGTCGATTTGAACTATCCGGAAGAATTACATGATCCACACAACGATTATCCGCTGGCTCCCGAACGAATGGTTCCGAACGAAGGAGACGAGGAAAATCTCATTCCCAATTTATTTAACAAACGTAACTACGTCGTCTACAGCGAGAATTTGAAACAATACGTCGATTACGGGATGAAATTAGTCGACATACATCACATCATTCGATTCGACGAAGAGCCTTGGATGAAAAAATACATCGATCTCAACACGAATCTCAGAACCCGAGCCGAGAACGATTTCGAAAAAGATTTCTTCAAACACATGAACAACTGCGTGTACGGCAAATCGATGGAAAACATCAGGAAGAGAACCGACGTTCGACTCGTCACGTCTGAGAAAAAAGCAAAAAAATTAGTGGCGAAACCCAATTACAAACATCGAACCATATTTGGCGAAAATCTAGTGGCCGTTCACATGCAAAAGATGCATCTGAAGTTCGACAAACCGTATTATCTCGGACCGATCATCTTAGATGTGAGCAAGCGATTGATGTATGAGTTTCACTACGATTACGTCAAACGAAAATTTGGTGACAAAGCCAAACTACTGTTCACCGACATGGACAGTTTAGTTTACGAGATAGAGATGAAAGACGTCTACCGAGATATATCTCCAGACGTGGCCGATTGGTTCGACATGAGCAATTATCCCGTCGATCACCCATCCAACATTCAATCGAACGACAACAAGAAGGTGTTGGGTAAATTTAAGGACGAGAGCAGCGGTAAACAGATCGTCGAATTCGTGGGCTTGAGACCCAAACTCTATGCTTATCATCTAGAAGATGATGAAGAGATCAAGAAGTGCAAAGGAGTTAAAGCATGCGTGGTGAAGAAAAACATCTCTTTCCAAGAGTATAAAGATTGTCTGTTAGGAAGTGGTCCGGTGTATAAGACTATGAAATCGATTCGAAGCGAAAATCATGACTTGTATACCGAAATAGTCAACAAGATTTCGCTGACGGCCGACGACGACAAGAGATTCATGTTAGACGATAAAATAAGCACTTTGGCACTCGGACATTGGACTGTGGATCTAATTAGAGACTATATGAATGTGGCTGATTGGATTCCAGATATGAATGTGGATGATAGGATTCCAGAAAATCAAGAAGAATTAGATGAACCCAAAATTATAGAAGTCAAGGAATTAGACGGATTCAAGATTATGGAAGTCGATAGAGTTAGTTTAAAAAGAAAAAGAAAAAATAGAAAAAAATAACGTCATTTTTAGTGAATTATAATAAAATAAATAAAAAAAAAAAATATATATACGCATCTATGAATAAGAAAATAAAGATATCCGTAGAAGGTGTCGTCTTACCCAACGAACCCCTATCCAACATCGATCTGTTGAATGTGGCAAAAGATTTGAAAATCGAAGATTTTCTAGGTGTGTTTTCCAGAGATGCCTTGCCGAAGAGAAGACCTCGGCAATCGGAATGCGGAATTTTAAATCTAGATGATTCATTGCGTGAAGGCACTCACTGGGTGGCGTGGTTCAAGAACAGGAAGAAGAAGAATTATTATTTCGACAGCTACGGAATCTCGCCGCCGAAAGAAATAAAGAACTATTTCAAAAAATCGATGGTTCTTTACAACACGGATCAAGTGCAATCACCAGATCAAGTGTTTTGCGGTCACCTGTGTCTCTACATTCTCAAGAGATGGTCTGAAGGAGATGAATTTCAAGACATTCTCAATGACTTACATTAGAGAGAGATTTTTTGTTTTTATAGTATATATAAAGATAAAAAATTATTTTAAAAAAATTTTAATCGAATAAAAACGAAAAATAAAAATAACATAGTTCATTTTTTAATAAACTGCGTTTGAACATATTTTTTCTAAAAAACAAAAAAAACAAATCCTTACAACAACATGACAGTTGATAAATTTGGTAGAAGTGACAACGAAAAAGTCAACCCGAGAAAGAAGAGGAAGACGTTCGAAGTCGATGATGGTTATGACGTTGCCAACTTGGACGAGCGTTACGTTCAGAGATACGAACCTCGAGAAGAACCTTTGAACATGAACGATAAGAAGCTCTACAATCTTCCCGAGCTGATAGATCTCGCAGATGCTGAGACTAAAAAATATGTCGACAGGGGGAACGCCGATTACGAACAAATCCTGCTGGATAATTACGTGGATAAAACCATGACCGACGATCTCGATCTGAAATCCAAACATTTGGTGAACGTCGCGAATCCCATAGATCCCACTGATGCCGTGACCAAGAGATACGCGGATGACTCTCAGGCGAGATTCAACGAACACCTGAGAAAAAAATACATTATGAAAACGATGCACTCGGAATTGAACGACAATTATAACAAGATAACGAACGTGGCCGCTCCCACGAATCCCAAGGACGTGGCGACCAAACACTGCGTAGATCTGGAACAGAGAAAGTCTGACGGAAATCAGATCTGGATGTGGGATTCCACAAGATATTGAATCTGTTGAAGATCGACAACATGGATGTGGACTCAACCACGGTCAACAAGGGCTACGTAGATTCTTGCGTGATACAATCGCAAGAATACCTAGAATCACAAGTGGACGATCTCTACCGGAACAAAGAATCTGGCGGAACCATGGAGGGTGGCATCAACATGAACGGTCACAATTTATTCGGTCTCGATCACGATCCCGAATTCGATTCCAGCACTGTCAGCAGAAAGTACGTGGACAACAACTGAGTCTGGAGAAAGGGTGACATCATGGAAGGTAAACTAGACATGGGTGGACACGCGCTCACGAACCTACCGGATCCCGTGAACATGACGGATGCCTGCACCCTGATTTCGGTGGTGGAGAAAGTCAAATATGCCAGACAATTGATCACCGCATGGGCCAAAGAGGCCGACGCCTTAGAGGAGGGAAAAGCCGAGTGGTCTTTCGGAAATGGAGGTAGCGGATCGAAACACAGTCAGGTGGGATATCCCATGCCGCTGGGAGGTGAAATCCTTCGAATGAGTCTGGCTTCCTCGGATTTGAATAACAGAGCGGTCGTCAATCTCATGGTGAATGGTGTGGAGAGCGATAAGAGATACAGCATCGAAAAGACTGAGAATCAACACGCGAATGTTAGCACATTTGGCACGCCTCTCAAAGTGAACGCCGGAGACAGGATTAATTTCGTCACGAAAACCAATAATCCCGAAGCCGCCACTTCCATGGTGAGTCTACTGATCGAACTGGATCCTTTGAACAAACAGTGAACGCGTGGAAAATAATGAATTAAAAAAAAAAATAATGTGTGATTATTAAAAACAAAAAAAAAAAAACTAATGAGATATAGAGAGATGTTCTCTATATCTCATTAGTTTTTTTTTTTAATTTTCTAACCATTTATGATTACAATTTATACACTTTGCGAATACGGTTGTTGGTTCATCACCAGATCTAGTTTGTTGAGATTCGATTTTTATTTGACGTTTCTTACATTTGCGACATTTTAAAATTGTATTTTTTATAATTTCTTCATTAGATCTTATGAGATCAAACTCTTCTTTTTCTTTTAAACGATATTCGTTAAAATCACAACTATTCCATCCTTTTTTTGTGTTACGTTTTTCATATTCAATTTGAATCCATTTTTCCAAGTATTTTATTTTAACGTCGTAGTAATCTGAAGTGAACAGATGATTTGCTGTTTTCGTGTCAAAAACATCCATTTTGTTTTCGAGATTTTTAGTTTTTAATTAATCTTACATCCACATTTTTAACATTTATTAATTTTTTTTTCACACACTCGTCTCTCATCGAATGATCGTCATCTTATTTCCGTCCGATTCGAATTGTAATTCTTTGTTTGACAGGACCAGGGTGAAGGCTTCGGTTTTTCTCGGCACGTTCCTATCGAATTGCATCTTGATCTGAATGTCTAACACGCTACTCTTGAGTCGTTCACTCTGTTTACTGACGTCGAACACGAACATGGGATACATCGACTTGTGTTTGCCGGGAGATATGTTGGGATTGCTCATCAATTCGTCTAGACCGTGATACTTCTTTCTAAAATCAGCGGTGTTGCCGTACAGTCTGGAGCAATCGTTCTTGTCGAACGATGCATTGTAATCGATTGCCGGATATCTCGTGGCGTTCAGAAACACTTGCATGTTTCTCAAATGGCAGTGATCGAACAGCGACGCATTCTTTTCCTGAGACCCGTCCCTATCAGTCTGAAATGCAACCACGATGAAACGCGGTCTCTCGGAAGCGGATTTCACTGTCAATCTCCAATCGAAGTGATTCATGGAGGGAGGAATGCTAGCCGTGTCGCACTGTCTCATTCTAAATCCCACAGATAATTTACTCTTGGATTCTATGATTTTGTAGAGACGCGCTTTCTCATCAATCGAAGGCTCCACGTGCGGAACGAACCACGATATCTTGTGTAGAGTTATCTTACCTGCATCGGTCGCGGTGAGTTTCACTATTGCGTCGTCGTTTCCTTTTCGAATCAACGTCAGATTGTGTTTGAATCCGTACATGATCTTGTTGTAATCGTCCGCGAATCCGAAGATGTGTTTCAAAGGTATCCTGAACGAAAACGTTTCTTTAGGTCTGGACGTCTTGACGATGTAGTCGAATATTGTGGCGGCGCCGGCGCTAGCAGGGCCGACGGTGTCTTTCACCCACAACTGATTAAGTCCTCCGGATTTCGAAAAATCATCAGGATACATCAAGAGTCCGAACATCGTGGTGGCCTGACCAGGATGAAAAACAGATTCTATCTCTTGTCCGGATAGCATGTATTTTATGTTACTGAATAGATGCATGATGCCATTATTGGCAAGAGTAACCGTGTCGTCGTCGGCGTAGTCGCTCCCATCTTCCTTGGTGAGACGCCCCTGCACCACTATGTAACTCTCGCTAGGATGTACGAATAGATCTTGAGTTTCGACGTTGATTCTTATCTCTCCCGCATTGTTCAAACTCGTTCCGGTTACCTGTTCGTATTCGTGAACCTCATATTCTTGAATACTTTCATCTTTCACTATGCTTTGTGCTATATCTAGTATATTTGTCATTTTAAAGGATTTTTAGTTTTTTTTTTTTGTTTATTAATTCACTTGCTTTCTTTATCTAAAAAAATAGTTTTTAATTATTTTTTATTATTATTTTTTTTCTCTCTTATATATATGTGTGTAAACAAGAAAATGTCAAAGAGAGTAAATAAAAAAAAAATTTGTGTTCTTCATCAAAACTTTGTCTTCTGTAATTGTTGTTCGTAAAACTTTCCGATGATCTCTTCTCCATCCAAAGCTTCGATTTCGTAAGTCACCGGATCGGTGTGAAATATTTTGATGATCACGAAGATTTCCGAGGTCCATCGAGGAGTATAACCCTTTTCGAAGTGCTTCTTATAAGCGTAGATTCTCACTCGATCGCCGACCGCAAATTTCGGCGTTCTAGACTTCTTCCCGATCTTAGATCTCTCGGGATATAGATTCGCGTAGACCCGTTTTTCGTTTCGAGGATCGCTAGCTTCCGCGGGAGTCATCTTGATTGATCTGTGTCGCGTGTTGTTGTAATCTCTCACCAGACCGTTCAGAGCGTATATGTATTTCTTGGTCGAATTCGCCGTGAAGTATCTGTGCATCTTCTCCTTCATCGTTCGATTCCAATGTTCCACCACACTGGCTTTCTCTTCGTTTTCGACGAGTAGATGTCTACCAATCGACGAACGTCCTTGTTGTAGAATTCCTTTGCCTTGTCCACCCACAATTTACTCGGTTTTCGAGAAGACGAGTCCAACACGCTCTTCAGAGCCTCGGCGACGCAAGGTCCCGAGTTATTCTTCAAAGCTCTGATCCAACCGTATTTGGAAAACACGTCGATGACCGTCAATAGATATTTGACGCCCTCGTTCCACCTCGAAAACGATCTCATGTCGACCAAGTCGGCAGACCAAATGTCATCCAGACCCTTCACGAACACCCTTCTCTTTCGAAATTTATGCACTATGGGTTTGTGTAACTCCTCGGCCAATTCGCTTGTCAATAATCGTTTCTTCTTTTCAGATGTGCTTTTTTTTTTTGAACGCCCCATCCGAATCAACGTTTCGCACTGATCAAATTGCCGACCAGCGAACGTTCCATCTTCTCTCTCCTGGTCGGTTTCGATATGCCTCTCAATCTCCCCAACATGTTTTTGTCGCAGACGTCGTTGCAAGTCTTGGTGTCGGGATAACCGGCGTAGCACAGATCGTGATTGTAAGCGGCCACGTCCACCCTATTCACGGGTTTGCTCCAAGATTTGGGTGTTAGATTGGCGTTGAATCTCTTGTTCAATTTCGTTCTGGGTCCCGTGAAACTGTGACCAGGCAGATGCATTTCGAAAGGTAGATTGTTGATCATTTTATTCACGATGCCTTTACCTTTGCTCGCGTTCTTTTGTTTGACGAATCGCGTCTTGACAGAACCACACACCTCGCAAATTCCGTGAAGCATCCACCTGTCGTTTTCAATTTGCACTTCTCTAGAATTACTCGTCTCGGTAACTCTCTTACACTTTACGCAATACATTTTTTTAAGAGTTATTTAAATTAATTTCGTTTTTTTTATTTTATATATAAATTTAATATTTTTTTTTTTTAAAAAATTCTGTTCTTATTATATATATATATACATATATATATATATATATATATATATATATATATATATATATATATATATATATATATATATATTTTTTGCAATCGCTGCTCTTGAGTTCTATCATCTTACTGAATTCCTCCCTGGCCTCTTTCCTCCCCTTTTCCATGAGAGAATCCTTCATCTCTTCCTTGATGATCTGACGAGTCTTGATTCTCACGGCTTCTTTCATGGCATCGTATTTCATTTTCTTGCTCAATATCGCGAAGTATTCTGCGTCCGATATCCTACCATCTTTCAACGCCATAGAGATCATTTCGGATATCGTGTCGATCTTGGATTCGGCCAAGACGCGAATCTTGTCGTGTTTCCTCGCCTTCAGATATAATTTCCTACTCAAAAAGTTTCTGACCATGCTAAACAATCCGGCGGCGAGGGCCACTTCTTCTACGGTCAACACGATCTGAATGGCGACCGCGGTCGACAACAATCTGATGCCAGCCGCATGTAAACCCATGGAAATCGTGATGAGTGTCATGTCGATCGCATTGACGAATGTCATGAATCGCGAATACTTCTTCTTGAGGGAACGACGAGAATCTCTCTCTCGAGTCAGATACAATTGGATTCTACTGATTTGATCGATGCAATACCTCTCTCCTCTTTCTCTTTCTTCTGGCAACGGTGCCGTCGGCAAAACGCCGTTCAGCTTCTCATCCTCGTCGTCTACTAACGTCGGATACAATTTATTTCTGGTTCTCATTTTGTGTTTTTTTTTTCTTTCTTTTCTAATATTAGATAAAAAAAAATTTATGTGTGTATTTATTTTATTTTCTATTCTCCCTTATTTTATATCAACGAAAAAAACTTAGACGTATGCTTCATTCAGCAATAATTTCTTGATGCATCCCTTGTCTTCTAAAGTCAGACTTTTACGCGCCAATTTCAGTTCTTCCGAATCTGTGGGCTTGTCTTGATTCTTACAGAAGACTAATCTCTTCCAAAACGTGATCACATCGTTGAATCTAACGCGTTCGAACGCCGGTTCGAAATACATGACGACCATATCTTCCCTTTCCATCGTCAGACACGAATGATTCTCGTGATCGAAGTCTAGATGATCCCGACATCCGACGCATCGTTCTAACAAGATGGGACGTAGTTCTTCGTTCACACAGATTGCGCATGCTCTCATCAGCATGTTTAAAAGAAACCTCGCTCTAATAGTCTGAGAATCGCTCATGATTTACGTATTTTTTTTATTATCTATTGGATTTGATATATTTAATTTTCTAAATAACTATTATTTATATATTTTTTTTCTCCCCTATATATATATCAATCAAAAACGTGACAGCAGGCTCGCGAATTTCCAACCACACCGACGACCACGACATTCTTCATTCAGATCGAGTTTTATTACGAGAATCGAGCGATCCGATCGCTCGATCAGCTGAGTTTTTGAGAATTTCTCATAGTGGGGGGAATTCCCCTAATAATGTCATAAATGGGAAAAAACCCACCGCCTCAAAAACAAGGGAGAGTTCTGGACCATCTGTACCAATGCAATTGCGGGTTCTGGACCGCTGGTCTAGAGTCTCCAAAACTGTTTTTTGATGATGACCCAGAATCTTTTGCTTTCGATCGCGTTCGCCAACGATGGATCGATGGGTCTGATCTGCGATGCGAACGTTGACGAAAAATTACGTACAAGATACAACTGAAGATGTACGATTTCACCCTTTTTTTTAAAAACGCGCGTTCACCACGAGTATTTGAACGTTAAAAGTGCGATCTAGGAGTCGCGACTGTACATGGGGGGGATTCAAGACCATGTACAGTTTTTGTGAACAAGCGTGTGATTTAACACTGAATTCCACGTTGGTGAATGCATCGTGTGCGTATGCTTGTACACATACATGTACAAGTGGTCGTGGACTCTCCTTTTATACCTACTAATGAGATCTAGAGAGATTGAACATCTTTCTAAGTCTCATTACATTTTTTTTGTTTTTAATAATCACACATTATTTTTTTTTTAATTAATTATTTTCCACGCATTCACTGTTTGTTCAAAGGAAATAGTTCGATCAGTAGACTCACCACGGAAGTGGCGGCTTCGGGATTATTGGTTTTCATAAGGAAATTAATCCTGTCTCCGGCGTTCACTTTGAGCGGCGTGCCGAACGTGCTAACATCTGCGTGTTGATTCTCAGTCTTTTCGACTCTGTATTTCTTATCGCTTTCTACTCCATTCACCACGAGATTGACGACCGCTCTGTTATTCAAATCCGAGGAAGCCAGTGCCATTCGAATGATTTCACCTCCCGATGGCATGGGATATCCCACCTGACCATGTTTCAATCAGCTACCTCCGTTTCCGAAAGACCACTCGGTTTCCCTCCTCTAAGGTGCCAGCCTCCTCGGCATACACGGTGATCACTGGTCTAGCATATTTGACTCTTTCCACCTCCGAAAACAGGGTGCAGGCGTCCGTCATGTTCATGGGATCTG
Organism: Pictodentalium vernedei; assembly: GCA_031216915.1. Lineage (NCBI taxonomy): Eukaryota > Metazoa > Mollusca > Scaphopoda > Dentaliida > Dentaliidae > Pictodentalium > Pictodentalium vernedei. The sequence goes on from CM062297.1 coordinate 562,318,400, forward strand.
GTAGATTTGTGAGCGCGTGTCCACCCATGTCTAGTTTACCTTCCATGATGTCGCCCTTTCTCCAAACCGAGTTGTCATCCACGTACTTCCTGCTGACCGCACTGGAATCGAATTCGGGATCATGATTGAGACCGAATAAATTCTCACTGTTCATGTCGATACCACCCTCCATGGTTCCGCCAGATTGTTTGTTCAGGTAGAGATTGTCCACTTGCGATTCTAGGTATTCTTGTGATCGTATCACGACAGAATCTACATAGCCCTTGTTGACTGCGGTTGAGTCCGCATCCGTGTCGTTGACCTTTGACAGATTCAATATCTTGTTGAATCCTGCATTCAGATCCGATTTCATTTCTCGTCTGTCAGACTTTCTCTGTTCCAGATCTACGTAGTGTTTGGTCGCCACGTCCCTGGGATTCGTGGGAGTGGCCACATTCGTTATCTTGTTAGAATTGGCATTCAATTCCGAGAGCATCGTTTTCTGAACGTATCTATTTCTCAAGTGTTCGCTGAATCTCGCGTGAGAGTCGTCCGCGTATTTCTTGGTCGCAGCATCCGTGAGATCTATGGGATTCGCGACGTTCACCAAACGTTTAGATTTCAGATCGAGATCGTCAGTCATGGTTTTATCCACGTAATTATCTAGCATGATTCGTTCGAAATCGGCGTTCCCCCTGTCGACGTATTTTTTAGTCGCAGCATCTGCGAGATCTATCGGCTCGGGAAGATTGTAGAGCTTCTTATCGTTCATGTTCAAAGGTTCCTCTCGAGGGTCGTATCTCCGAACATAACGTTCGTCCAAGTTGGCAACGTCGTAACCATCGTCGACTTTGAGCGTCTTCCTCTTCTTTCTTAGGTTGACTTTTTCGTCGTCACTTCTACCAAATTTATCGACTGGCATGTTGTTTTGAGATTTTTTGTTTTTAAAAAATATATTTCAAACGCAGTTTATTAAAAATGAATTATTTTATTTATTTTTATTTTTCGTTTTTATTCGATTAAAATTTTTTTAATAATATTTTTACCTTTATATGCTATAAAAAAAATCTCTCTCTAATGTAAATCATTGAGAATGTCTTGAAACCGATCTTCTTCAGACCATCTCTTGAGAACATACAGACACAGGTGACCGCAAAACACTTGATCTGGTGATTGCACTCATTCTGTGTTGTAATGAACCATCGATTTGTTGAAATAGTTCTTTATTTCTTTCGGCGGTGAGATTCCGTAGCTGTCGAAATAATAATTCTTCTTCCCATTCTTGAACCACACCACCCAGTGAGTGCCTTCACCCGATAAATCGTCTAGATTTAAAATTCCGCATTCCGATTGTCAAGGTCTTCTCTTCGGCAAGGCATCTCTAGAAAACACGCCTAGAAAATCTTTGATTTTCAAATCCTTTGCCACATTCGACACATCGATGTTGGATAGGGGTTCGTTAGGTAAGACGACACCTTCTATGGATATCTCTATTTTCTTATTCATAAATACGTATATTTTTTTTTATATTTATTTATTTTATTATAATTCACTAAAATGACGTTATTTTTTTTTTTTTTTTTCTTTTTCTTTTTAAACTAACTCTCTCGATGTCTCTATCGATTTCCATAATCTTGAATCCATCTAATTCCTCTTGATTTTCTGGAATCCTATCATCCTTAATCATATCTGGAATCCTATCATCCACAATCATATCTGAAATCCTATTGTCTAAAATTAGATACGAAATCCAATGTCCGCATGCCAAAGTGCTTATTTTATCGTCTAACATGAATGTCTTATCGTCTTCAGCCGTCAGCAAAATCTTGTTGACTATTTCGGTATACAAGTCGTGATTTTCGTTTCGAATCAATTTCATAGTCTTATACACCGGACCACTTCCTAACAGACAATCTTTATACTCTTGGAAAGAGATGTTTTTCTTTACCATGCACACTTTAACCCCTTTGCACTTCTTGATCTCTTCATCTTCTAGACGATAAGCATACAGTTTGGGACTTAAGCCCACGAATTCGAGGATTTGTTTACCGCCACTCTCGTCCTTAAATTTACCTAACACCTTCTTGTTGTCATTCGATTGAATGTTGGACAGGTGATCGATGGGATAATTGCTCGTGTCAAACCACGCGGCCACGTCTGGAGATATATCTTGGTAGACGTCTTTCATCTCTATCTCGTAAACTAAACTGTCTGTATCGGTGAACAGTAGTTTGGCTTTATCACCAAATTTTCGTTTGACGTAATCGTAGTGAAACTTGTACATCAATCGCTTGCTGATATCTAAGATGATCGGTCCACGATAATACGGTTTGTCGAACTTCAGGTGCGTCTTTTGCATGTGAGCGGCCACTAGATTTTCGTCGAATATGGTTTGGTGTTTGTAATAGGGTTTCACCACTAATTTTTTAGGTCTTTTCTCAGATGTGACGAGTCGAACGTTGGTTCTCTTCCTGATGTTTTCCATCGATTTACCATACACACAGTTGTTCATGAGTTTGAAGAAATCTTTTCGAAATCGTTCTGTATTGTTTCAAATTCTCACTGTAGACAACGTAGTTATGTTTGTTAAATAAATTGGGAATGAGTTTTTCCTTGTCTCCATCGTTCGGTTCCATTCGTTCGGGAGCCAGCAGATAATCGTTGTGTAGATTGTGTAATTCTTCCGGATAGTTCAAATCGACTTCTAAAATGCAAGGATAGTCTCTCCATTTTTTCATCTCCTCCTGTTCCTTCACCCATTCGAAATTTTCAATCGGTAAAGGATGACTCATAGCCCAACCGTACAGATTATTAGCATCCCAATACTGTATGTATTTATTCGACCGTTTTGAATCGAAACCTTCTTTCATGTAGGGATTGTTAGCTTCAGAATATCTGTGGGAGATCATTGAGACGCCACCTCTCGCAGCCCTTTTGAACATGAGCAACATGTCCACGTTGGATAATAATTCCAACTGGACTTCGGTGGTCTTCAACAGAGCGTCCCACGCCAGACCAGGTGCAGTGAAATACCAAGCGGGATCCAGATCGTAATTTTGACGACAGACGTCTCGAAAATTTTCGAACACGTCTGCCAAGAGCAGAACGTCGGTCTTCAGATAGAGATTGTGATAATCTCTCATGGTTTTCATATCGAATGATTTCCACACGTTTTTGGCGTGTTCGTAATTCTCGTCGGAAATGTCGGATTTGTATAATTTTGAATAAAAATCTTGTTTCGAAGGTAGTGCGGTGTCGTCGAATCTCTTTAGATCGTTCATGTAATCATAAGCATAGACTCCTTTCCTCAACATAACGTCTACTCGTTCTCCGAAATGTTCGCTCATGATTTTAAATTTATCCTTGCTCATGTTATCGACTAATTTTTCCTGAGCGGTCGACATGAATTTAAAACTGTCAATGAAACGTAGGCCTCTACGAATGGATTTCGTTTTTTCTTCCAACATCTCTCCGTCGATTACTCTTTTCTTCTCCATAACCTTCCATTTCGTGAATGAAATGTATCTTTCTTCGCTGTTCGCGATGCAATTTAATTCTTCGTGGGAGGTGCTGAGATTTTTCACGAACAGATGACTGTCGTAACCCGAGAGATTGTGAAATATCACCAGATAGAAAACGGCATCTCGATATTTTAAATTACACTTGCTGTGAGCTGGACCGTGATACAGACCCGTGTAATGATCGTGGTCTCTGACCTTCTTATTTTCCTCCGAATTCTCGTCGAACGATTGTCTGCATATGTGACATTCGGTGGCTCTGTTATTTTCGTCCTGCTTCCCCGTGGGACCCCGGGAAGTAAGCAGCACTTGTTTACTGTGGTACACCAGTTTCGCTTTACTAGTAAAATAGGACCCAGTCACCAATGCTTGGGGTGAAAGTCCTCTAAAATGGGCAACATGTTGATCAACGATTGACTAAGCCTGACTTCATCTCCATGTTGGGTCACGATTAGCCATGGTGCATATATATGTGACGTTAACCACCAACAAACCAACCAACCAACCATTTTCGTCCTGCTGCTCTCGCATGATGATCATTTTCGCCGAAGTTTTGAATTTGTCATATAACATTTGAATTTTCGATTCTAACTCTTCCACGAACCTTTGAGCCACGTCGTCGTCTTCGCACTGTTTCGTGTAGGTGAAGGGACCCATGTCGGGTTGTGAGTCGAAAGCACATTTCACGTAAATGCAATAACCCGAAGGCGTGTTTTTTTTATATCTTTCGACGTAACTTTGAAGAGCGTTAGGTTGGCAGGAACTCATTTTCACTGTGAAACATTCGAAATCGGTGTACACGACAAATGGTACTTTTAACCTTCTATTGCAATTTTCAATCTTCACGATGGTGTTGGGTTTGGGCATTTCGATGGTGACACCTTGATTTTCATTGCAATATTCCTGATGTTTCGCTAACGATTTTTTGCTGTGAAACGCATTCATGCAGTTGCAACATAAACATATCTTATGTTCATGTTTATTATTTTGTCTCAACAGTAATCATCTCAGATGTTTAACCCAAGAATAATGACGATTGTCACCATTCGAAATCAATAATAAAATAATCGTCTTTTCTCTTTCGAGATACGAAGTCTGTCTGAGAGGATAGATTGTTCATTTTCATCGGCGTATCCCAAGACGTTCACCGCTATGGTGGGATTTTGAGCTTCGAAACATTTGATGTGTTTTAACTGCATTGGAAAAGTCACTCCGGTCTAATCGAGATTTTTAGAACTCTCCTCATAACAAGAAACTCTCTCAGGATAGATTTTGACAGGGTATAAAGCAGAAGTGACTGCCCATTTAAAACACTAATCATCTTTATTTCTCACGCTGACCACGGAGTGTTTTGTAGCTAAGAAATACGGTAATTCCACGTAGGAAGATCCTTTCAACGAATCGTTTTTAGTTATATGAATTTCGAGTTTCAACACCTCATCGAACATCCAATTACTACCTTCATGTTGATAATTCCCGAGAGACATCAACATCTTGTCTTTCATCTTTTCGAAAACGTCTGATAAATCTGAACCTCGAAATATGGGTTCGACGTTAGATCTGAAATATGCATTTTTCACGATGCTCTCGCCAGACTTCACGTCGATTTTATTCATCATGCAATGGAGTATCACACTCTCCCATTCTACAGGCTTCAACCGGAATAGTTCTGTGACGAGTCATGCTACATATTCTTCTCCTTTCCCTTCGTCGATTGCTTGTCGAATTTCGCTTGATATATCTCGTTTGTCTAGAATCTGAAGTTCATCACTCGTTTTCGTTTTAGTTTTTCTTTTCTTTTCTTTTGAACCTTGATGTTCTTCAATGGCTTTTCGTTTAATCGTCTTCTCATTTTTCACAATCGAAACGTTTTTGGTTTTTTTCGACGTCAGCATTTCGATTCCTTTTACTATCTTTTTCTTCTTCTCATTTTTCACAACCGATGCATTTTTTGACGTCGTTGCTATCGACATTTCGTTTGCCTTTCTAGTATTTCGCAAATGTTTCTGTATGACTTCAATTTTTTTTTATTTAGTTCTATGATTTCTGATATGTGGAATTTTTAATAGTTTACAGATCTTGTTTAACTGAGATACGGTTTTCTCATTTAAATTTTCCATTTTTTAATTTGTTTGCTCCATTTGTAAGAATATTTTTTTTTTTTTTTTCGAATTTTGTATTTAATAATAATTTGTTAAAAGTTTTAAAATTGTTTATATATATATGTTTTAATTCCTTCAAAAAAAATTTTTTTGGATGAAATTAATCAATTTTTTTATGTTCCTTAACGTGAAAAAATTGAATTAATACGAGAAAAAAGGACGTTAAATTTAAACTTTTTATTTATATATATAAAGAGAAAAAACACTTTTACAAAAAAAAATTTTCACATTAAAGAAAATTAAAATTAAAAAAACTTCTTTTTTTTTATATATATAAAGAGCAAAAAAAAACAAACTTTTTTAACAAATTATTATTTAAATACAAAATTTAAAAATATATATTATTTGCAATAATTCATAAAACAAAAAAAAACAAATAATCGATCATGACAACAACACCTAAAAGATGCGAATTGAAATTGACACGAGTCGAAACGTATAAGAAACTCGGTTCTAAAATCTATAGATTACAATGGCACAATCCCATCGAATTGAACGAAGTCGAGACAAAGGGCTTAGAGCACAAATACGACAAATATAGCATGCCTTTAAAATTGGACGAAGCCACGCTCGATTTGTTTTATGACTACCAAAGTGATCTACAGAATATCGTCATCGCCAAAGATAGAGAATTCGACAAGGACGATTTGTCGTTGCCCTATGGAAGTTACTTATATCCAAACATCTCACTTGAACTCATGAACAAATCAGGTGGTGAGAGCGCATTGACCGAAGTGAAAAAACTCAAAAAAGTAAAGATAAACATTCAACACATTTGCAACAAAGGAGAAAACGCGAGTGTCAACATGCTAATAATGGACTTGGAAATATAAACAATAGAGAGATTGATTTTTAGTGAAGAAGAAGAAAAAAAAAGTAATGAGATCATCTTTAGATCTCATTACTTTTTTTTTTGTTTTCCTTCTTCACTATTGCTCATATATTATAATAACTTTTCCTTTTTTCTCAAATTTCAGCGTCGATTCTTCTTTTCTTTTCTTTTTTTTGTGATATGCTACGTTTTTATAAGAACGCATTTGTTTATCTGAATCATAATTATGAACGAATGTTGTGCATCTCTCGGTAACACTCGCATCATTACCATTCTCTTCAGAAGATAGTGGTAACGGTGGAAAACGTCTCATTCTTTTAAATTTCAACCGCATATTCTGATCGTTATTTAACTCTTTTATCAGTTCTTTCCTAAGATATCCATCATTAGCATCTAATCGTTTTTCCACATCTTTTTCACACTCTATCTCGCAATATTCATCATTAGCGTCTAGTCATTTTTCCGCATCTTTTTCGCACTCTATCTCGCAATATTCATCATTATCGTCTAATTGTTTTTCCACCTTTTTATCCATTTTATATTATTTTTTATACTTTCTATGATTTATATTTTATATAATTATATAATTTTTACATTATAATAACATATTCAAAATTGGTATATTCTTAAATGGCGAATTCTCACCAAACAACAAACCCTTGCCGAGTTGCTCAACGTTCCGTCCACTCTTCAGATAGAGACCATTTCCACTCAAAGAGTTGTCACCTCTAACGGGTTCTAGACACAATCCTTCACCGCTGTCGTCTACATGGACGCGACACACGGCTCCTCCCCTCTTCAAAAACAGTCCGCTGCCACCCATTAATTTCTCAACTGCCGAACTCGCGGTTACAAGTGGACGAAAGTGGTGAAACCCATATGGGATATGAATAAGAAGTTCGTCGAATCGGTGACTGGCAAAGGGGTGAAAACCACTTTTCTTCCGAGCGATTCTGACGCTCTGTCTCAGAGATTGAGTTTGTTGATGGTGAGCAGACGGGCTGGTAACACAGGATTAGATAATGAGATAGTTACTACTATAGATAATGACGAATTGTTAAGACAGAAGGTTTTGAATAAAAACCATTATAAAAGGCTGATGAACGAATTGAAGGATTGATGTGTATAAAATAAGTAGAGAGAAACAAACAAACAAACAAAAATATATAAAATAAAAAACAGTAAATTTTTACACTAGAATAATAAAAGTATTTAAACAACAAAACGATTTACCAGTGAAAAAAAACAAAAATATATTATAAAAATAAAATATGTTGGTGATAAAGAACAGGGGATACGTCAGAACTTACGTTCAAGGCGGTTCTGGCATCGTCGATTCTATAATGCGAGCGTTCACGAGCGATGCGGGTAGAAAACTCGCATCGACTGCATTTGAGGTCGGTAAGAAGACGGATTTGGATGCTGGTAAGAAAGCCGCTTCCGAAGCCAGTGGTAGGATAGCTTCTGTGGCTGGCAAGAGGGCAGCCGATGCGTTGATCGACAAGTTGATCAGTCCGCCGGCGAAGCGAGCTGTGTTAGAGCAAACGCCGAAAAGTTGGAAAGATTTTAAGGATACTGTGGTACCCATACAAGATTTAGCTAAAATGACGAGTGGATCAGGATTGAAGAGAACTCGCGACGGTGTGATATAAATAAATAATAATATTAAAAACTGAGTTTGAAAAACATATAAAATTTGTGTTTGAAAAGAATCTAAAATAACAAACAAAAAATAAAACAAAGATGAACATTAAAGATATGTCTTGGAATGACGCCACGACCAAGAGGTCGAATAACGAGTTCTTTCCCAAAAGCATAAGAGGCTTGATAGTGGAAAAATCGAATTGTGGAAAGACCAATCTGTTGATGAATCTGTTGTCCCGACCCGACTGGTTGGATTACGACAGATTGTTCGTGTTTGGCAAGAGCTTGTTTCAACCCGAATACAGATTGCTTCGAGAGTGCATGGATCGTAGATTGCCAAAGGACGTCATAGCCAGAATCTTTGACAGTAGGGAGGAATTCGACAAGAGTGAAGCTCCATTTTCGACCATTTTGGATGGTGCGGCGATGGAGCTGATGAAGAGAAATGCATCTTCGAACGTCGAGTGTCGATTTTATGAGAGCGCTAGCGATGTTCCGGATCATACAGAATTCAAATCGGAAGATAAGAATCTCATGATTTTTGACGATCTGCTTTTGGAGAGACAGAACCGATGCGAATCGTATTACATTAGGGGTCGACACAGCAATGTGGACTGTTTCTACCTGTCGCAGAATTATTTTCGATTGCCCAGACAGACGATAAGGGAGAATGCTAATTGTCTATGTCTCTTTCATCAAGATCTCAAGAATCTCAATCACATCTATGGCGACCACGTCGCAAACGACATGAGCGTGGCGGAATTCAGGAGATTCTGCAAGAGGGTTTGGGATGGAGGACTTTACAATTTCGTCATGATCGATTTGACAAGCGAATTTAATCACGGAAAATATCGGTGCGGATTCGACAAGTTTTATATTTCTGATAATAAGATAGAGCGCGAAAATACAAAAAAAAAATTTAGAAAATAATAAATCTTCAAATAATTAGTTTTGAAAAAAAATAGAATTAAAATATAATGTTGGAACAAGGAGAATTGTTAGAACGGATAGCCGAGAATTCGGCTGCAAAACAATCCATTCAAATCGTGGTGAGTGGCGATTCGACTCGATTCACTACGAAATTCGAACCTTCCATCGAATTGAATAGAGAGAAAAGATACGAGATGGCGTTGGTGAATCTGGAGACTTATTATTCCTTTCCCAACGTCACCGAAAACAATAACTCATTCAAGTATTCCGACGGAGTGGATTGGTTGGAGATTCGAATTCCCAAAGGGAGTTATGACATAGACGATTTGAACAATTACATTCAGACGCAAATGAAGACGGATGGAAAAGGAAGCAACAAGATCAGACTCGCTCCCAATCCTAATACCTTACAGACGATGTTGGACTTGGAAGATAATTTTCGAGGAGATTTCAACACGGACGATTCTATAGGCAAGATGTTGGGATTCGATCGAAAGATGTATCGAGGCCACGCGGCATCTGAAAATACGGTCGACATTCTCACAGTCAATAGCATTCTGGTGAACGTGGACGTGATTGCTGGAAGCTACGTGAATGGTAGCGCTCAACTGACGATCTATTCCTTCTTTCCAAACGTGTCGCCGGGCTATAAGATCGTGGAGCGACCTCGAAATTTAGTTTATCTACCAGTGATTTTAGACACGTTGTATAGTCTCAAAACCACATTGACGGATCAAAATGATGAACTGTTAGATCTTCGTGGAGAGAGGGTGACGATACGATTTCACATAAGAGAAATATAAAAGCAAAAAAAAAAAAAATATTGTGTATATATATAGATAACAAAAATAAAATAAACGCAATATTAATTTTACAAAATTAGTTTAATATAAATAATTATTATTAAACAAGAAAACAATTGAAGTAAATATATTTAAAAAAAAAGAATTATGACAGAATACGTGATTAAAAACGTGAACATATCCGCAGGACAGAGGAAGAAACTTAAGAGAGCGTTAACAACTTGAGGCGAGGTGGTGAGATTCAAATTCACTCACGAAGATCTGACGAGAGACGGTCAGGATTCGATCACCTGGACCAGAGTCAAATCAAAAGGATGGAGAAAGCGATTCGCGATGGAAGAGGGTTGACGGTGAGATTGAGTCCCACTCAATTGAGATACAATTTGAGAATGAAAGGTGGTTTCCTACCGCTATTGGCAGGAATCGCCGCAAAAGCATTACCCTTCGCCGCAAAAGCACTACCCTTTCTCGGAAAGACTCTCCGTGTGGGAGCTCTCACGGCACCCCCGAGTTCGGCAGTTGAGAAATTAATGGGTGGCAGTGGACTGTTTTTGAAGAAGGGAGGAGCCGTGTGTCGCATCCACATAGACGACAGCGGTAAAGGATTGTATCTAGAACCTGTTAGAGGTGGCAACTCTTTGAGTGGAAACGGTCTCTATCAGAAGAGTGGACAGAATGTTGAGCGACTCGGCAAGGGTTTGTTGCTCGGTGAGAATTCGCCGTTTAAGAATATACCGATTTTGAATATGTTATTATAATATAAAATTATATAATTATATAAAATATAAATCATAGAAAGTATAAAATAATATATAAAATGGATAAGAAGGTGGAGAAACAATTAGACGATAATGATGAATATCGCGAGACAGAGTGTGAAAAAAAATGTGGAAAAATGGTTAGACGCTAATGATGGATATCTAAGGAAAGAACTGATGAAAGAGTTAGATAAACAGCGGGATAGACGGTTGAAAATGAAAAGAATGAGACGCTTTCCACCGTCACCACTACCTTCTGAAGAGAATGGTAATGATGCGAGTGTTACCAAGAGATGCACAACATTTGTTCATAATCATGATTTGGATAAACAAATGTGTTGTTATAATAACGTATCATATTACAAAAAAAAGAAAAGAAGAAGAATCGACACTGAAATTTAAGAAAAAAGGAAACGTTATTATAATATATGGTAATAGTGAAGAAGGAAAAAAAAAAAAAAAAAATAATGAGATCTAAAGATGATCTCATTACTTTTTTTTTCTTTTTCTTTGCTAAAAAAAATCAATCTCTCTATTGTTTATATTTCCAAGCTCGTTACTAGCATGTTGACACTCGTGTTTTCAAGATGATCTCATTACGTTTTTTTCCTTCTTCTTCGCTAAAAAAACTCAATCTCTCTATTGTTTATATTTCCAAGTCCGTTATTAGCATGTTGACACTCGTGTTTTCTCCTTTTTCGCAGATGTATTGAATGTTTATCTTTACTCTTTTGAGTTCCCAGTGGGAACCCCGGGAAGTAAGCAGCACTTGTTTACTGTGGTAAACCAGTTCCGCTTTACTAGTAAAATAGGACCCAGTCACCAATGCTTGGGGTGAAAGTCCTCTAAAATGGGCAACATGTTGATCAACAATTGACAAATCTTGACTTCATCTCCATGTTGTGTCACGATTAGCCATAGTGCATAAATATGTGACGTTAACCACCAACAAACAAACAAACAAACAAACTCTTTTGAGTTTTGTTACTTCGGTCAACTCGCTCTCACCACCCAATTTCTTCACGAGTTCGAATGAGATGTTTGGAAATATGTAACTTCCAAAGGGCAATGAAAAATCGTCCTTGTCAAATTCTCTATCTTCGGCGATGACGATGTTCTGCAGATCGCTTTCGTACTCATAAAACAAATCGAGCGCAACTTCGTCCATTTTCAAAGGCATGCGATATTTGTCGTATTTGTGCTCTAAGCCCTTTGTCTCGACCTCGTTCAATTCGATGGGATCGTGTCATTGTAATCTATAGATTTTAAAACCTAATTTCTTACACGTTTCGACTCGTTTCAATTTCAATTCGCATCTTTTAGATGTTGTTGTCATCATGATCGATTATTTGTTTTTTTTTTTGTTTTTATGAATTCTTGCAAATAATGTATATTTTAAATTTTGTATTTAAATAATAATTTGTTAAAAAAGTTTGTTTATTTTTTTTTTGCTCTTTATATATATAGAAAAAAGTTGTTTTTTTTTAATTTTTAATTTTCTTTAATGTGAAATTTTTTAGTAAAAGTTTTTTTTTCTCTTTATATATATATAAATAAAAAAGTTAAATTTTAACATTTCAATCTCTCTATTGTTTATATTTCCAAGTCTGTTATTTGCATGTTGACACTCATGTTTTCTCCTTTTTCGAAAATGTGTTGAATGTTTATCTTTACTCTTTTGAGTTTTTTTACATTGGTGAACGCGCTCTCACCACTCAATTTGTCCATGAGTTCGCGTGAGATTTCTGGATATATGTAACTTCCATAGAACAACGTCAAATCGTCCTTGTGGAATTCTTTATCTTTAGCGATGACGATTTTCTGCAGATCGCTTTGGTACTCGTAAAACAAATCGAGCATGGCTTCATCCAATTTCAAAGTCATCTTATATCTGTCGTATTTATGCTCTAAGTCCTTCATCTCGACCTCGTTCAATTCGAAGGGATCGTGTTGTTGTAATCTATAGATTTTATGACCGAATTTCTTATACGTTTCAACTCGTTTCAATTTCAATTCACATCTTTTAGGTGTTGCTGTCATGATCGATTATTTAGGTTTTTTTTTTTGTTTTATGAATTCTTGCAATAATGTATATTTTAAATTTTGTATTTTAATAATTTGTTTAAAAAGTTTTGTTTTTTTTTTTTGCTCTTTATATATATATAAAAAAAGTTTTTTTAATTTTAATTTCTTTAATGTGAAAATTTTTTAGAACAATTGTACAATACATTGAATCATGCAAAACAAGACGTTATCTCAATTCTTGACTTTAGAAGATTTGATTTGATTCAGGATAGAAGCAGACGAGTTTTTAGAACGTGCAAGACTTCGAATGTTTAAAAATTGGCCTTCGCATCTTGCAGTTATCATGATCTATTGAGAAGGAATCGGGTGACATGAACACGCGTCTGCTTCGCGGAAATTTGTTTTGAACCTTGTGCGAGACTTCGCGTAAAAGTCGTAAGAGTTCTATTTGTCTTGAACCTTCTTCTTCTTTTTTAATAGTTCGAATGACATTGTTGATTAATTTTTGTTCGCTAATAGTATTATGATTCGATTTTCTATCGCAAATCGTATCGTTTTCTTTCGAAACGTGTAAATATAAATGACGATTTTTTTCTTCTTGGTTTTTTGGTGAATAAGGATTTATTAAACAACGTCGACGTTTATGTCGAGATTCCGTCGTGAATGTTGTCGTCATGATCGATTATTTAAGGTTTTTTTTTTGTTTTACGAATTCTTGCAAATAATGTATATTTTAAATTTTGTATTTAAATAATTTGTTTAAAAAATTTTGTTTTTTCTCTTTATATATACATATAAATAAAAAGTTAAATTTTTAACATCCTTTTTTTCTCATATTAATTCAATTATTTTCACATTAAGGAACATAAAATTGATTAATTTCATCAAAAAATATTTTTCACATAAAAGAACAAATGAAGCAAACAGATAAAAAAAAATTGGAAAATTTAAATGACAAAACCGTACCTCAGTTAAATGAGATTTGTAAACTATTAAAAATTTCACATTTCAGAAATCATAGAACTAAATAAAAAAAAATTGAAGTCATACAGAAATATTTGCGAAACGATAGAAAGGCAAACAAAATGCCGATAGCAACGACGTCAAAAAATCCATCGGTTGTGAAAAATGAGAAGAAGAAAAAGATAGTAAAAGGAATCAAAATGCCGATAGCAACGACGTCAAAAAATGCATTGATTGTGAAAAATGAGAAGAAGAAGAAAAAGATAGTAAAAGGAATCGAAATGCCGATAGCAACGACGTCAAAAAATGCATCGCTTCTGAAAAATGAGAAGAAGAAGAAAAAGATAGTAAAAGGAATCGAAATGCCGATGTCGAAAAAAAACCAAAAACGTTTTGATTGTGAAAAATAAGAAGATGACTAAACGAAAAGCCGTTGAAGAAGAACTTCAAGTTTCCAAAGAAAAGAAAAGAAAAACGAAGACGAGTGATGCACTTCAGATTCTAGGCAAACGAGATATATGGAGCAAAATTCGACGAGCAATAAACGAAGGGAAAGGAAAAGAATATCTAGCATGACTCGCCGTGGAACTATTTCAATTGAAGACTGTAGAATGTGAGAGTGCAATCAAAGGTATTTTTAAAACTTTCGAAGTGGTTCCCTTGTTGAAGAAAATCGATTCGAAATTGTTCATGGAACGGGTGAAGAAAAAAGTATTGGATTTGTTTCGCAAATACATGAACGTTGGACTAAAAATTAAAAATGCATATTTCAGATCTAACGTCGAACCCGTATTTCGAGGTTCAGATTTATCGGACGTTTTCGAAAAGATGAAAGATAAGATGTTGACGTCTCTCGCAAAATATCAACATGAAGGTAGTAATTGGACGTTCGATGAGGTGTTGAAACTCGAAATTCACATAACTGAAAACGATTCATTGAAAGGATCTTCCTACATGGAATTACCGTATTTCGAGAAATAAAGATGATCAGTGTTTTAAATGGGCAGTCACTTCTGCTTTATACCCTGTCAAAATCCATCCTGAGAGAGTTTCTCGTTACGAGGAGACTTCTAAAAATCTCGATTGGACCAGAGTGACTTTTCTAACAGAGTTAAAACACATCAAACATTTCGAGGTTCAAAATCCCACCGTAGCGGTGAACGTCTTGGGATACGACAATGAAAAACAAATGATCTATCCTCTCAGACAGACTTCGTATCTTGAAAGAGAAAAGACGATTATTTTATTATTGATTTCGAATGGTGACAATCGTCATTATTGTTGGGTTAAACATCCGAGCCGATTACTGTCGAGACAAAATAATAAACATAAAGGAAAGATATGTTTATGTTGTAACTGCATGAACATGTTTCAGAGCGAAAAATCGTTAGCGAAACATCAGGAATATTGCAACAAAAATCAAGGTGTCGCCGTCGAAATGCCCAAACCCAACACCATCGTGATGTTTGAAAATCGCAATAGAAGGTTAAAAGTACCATTAGTCGTGTACGCCGATTTCGAATGTTTCACCACGAAAATGAGTTCCTGTCAACCCAACGCTCTTCAAAGTTACGTCGAAATATATCAAAAACACATGCCTTCAAGCTATTGCATTTACGTGAAATGCGCTTTCGACTCGCAACACGACATGGGTCCCTTCACCTACACAAAACAGTATGAAGACGACGACGTGGCCCAAAGGTTCGTGGAAGAGTTAGAATCGAAAATTCAAATGTTATACGACAAATTCAAAACTCTGGCAAAAATGATCATCACGCGAGAGCAGCAGGACGAAAATAACAGAGCCACCGGATGTCACATATGCAGACAATCGTTTGACGAGAATTTGGAGGAAAATAAGAAGGTCAGAGACCACGATCATTACACGGGTCTGTATCGTGGTCCGGCTCACAGCAAGTGTAATTTAAAATATCGAGATGCTGATTTCTACCCGCTGATGTTTCACAATCTCTCGGGTTACGACAGTCATCTGTTCGTGAAAAATCTCGGCACCTCACACGAAGAATTAAATTGCATCGCGAACAGCGAAGAAAGATACATTTCCTTCACAAAATGGAAGCTCATGGAGAAGAAAAGAGTAATCAACAGAAATACGTTGGAAGAAAAAACGAAATCCATTCGTAGATGCATACGTTTCATCGACAGTTTTAAATTCATGTCGACCGCTCTGGAAAAATTAGTTGATAACATGAGCAAGGATAAATTTAAAATCACGAGTGAACATTTTGGAGAATGAGTAGATGTCATGTTGAGGAAAGGAGTCTGTCCTTACGATTACATGAATGATCTAAAGAGATTCGAAGACACCGCACTACCTTCGAAAGAAGATTTTTATTCGAAATTATACGAATCCGACATTTCCGTCGAGAAATACGAACATGCCAAAAACGTGTGGAAATCATTCGATATGAAAACCATGAGAGATTATCATGATCTCTATCTGAAGACTGACGTTCTGCTCTTGGCAGACGTGTTCGAAAATTTTCGAGATGTCTGTAGTCGAAATTACGATCTGGATCCTGCTTGGTATTTCATCGCACCCGGTCTGGCGTGGGACGCTCTGTTGAAGACCACCGAAGTTCAATTGGAATTACTATCTGATGTGAACATGTTGCTCATGTTCAAAAGGGCTGCGAGAGGTAGCATCTCGATGATCTCCCACAGATATTCTAAAGCTAAGAATCCCTACATGAAAGAAGGTTTCGATTCAAAACGATCGATTAAATACATAGAGTATTGGGACGCTAATAATCTGTACGGTTGGGCTATGAGTCATCCTTTACCGATTGGAAATTTCGAATGGGTGACGGAACTGGAAGAGATGCAAAAATGGAGAGACTATCCTTGCATTTTAGAAGTCGATTTGAACTATCCGGAAGAATTACACATTCCGCACAATGATTATCTGCTGGCTCTCAATCGAATGGAACCAAACGAAGGAGACGAGGAAAAATTCATTCCCAATTTATTTAACAAACATAACTACGTCATCTACAGCGTGAATTTGAAACAATACGTCGATTATGGAATGAAATTAGTCGACATACATCGCATCATTCGATTTGACGAAGAGCCTTGGATGAAAAAATACATCGATCTCAACACGAATCTCAGAATTCGAGCCGAGAATGATTTCGAAAAAGTTTTCTTCAAACTCATGAACAACTGTGTGTATGGTAAATTGATGAAAAACATCAGGAATAGAACCGACGTTCAACTCATCACGTCTGAGAAAAGAAGTCTACCGTGATATATCTCTGGACGTGGCCACGTGGTTCGACACGAGCAATTATCCCGTCGATCACCCGTCCAACATTCAATCGAATGACAACAAGAAGGTGTTGGGTAAATTTAAGGACGAGAGCTGTGGTAAACAAATTGTCGAATTCGTGGGCTTGAGACCCAAACTGTATGCTTATCGTCTAGAAGATGAAGAGATCAAGAAGTGCAACGGAGTTAAAGCGTGTGTAGTGAAGAAAAACATCTCTTTCCAAGAGTATAAAGATTGTCTGTTAGGAAGTGGTCTGGTGTATAAGACTATGAAATTGATTCGAAGCGAAATCACGACTTGTATACCGAAATAGTCAACAAGATTTCGCTGACGGCTGACGATGATAAGAGATTCATGTTAGACGATAAAATAAGCACTTTGGCACTCGAACATTGGACTTTGGATCTAATTAGAGATGATATGAATGTGGATGATTGGATTCCAGATATGATTGTGGATGATAGGATTCCAGGAAATCAAGAGGAATTAGATGGATTCGAAATTATAGAAATCGATAGAGACATCTAGAGAGTTAGTTTAAAAAGAAAAAGAAAAAAATTTTAAAAAAATAACGTCATTTTAGTGAATTATAATATAATAAATAGATAAAAAAAAATATACGCATTTATGAATAAGAAAATAAAGATATCCGTAGAAGGTGTCGTCTTACCTAATGAACCCCTATCCAATCGATCTGTTGAATGCGGCAAAAGATTTGAAAATCAAAGATTTTCTAGGCATGTTTTCCAGAGATGCCTTGCCGAAGAGAAGACCTCGACAATCGGAATGCGGAATTTCAAATCTAGACGATTCATCGGGTGAAGGCACTCACTGGGTGGCATGGAACAAGAATGGGAAGAAGAAAAATTATTATTTCGACAGCTACGGAATCTTGCCGCCAAAAGAAATAAAGAACTATTTCAACAAATCGATGGTTCATTACAACACGGAACAAGTGCAATCACCAGATCAAGTGTTTTGCGGTCACCTGTGTCTCTACGTTCTCAAGAGATGGTCTGAAGGAGATCAGTGTCAAGACATTCTCAATGATTTACATCAGAGAGAGATTTTGTTTTATAGTATATGTAAAGATAATAAATTATTTTTTAAAAAAAATTTAATCGAATAAAAACGAAAAATAGAAATAAAATAGTTCATTTTTAATAAACTGCGTTTTGAATATATTTTTTCTAAAAAACAAAAAAATCCCACAACATGCCAGTCGATAAATTTGGTAGAAGTGACGACGAAAAAGTCAACCTAAGAAAGAAGAGGAAGACGTTCAAAGTTGACGATGGTTACGACGTTGCCAACTTGGACGAACGTTACGTTCGGAGATACGAACATCGAGAAGAACCTTTGAACATGAACGATAAGAAACTCTACAATCTTCCCGAGCCGATAGATCTTGCAGATGCTGCGACTAAAAAATACGTTGACAGGGGGAACGCCGATTTCGAACGAATCATGCTAGATAATTACGTGGATAAAACCATGACTGACGATCTCGATCTGAAATCCAAATGTTTGGTGAACATCGCGAATCCCATAGATCCCACCGATGACACGACCAAGTAATACGCAGACGACTCTCACGCAAGATTCAGCAAACACCTGAGAAATAGATACGTTCAGAAAACGATGCACTCGGAATTGAACGCCAATTCTAACAAGATAACGAACGTGGCCACTCCCACGAATCCCAAGGATGTGGCGACCAAACACTACGTAGATCTGGAACAGAGAAAGTCTGACAGACGAGAAATGAAATCGGATCTGAATGCGGGATTCAACAAGATATTGAATCTGTCGAAGGTCGACAACACGGATGCGGACTCAACTGCGGTCAATAAGGGCTACATGGATTCTGCCGTGATACGATCACAAGAATACCTAGAATTGCAAGTGGACGATCTCTACCTGAACAAACAATCTGGCGGAACCATGGAGGGTGGTATCGACATGAACGGTAAGAATTTATTCGGACTCAGTCACGATCCCGAATTCGATTCCAGCATGGTCAGCAGAAAGTATGTGGACGACAACTCGGTCTGGAGAAAGGGTGACATCATGGAAGGTAAACTAGACATGGGTGGACACGCGCTCACGAATCTACCGTATCCCGTGAACATGACGGATGCCTGCACCCTGATTTTGGTGGTGGAGAAAGTCAAATATGCTCGACAATTGATCACTGTGTGGGCCAAGGAGGCCGGCACCTTAGATGAAGGAAAAGCTGAGTGGTCTTTTGGAAATGGAGGTAGCGGATTGAAACATGCGTCGACATCTATTTTAGCATTTCGAAGAGCTTTTATAAATTCTCGAAAAGCAGTCGGTCCTCTATACGTCAATGTGTCTAAAAGTTTTCTGGTCTTATCTTCTATCAAGATTTTACTTTCGATTTCATGTCTCATATAATCAGTCAATATCAAAGGTTCTGTTTCGACTAAAGTGTCTAGAATTATTGCTAATGAATCTTGCAAAATATTTTTAATCAAAACACGTCTGTTTCTTCTTAAGTATTCTCTTTATCATTCATTTTTATAATAATTTTTTAAATTTTTATTTATATATATTTTTTTTTTTCACACTCGTCTCTCATCAAATGATCGACATCTTATTTCCATCCGATTCGAATTGTAATTTTCTATCTGACAGGACCAGGGCGAAGGCTTCAGTTTTTCTCCGCATGTTCCTATCGAATTGCATCTTGATCTGAATGTCTAAGACGCTACTCTTGAGTCGTTTACTCTGTTTCCTGACGTCGAATACGAACATGGGATACATCGACTTGTATTCGCCAGGAGATATGTTAGGGTTGCTCATCAATTCGTCTAGATCGTGATACTTCTTTCTAAAATCAGCAGTGTCGCCGTACAGTCTGCAGAAATCGTTCTTGTCGAATGACGCATTGTAATCGATTGCTGGATATCTCATGGCGTTCAGAAACACTTGCATGTTTCTCAAACTGCAATGATCGAACAGCGACCCATTCTTTTCCTGAGACCCATCCCTATCAGTCTGAAACACAACCACGATGAAACGCGGTCTTTCGGAAGCGGATTTCACCATCAATCTCCAATCGAAGTGATTCGTGGAGGGAGGAATGCTAGCTGTGTCGAACTGTCTCATTCTAAATCCCATGGGTAATTAATTTACTCTTGGATTCTATGATCTTGTAGAGATGCGCTTTCTCCACGATCGAAGGCTCCACGTGCGGAACGAACCACGATATCTTGTGTAGAGTTATCTTACCCGCATTGGTCGCAGTGAGTCTCACTATTGCGTCGTCGTCTCCTTTTCGAATCAACATCAGATTGTGTTTGAATCCGTACATGATCTTGTTGTAATCGTCCGCAAATCCGAAGGTGTGTTTCAAAGGTATCCTGAACGAAAACGTTCCTTTAGGTCTGGACGTCTTGACGACGTAGTCGAATATCAAAGTGGCGCCGGCGCTAGCAGGGCCGACGGTGTCTTTCACCCACAACTGATTAAGTCCTCTGGATTTCGAAAAATCATCAGGATACGTCAAGAGTCCAAACATCGTGGTGGCCTGACCGGGATGAAACACAGATTCTATCTCTTGTCTGGATAGCATGTATTTTATATTACTGAATAGATGCATGATGCCATTATTGGCTAGAGTAACCGTGTCGTCGTCGGCGTAGTCGCTCCCATCTTCCTTGGTGAGACATCCCTGCACCACTATGTAACTCTCGCTAGGATGTATGAATAGATCTTGAGTTTTGACGTTGATTCTTTTCTCTCCCGCATTGTTCAAACTCGTTCCACTTACCGGTTCGTATTCGTGAACCTCATATTCTTGAATACTTTCATCTTTCACTATGCTTTGTGCTATATCTAGTATATTTGTCATTTTAAAGGATTTTTAGGGTTTTTTTTGTTTATTAATTAACTTGCTTTCTTTATCTAAAAAATAGTTTTTAATTATTTTTTATTATTATTTTTCTCTCTTATATATATATGTGTAAACAAGAGAATATTGAAGAAAGTAAATAAAAGAAATTTGTTTTCTTTATCAAAACTTTGTCTTCTGTAATTGTTGTTCGTAAAACTTTCCGATGATCTCTTCTCCATCCAAAGCTTCGATTTCGTAAGTTACCGGATCGGTGTGAAATATTTTGATTATCACGAAGATTTCCGAGGTCCATCGAGGAGTATAACCTTTTTCGAAGTGCTTCTTATAAGCGTAGATTCTCACTCGATCACCGACCGCAAATTTCGGCGTTCCAGACTTCTTCCTAATCTTAGATCTTTCACGATATAGATTCGCGTAGACCCGTTTTTCATTTCGAGGATCGCTAGCTTCCACGGGAGTCATCTTGATCGATCTGTGTCACGTGTTGTTGTAATCTTTGACCAGACCGTTCAGAGCATATATGTATTTCTTGGTCGAATTCGCCGTGAAGTATCTGTGCATCTTTTCCTTCATCGTTCGATTCCAACGTTCCACCACGCTGGCTTTCTCTTCGTTTTCAATCGAGTAGAGGTCTACCAATCGATGAACGTGCTTGTTGTAGAATTCCTTTCCCTTATCCACCCACAATTTACTCGGTTTTCGAGAAGACGAGTCGAACACGCTCTTCAGAGCCTCGGCGACGCAAGGGCCCGATTTATTCTTCAAAGCTCTGATCCAAACGTATTTGGAAAACACGTCGATGACCGTCAATAGATATTTGACGCCCTCGTTCCACCTCGAAAACGATCTCATGTCGACCAAGTCGGCAGACCAAATATCATCCAAACCCTTCAGGAACACCCTTCTCTTTCGAAATTTATGGACTATGGGTTTGTGTAACTCCTCGGCCAATTCGCTCGTCAATAATCGTTTCTTCTTCTTTTCCGATGCGCTTTTTTTTTTTGAACGCCCCATCCGAATCGACGTTTCGCACTGATCAGATTGCCGACCAGCGAACGTTCTATCTTCTCTCTCCTGGTCGGATTCGATATGCCTCTCAATTTTCCCAACATGTTTTTATCACAGACGTTGTTGCGAGTCTTGGTGTCGGGATGTCCGGCATAGCACAGATCGTGATCATACATGGCCACGTCCACCCTATTCACAGGTTTGCTCCAAGATTTGGGTGTCAGATCGGCGTTGAGTCTCTTGTTCAATTTCGTTCCGGGTCCCGTGAAACTGTGACCGGGCAGATGCATTTTGAAAGGTAGATTATTGCTCATTTTATTCATGATGCCTTTACCTTTGCTCGCATTCTTTTTTTTGATGAATCGAGTCTTGACAGAACCACACACGTCGCAAATTCCGCGAAGCATCTGTCTGTCATTTTTAGTTCATACTTCTCGAGAATTACTCGTCTCGGTAACTCTCTTACACTTTACGCACTACATTTTTTTTAAAGAGTTATTTAAATTAATTTCGTTTTTATTTTATATATAAATTTAATAATTAATTAATTCTGTTCTTATTATATATATTTTTTTTTCAATCGCTGCTCTTCAGTACTATCATCTTACTAAATTCCTCCCTGGCCTCTTTCCTCCCCTTTTCCACGAGAGAATCCTTCATCCCTTCCTTGATGATCTGACGAGTCTTGATTCTCACGGCTTCTTTCATGGCATCGTATTTCATTTTCTCGCTCAACATCGCGAAGTATTCTCCGTCCGATATCTTACCATCTTTCAACGCCATAGAGATCATTTCGGATATCGTGTCGATCTTGGAGTCGGCCAAGACGCGAATCTTGTCGTGTTTCCTCGCCTTCAGATATAATTTCCTACTCAAAAAGTTTCCGAGTGTGCTAAACAATCCGGCGATGAGAGCCACTCCTTCTACAGTCAACATGATCGGAATGCCGACCGCGGTCGACAACAATCCGATGCCAGCCACGTGTAAACCCATGGAAATCGTGATGAGTGTCGTGTCGATCGCGTTGACGAATTTCATGAAATGCGAATACTTCTTCTTGAGAGAATGACGAGAATCTCTTTCTCGATTTAGATACTCTTGGATTCTACTGATTTGATCGATGCGATACCTCTCTCCTCTTTCTTTTTCTTCTAGCGACGGTGCCGTTGGCAAAACGCTGATCGGCTTCTCATCCTCGTCGTCCACTAACGTCGGATACAATTTATTTCTGGTTCTCATTTTTGTGTTTTTTTTCTTTCTAATATTAGATAAAAAATTTATGTGTGTATTTATTTTTTATTTTCTGTTCTCCCTTATTTTATATCAACGAGAAAACTTAGACGTATGCTTCATTGAACAATAATTTCATGATGCATCCCTTATCTCGTAAAGTCAAACTTTTACGCGCCAATTTCTGTTCTTCCGAAACTGTGGGCTTGCTTTGATCCTTACAGAAGAGTAATCTCTTCCAAAACGCGATCACTTCATCGATTTGAACGCGTTCGAATGCCGGTTCGAAATACTTGATGACCATATCTTCCCTTTCCATCCACAGACACGAATGATTCTCGTGATCGAAGTCTAGGTGATCCCGACATCTGACGCATCGTTCTAACAAGAGATGACCTAGTTGTTCGTTCACACAGAATGCGTAGGCACTCATCAGCATTTTTAAAAGAAACCTTACTCTAATAGTCTGAGAATCGCTCATGATTTACGTATTTATTTTTTTATTATCTATTCGATTTGATATATTATTTTTTTAAATAACTATTTATTTATATATTTTTTTTTCTCTCTCCTATATATATATATCAATCACTTTTTTTATTTCTTCAGGAACATGTGTTAGTTTTACTTCAGGAAACGTGACAGTGGGTTTGCGGATTCAGGGACACCTCTTTTCCATGTGCCATACCCGATTCGATTTCCGACGGAAAAAGCCGCAAATGGATTTCCGTGTACGCCTCGGTAGGGTTTCAGTCTTAAAGTCGTGTACGGACGCGGATGATTTAGAATCGGCAAGATGATGGTTTAGAAACGACAAAACGTTTTTTTGCTCGCAATTTAACACTGAATCCTATGGGGAAATCCATTTGTGGATTCAAAGACAAAACGGTACATGTACACATATGTAAAATTTCATGCGTTTTTTTTCACTCTTGGATACAATCAGTGGTCTTTGAATCCGCAAAGCGGACTCTAAGACACCCTAAAAAACGTTAAAATCGTGTACCTGTACACGATTTTAACACTAAATCCTATGGAGGTGTACATCGATGTACGTGTACATGTACACGTACATGTACACCTGTCCCTGAATCCGCCTCATATACCTACTGGTATTTGAACGTTAAAAGTGCGATCTAGGAGTCTCAAAATGATGGCCGATTCTGGGACACCCGACATTTTTGTGAACAAGCGTGCGATTTAATACCGAATCCTACGATGGTAAACGTCCATGTACGTGTACGTGTACGTGTACGGTACATGTACAACGTGTCCTTGAATCGGCATTTATTACCTACTCACCAAAATTCACTTTTATTTACTGCGGATTCTTCAAGAATCTATTCAGGACCGCCATGCCGCAGATTTTAATAGTAACAGATAGTGCTTTAGTGCTGAGGGGGACCCCAGGGTACGTTCAACTGAACTAGAGCACTTTTTCTGGTTCGGATTCCCCCAGAATCCGTTTTATGACTTCTTTATTCTATTTATTCTAACTTCCCTAAACATGTTCATGTTCGTGTGACGGAATAAAAATGAAAGTAGCTCAGAGCTCTGTCAGGTTCAAAACCTTCGCTCAGGCCTTCAAAATGTTCAAACGTATACATATAGAGAGGCTGTGTAAGGAATTCCGTAATTGAGATTCCTAGCCGATTCCGTTATGTTTGGATACTAGGAAGTGATTTCATAGAGGCCGCCATCTTGGTTTCTATGGTAGCACGTGGTTGCTATGTGACCCAAAGTCCTACAATAGGACAGGGGTATGTTCGGAGCTATGTTCGATTGAATAGGAGTAAATCGAATTACCACAAACAACCCGACAATCCCTCCAAATCACCAAAATCCACCCCAAATCACCGAAATTGACTTTATTTCCCCACTTTATCGGCTTAGCACGTAGTGCTATGGTACCAATGGGTCCCTTGTGGGTGTGTTCGTTTGAACTAGAGTATATCTAATTACCCAAATAGACCCGACCACCCTTACAGACACCAAAATCTCCACCAAACCACCCAAACGGACGTGTGAAGCCCCATTTTGGGCATATAAAAGTAACACGTTATGCTATAGTACCAAGGGGTACTGGGGTATGTTCTATTGAATAGGAGTACAGGGGCTAATTTTCCCAGAATCCCATTTTTAATGCCTATTGCACATGTTTCTATATCACTAACGGTCTATCCAGTCCAAACTATCTCTGGTTCTCTCGTCCAAGTCTTATAATTACCAGTGCTTGATTTCCCATAATGCAGTTATCTCCCTTGTGTATATCAAAAGCATTCCCAAACCCAATAAGCAGTTCTCACCCGAGAACCGCGACAAATTAGCGGCCGGCCAAAGTATTATTATTATTACAGCACGCGCTTTCAATCTCAACCGTACACTGAACGGCGACTATGCCTTTCCTGCATACTTAGTTGATTAAACGTAATAAACAGTTTAGTTCAGGTACATGTAATGGAAAATTAGGGTCGTTCCGTCGGGATTTAAAAAAAAAAATATTTCAATAGCTTACTTTCTCATACAGTCGTTTAGGTGCTATTTAATTTAGCTTAACGGTTTTATGACGTTTCCGCCTTGGATATTTTAGCCTCCGATCGGGTCGAAACATCTAAGAAATCGAGACGAAAAGTCTCGAGATTCTTATTTTTGGTGAAATTTTACATATTTCTTCCACCCGCTTATCTTTTAAATATTACCAAATGAAAAGAATATAATATTTAATTTTGACTGTACTCACTTTTCCGTTAGAAATCCGAGAATTTTGTTAAGAGTAAATACTCAGTACAATGTGTGACAGGCAAACTAAATTAAAGGCTTTTATTACATCTTTGTTCTTCACAAGTTACAGATATGGGACAAGTAAAGATCTAACGAGATTGGCACCAGTAGACTGATGAAAACTTGTTCCAAGACCACGTACCTTAGTTAATTTTCAGTTTAGCGTTATTCGACGATATCAGAACAAAATGCGGAATGAGGTTATTGTTGTTGTTATTGAGGTTAATTATATCCTTGTGGGGATATGGCGTAATATATCCTTTATTAAAGATGCATATTTTATCATTTTGACTTACACACTGCTTCCTTGCATGTGTAGGTTGTTTCAGATAGTAGAACATTTAATGGTCAGGTCAAAAACAGAACAGCCTGTAACAAAATACACCATTAATTAACATTCTGCTGGCAGCTGCTCGTCGTTGCTCGGTGGTTCTCTACGGGTACTCCGGCTTCCTCCACCCGTAAAACTGTCACGGTCATGATTAGCCATTGTGCATAAATATGTGACCTTAAACATCAATAAATAAATAAATAATTAACATTCTACTGTTAACAATAGCAAACTGTTGCCTCGTTATTGCCAGATTGCTACAGCAATGGTCGAGGAAGAAACATTAAATGGTGTATTCTCTTGGCCTTACAAAGGAGGTGACACATTTGCAGGGCCGGGAAAAGAAAATTCGGACCCGGGGTTAATTCTGTGACTGGTCCTCTTTCGAAAGGTACCTGCCGCGAGTGTCGAATGCACGAGCGATGCTACGGGGACTTGAGAGGGGATGGGGGTTCTCCCCCAAGAAAAGTTTGAAATCTGTTATTAAATGGCGACTTCTAGCAGCTTTTGGGATGAAAAATCAGGTTATTTTTTGGCCGTTAAAATATACTTTTTTAACGGAGAGTTATAGCTTTTTGACTGCATAATTCTTGAGGTGATATCTTTATTAGGCCGACATCAAGTTGAATTAATAAAATTAAAATGATCACTTCAAGAATGATGCAGTCCAAAATTACAATGATAATGATAATAATGTTTAAGCTTTAAATCCACATTGTGCTCTATGGCTTTACAAAAGTAACTGATACACGCACGCACGCACGCACGCACGCACGCACGCACGCACGCACGCACGCACGCACGCACGCACGCACGCACGCACGCACGCACGCACGCACGCACGCACGCACGCACGCACGCACGCACGCACGCACGCACGCACGCACGCACGCACGCACGCACGCACGCACGCACGCACGCACGCACGCACGCACGCACGCACGCACGCACGCACGCACGCACGCACGCACGCACGCACGCACGCACGCACGCACGCACGCACGCACGCACGCACGCACGCACGCACGCACGCACGCACGCACGGGTTTTGAGACCGGACTTAAATTGATTTATGGTCAATGGAGATTTTAGATGCTCTGGGATGGAGTTCCAGAGAGTCGATGCGGCGCACATGAAAGCTCTGCCACCTGCTGTTGCAAGTTTAGACTTTGGTATAACCAAATTATAGGATTCAGAGGAGCGGAGATTCCTGACTGGGGTATAGGGCTTAACAAGTGTAGATAAATATTCCGGAGCCAGGCCGTTAATACATTTGTATGGGGGGCGCGGTGTCTCAGTTGGTAGAGGTGCAGGCTGCAAGCCGAGAGGTTCTCGGTTCGAATCCCACTTGCGGCAACCGCGTTGTGTCCTTGGGCAAGACGCTTCACCCCGATTGCCTACATGGGGGCACGATGACGCTCTGTACTGAGGCGTACTGCACGTCGATGGTGCGCATGTCTTCAACCAATCTAACCCTGCCTGTGCTGCGGTGCAGAGTTCAGAGTTACGATGTTGGAGAGCTGACAGCTGCTCGTCGTTGCTCGGTGGTTCTCTCCGGGTACTCCGGCTTCCTCCACCCGTAAAACTGTCACGGTCACGATTAGCCATTGTGCATAAGTATGTGACCTTAAACACCAATAAATAAATAAATAATAAATAAATAAATACATTTGTATGTAATAAGTAGTATTTTATATTTTATCCTTTGCTGGATGGGGACCCAATGAAGGGTTGGTCAAGTGCAGAGCTCCATTCGCGATACAGCCCCCTTCTTGTCTGTTGGCACAGGTGTCAGAACTTTGATGGGCCCAGGCTTGACTCAAGAATCCTAGACTCCTAGGCTAAGCCCGGACCTCCCAGGCTTACTACATCGGAGCCCCACCCTCTCCCCGGACCTGCCCATTTGGGGAGCCCATAATAAGAGAACAGTTTATTATTTCGGGCAAAAACAAAATGAGGCGAATAACGCTTAACCGAAAATAAATTAACCATGGCCTAATCTTTATTCACCAGTTGAAAAAGCCAGTCAGTTGTAACTTAAACCTCGTTTTGCAAATACTTTGTTTCATTTGTTGTGTCTAAATATTTCGCAAGTATTTATTTATTTATTTATTTATTTGTTTATTTATTTATTTATTTATTTATTTATTTATTTATTTATTTATTTATTTATTTATTGGTGTTTAAGGTCACATATTTTTGCACAATGGCTAATCATGATCACGACAATTTTATGGGTGGAGGAAGCCGGAGTACCCGGATAGAACCACCGAGCAACGACGAGCAACTGTCAGCTCTCCAACATACTAACTCCACACAAGCAGGGTTAGCATTGGTTGAAGACAAGTGCACCATCGACGTGCTGTACGCCTTAGTACACAACGTGGGCAAACGTGGTGAAGTGTCTTGCTCAAGGACACAACGCGGTTGCCGCAGGTGGGATTCAGTACCTCCTTAACTGGTAAGTGATATTTGGGCTCCATCTAAAGTGCAAATACTGCAACTTAAAGGCTCTATATTCTATGAATGTGCTTCATATTATCTTTGAACTGAAATTTGTTAGCCTGTATGCAGTTGCGTATCTAAGTTATTCCAGGTATGACACGCACTCTGGACGCCACTTAAGGATATGGGAGGTGTGTGTGTGTGGGGGGGGGGGGGGGGCACTGAACAGTTTCTATTAAATTCAGACAAGCCATTCTCGAATAGTAAAACAAAAATCTTGAGATGTATGATCTGTCTTTGATTATTATGGATGAGAAGTACTTGGGTGGCCGGATTGTTAAACCACTTGTATAAATTGTTAGGTAAGAATACAGTGCCGCGAGCAACTTGACCACATGCCTCATAGTACCACTATTCAGTCTCAGTGCCAGCTGACAGTAACGCTATTCTCCTACGCAAACTGGAACGGTTGCGTTGTTTCTCCACCTACTCCGTTTTACTACGCTACCCGTGCTTTTTACGTCTCAACGTTTCCGCCTGTAAAAAGATCAACAACTAACGCGCGATCTCGCCGAAGCGAGATCACACATTAGTTGTAGCTATTTATTTTGGAGGAAATTCTGTTAAGATGGAACAGCATGCTGTTCTATTCATATGTGTATGCCATAGGCGCCATTTTCCGAAGATGCGCCGCTGCCTTTATGGATTTGACTTGTTACAATTGATGTGAGAGTGCCAAGGTACTCTCCCACAAATTGCAATAAAGCAAAGATACATGAACATATTTAACCACCGAAAATAATTTAGCACTCTACCAGTTAAATAAGTTGTACAGGGGTGGCGGAACCGGGGGAGGGGGGACTGTGGGGACTTCAGACTTCAGATAATCGCAGTAACATTTCCCTGTGGCAATCCTACAACTTATTTAAGGAAGTACTGTACAGCTACTTGTGGAACGATATGACCCAGGCTGTGTTGTATTTCGTATAATTATCTAAATATTTGAATTTTTTACTTGACCAATACATCATATATTTACTTGTGTCTTTGTTTATTTATTTACTCGTGAGTATTTTATATTTATTTACATTCTGCTCTAAATTTATTTCATTATATATTGGTGTTTAAGGTCACATACTTGTGCACAATAGCAAATCGTGACAGTTTTACGGGTGGAGGAAGCCGGAGTACCTGGAGAGAACCACCGAGCATGACGAGAAACTGTCAGCTCCTCAACATTCTAACTCTTTTGAAGCCCCACTCAAGCAGAGTTACAGCGGTTGAAGACATGTGCACCATCGATGTGCAGTACGCCTTAGTACACGGCGTCATCGTGCCCCCATGTAGGCATCCGGAATAAAGAGCCTTGCCCAAGGACACAACGCGGGTTGTCCCGGACGGGGATCGAACTCGGGACCTCTAGCATAGAAGTCCAACAGTCTACCACTGAGCCACCGCGCTCCCTGCTCTAAAGAGATGTTGTATCCCCAATGTGTTAATACAATAACTGTACATAGTGCCATACCAACTTTATTACAAACAAGATGCCCTAAGAGGCCTCAATCACTCATCTGATAACATTGTGACACAACGCGGGTCGTCCCGGACGGGGATCGAACTCGGGACCTCTAGCATAGAAGTCCAACAGTCTCCCTGCTCTAAAGAGATGTTGTATCCCCAATGTGTTAATACAATAACTGTGCATAGTAATGTGCCATACCAACTTTATTACAAACAAGAGGCCCTAAGAGGCCTCAATCACTCATCTGATAGCATTGTTTAAAGAAGGCGTTAAGGTCACATTCTGCATCTGCATACTAATATAGTTAATCTAATCTGGCTATGGGAGTGGGGTTGGGGAAGAAGGGTCTGTTGTGTGATTTTTTTACGTAAAATCACTCAGCTCCTTGAAAGACATTTTGATGCAAAGAGAAAAAATCACCCAGTAGACCGCCTCCCACTCACCCCAATGAGATGAAAATTAGTTTTTTTCATAAAATCACTCAACCCCGCCCCAATCTTCTTCTCAAGCAAAAAGAAAAAAATACCAATACCCCCCCCCCCCCCCTCTCTCTCTCTCTCTCTCCCAGGGCTGACAGCCCTTATTTGGGCAAGCATTAATTTTATGTGCTCACATTTATATCTAACTAGAGTTTACCACAATCAGCTCTGTCATGCGTGGGCACAATTCATTTAAACAAATGGTAAATTCTCCATTGGGTTCTGTGTTAAATTTCAAACCCCCTCGGTGCCCACCAGAATCAGTCAAGCGTAACACTTTGAACAAACTTTAATCTAGGAGTTCTAGTAATGTTATATACCAAACATCAAAAGATTCTACATGGTGTGTCTGAAGAGGATCTTTAAAGAATATTCCCCATATTGCACTCAGTTAAAATTCGGGCTTTCATAGGGAGCCTAAATAAGAGCCCAGGGATTTGCTTTGAACACACCATTGAATCTCACCACACCAAGGCTGTATATACTATGTAACGGTAACAAAAACATCTGACTAGTGGGTGTGAAGATTTGTTAAAGAATAGTACTTATACTGCACTGAGTTAAAACTTGGGATTCCACAGGAAGTCCACATATGATCCAAGGGGATTGATTTGAACGAACTGGAATCTGAACCAGAGGTTGCTGCATATCAAAAGATCCTGACTGGTGAGCCTGAAGAAAACGGTTTTTAAAGAAATTTCCCCATATTGCACTAAGTTAAAATTTAGGCTGCCATTGGGAGTCCCATTATAAACCCCCAGGGCTTGATTTGAACAAACTGGAATCAGACCCCACGAACAATACTGCAACCCAAATAACTCTTGCTGATGGACCTGAAGAAAAGGATTGTTCAAGAATATTCCTCATATTGCACCAAGTTAAAATTCGGGCTATATGACTCTAGGAACCAGATTTGGACAAACCTGAATCTGAACCCCTTAAAGATGCTGCATATCAAATACCAGAAGATTCTAACTGGTAGATCTGAAGTTCGAGTTTCCAAATATGACCCCAGCGACTTTATTTGAAGAAATTTGAATCCCCCCCCCCCCCCCCCCCACCACCTCCCTTCAGGTGCTCTATATCAATCATCAAACGATTTTGACTGGTGTATCCAAAGAAGGAGATTTGAAAAAAATGTTTCCTCATATTGGAGTCAGTTAAAATTCGGTTCCCCACAGAGAGCCCGAATATAAACCCAGGGTCTTGGTTTGAACAAACTTGAATCTCACGCCATGAACGATGCTACATACCAAATATCAAAAGATTCTGACGGATGGACCTGAAGAAGGAGATTTTTAAAAAAATATTCCTCGTGTTACACTAAATTAAAATTCGGACTTCTACACCGTACCCAAATATGACCCGGGAGACTTGATTTGAGAAACTTCAAACCGTACACCCCCCCCCCCCCCCCCCCCACCCCCCGCCAAAAAAAACCCCGGAAGTATACAAAATATTAAGAGATTTTGATTGGTCTGAAGACATTTTTAAATAAATTTCCTCATATTGCACCAAGATAAAATATTTAGAGAGTTTCCATAGAGATCCCAAATATGAACCCAGGGACTTGTTTTGAACAAACCTGAATCTGGTCCCTCTAAGGATTTTGTATACCAAATATCAAAGGATTGTGATTGGAAGTTCTGGACAAGATTTAAATTCTGGGTGCTTACACAATTATGCTCCTTGTGGTGCCCCCTGTGGGTGTGGCAACTTTATTTAAACAAACTTGAATTGACATATGATAACGAGCATGCATATCAAGTTCGGTTCCATTAAGCCCAGTAGTTTATGACGAGAAGTCGATAATGTAAGTTCACACTGGACGGACAGATGGGCGGAATATGATCACTGAAGACTCCCCCCCCCCCCCCCCCCCCCCCCCCCCCCCCCCCCCCACACACACACACTCACCTTGCGCTTCGCTCGAGGGAGCAAGTAAAAATGTTAGTAAATCATCCAGTGTTTGTTCATTTTATGCCCATTGTAATTTCTACTCAAACGATCCAGTCTTCGTTCTTCCCATTGACTCCACCCCAAGTCGTTCCCGCTCCCTTTGTCTCCACTCCACTCCTATTCTCGGGATCCATATACGCACATAGAGCGAAATAAGAGTACAGAATGGAAAACTATTCCAAATTCAAGGACAGTTCAGAGTGGAATAAGAGTACAGAGTGTAATTAGATCCTTTTCATAGAAAATAAAACTCTTCGAACGTCTCGACGCTGAAATGTCTCGACGCAGAAACGTCCCAAGGCCGAAAACGTCCCATTGCCGCTTGCTTGGAAATTGGTGACAGATTATTTTTAATGTTATCAGAAATCTAAACATTAAAATAATTTGTCACTTTGTATTTATAAACAATACTTAAAAATTCCGTACAACAGAAAAAAATTAAAAGTATGAAATGTTTAGATTTTTGATCGCCTATTTTCAAACTGTCCTTACAATATTTTTGCATCTTAATTCTTAACCCAGTCCCAGGGTAGCGGCAAAACAGACCAGTGCTATCCACAAAAATCGCAATTCAGATTTATCATTTTTTCATTTCCTGACTCAAAAACATAGCGAATGACCCCCTCACTGGAACGAGTTAGTTCCAATGAGAGGTCATCAGCTATGTTTTTGAGGCAAAAAAATGAAAATATTTACTTATGCTAGCAGTTTTAAGAAGTGTCGTCTCTCTTCGGATCTGGGGAAGTGTTGTGTTCTTGGGAAATTTCTGATAAGCGCACCCCAAAAACCACATGACATCCCAACTGTCATTTAATACGAAAACAAAAACTGATTATTTATTTATTGGGGTTTGATAACACTTTCGACAGCCCAGGGTCACCTTGTGTCGGACATTTTGCAGGTGGAGGAAACCGGAGTGACCGGAAAGAATCAACGAGCATCAGCGAGCAACTGTCAGGCTACCCAACATACTATCACCGAAGCATGTTCAGAGCATTTATGACTGATACAAAAGACTATTCTATTCTATTCGCATTGAGTCCAATTTAATTTCAGTTGTTTTAAACTTGATTTGTTTCTTTATTTGTTGTGTGACAGCAAGCCTCTCTCGTAGCAGTTGTTAACAAGTTGCCTTTTTCATTGCGTCCCTCCATTGTTTATTTGAGGTCTATTCAGGAAGTTAATCAGGCTTACTTTAATCTTAAAATCCAGTAATCATGTTGTGACATGGCTCATTATTGTCGTGATCTCCCTCCGTACGTCCATATGTCCGTACTTCCGTTCGTCCGTACTTCCGTACGTCCGTACGTCTGGTTTTGTAATTCGAAACGCTGTAACTTTCTACAGTTGTTCAATGGGGTCTGTGCAATCCAAAAAGACCACTTTTAAAGTTTTGCACCACCAGGTGGCTTCTGTGGAGCCACTTGAAAAATGCGCTAAATTTTCACTTTTTCTCCGAATAATCCTACCTAACCTATGTAATTCAGAGTTCTATAACTGCACTATGGTGTTGCTAAATGATCTGTAGATGTGCTTGAAGGTTTCAAATTTTTCAGGTGCCATGTGGCTGTGCCACCGTTGCCACTTTCGTGTTTTCTTAGACCGTCTCCGGCGAAAGGCTCGTAGGTTATGTAATTCGAAGCGCTAAAACCATGCTCAAATGTTGCAGTGGGGTCTGTAGATGCGCATGAAGGTTTCGGATTTTTCGGCTGCCACTTGGCTGTACCAACGTTGCCACTTTCGTGTTTTCTTAGACCGTTTCCGGCGAAAGGCTCATAGGGGGCGTAATTCGAAATGCTAAAACCATGCTCAAATGTTGCAGTAGGGTCTGTAGATGCGCACGAAGGTTTCGGATTTTTCAGGTTCCACGTGGCTGTGCCACCGTTGCCACTTTCGTGTTTTCTAAGACCGTTTCCGGCGAAAGGCTCCTAGGATATGTAATTCGAAACGCTAAAACCATGCTCAAATGTTGCAGTAGGGTCTGTAGACGCACACGAAGGTTTCGGATTTTTCAGGTGCCACGAGGCTGTGTCACCGTTGCCACTTTCAGGTTTTCTTAGACCGTTTCCGGCGAAAGGCTCCTAGAGTATTTAATTCGAAACGCTAAAATCATGTTCAGATGTTGCAGTAGGATCTGTAGATGCGCACGAAGATTTCGGATTTTTCAGGTGCCACGTGGCTGTGCCACCGTTGCCACTTTCGTGTTTTCTTAGACCGTTTCCGGCAAAAAGCTCCTAGGGTATGTAATTCGAAACGCTAAAACCATGCTCAAATGTTGCAGTAGGGTCTGTAGATGCGCACGAAGGTTTCAGATTTTTCAGGTGCCACGTGGCGGTGCCACCGTTGCCACTTTCGTGTTTTCTTAGACCGTTTCCGGCGAAAGGCTCCTAGAGTATGTAATTCGAAACGCTGAAACCATGCTCAGATGTTGCAGTAGGGTCTGTAGATGCACACGAAGGTTTCGGTTTTTAAGGTGCCACATGGCGGTACCACTGTTGCCACTTTCGTGTTTTCTTAGATCGTTTCTGGCGAAAGGCTCCTAGGGTATGTAATTCGAAATGCTAAAACCATGCTCAAATGTTGCAGTAGGGTCTGTAGATGCGCATAAAGATTTCGAATATTTCGGGTGCCACGTGGCTGTGCCACCGTTGCCACTTTCATGTTTTCTTAGACCGTTTCCGGCGAAAGGCTCCTAGGGTATGTAATTCGAAACGCTAAAACCATGCTCAAATGTTGCAGTAGGGTCTGTAGATGCGCACGAAGGTTTCGGATTTTTCAGGTGCCACGTGGCTGTGCCACCGTTGCCACTTTCGTTTGTTTCTTAGGTCGTTTCCGGCAAAAAGCTCCTAGGGTATGTAATTCGAAACGCTCAAACCATGCTCAAATATTGCAGTAGGGTCTGTAGATGCGCACGAAGGTTTCAGATTGTTCAGGTGCCACGTGACGGTGCCACATTGCCACTTTCGTGTTTTCTTAGACAGTTTCCGGCGAAAGGCTCCTAGAGTATTTAATTCGAAACGCTAAAATCATGCTCAGATGTTACAGTAGGATCTGTAGATGCGCACGAAGGTTGCGGATGTTTCGGGTGTCACGTGGCTGTGCCATCGTTGCCACTTTCGTGTTTTCTTAGGCCGTTTCCGGCAAAAGGCTCCTAGGATATGTAATTCGAAACGCTAAAACCATGCTCAAATATTGCAGTAGGGTCTGTAGATGCGCACGAAGGTTTCAGATTGATCAGGTGCCACGTGGCGGTGCCACGTTGCCACTTTCGTGTTTTCTTAGACCGTTTTCGGCGAAAGGCTCGTAGAGTATGTAATTCGAAAGCTAAAACCATGCTCAGATGTTGCAGTAGGGTCTGTAGATGTGCACGAAGGTTTCGGATTTTTCGGGTGCCACGTGGCTGTGTCACCGTTGCCACTTTCATGTTTTCTTAGACCGTTTCCGGCGAAAGGCTCCTAGAGTATTTAATTCGAAACGCTAAAATCATGCTCAGATGTTACAGTAGGATCTGTAGATGCGCACGAAGGTTGCGGAAGTTTCGGGTGTCACGTGGCTGTGCCATCGTTGCCACTTTCGTGTTTTCTTAGGCCGTTTCCGGCAAAAGGCTCCTAGGGTATGTAATTCGAAACGCTAAAACCATGCTCAAATATTGCAGTAGGGTCTGTAGATGCGCACGAAGGTTTCAGATTGTTAAGGTGCCACGTGGCGGTGCCACGTTGCCACTTTCGTGTTTTCTTAGACCGTTTGCGGCGAAAGGCTCCTAGAGTATGTAATTCGAAAGCTAAAACAATGCTCAGATGTTGCAGTAGGGTCTGTAGATGTGCACGAAGGTTTCGGATTTTTCGGGTGCCACGTGGCTGTGCCACCGTTGCCACTTTCGTGTTTTCTTAGGCCGTTTCCGGCGAAAGGCTCCTAGGGTATGTAATTCAGTATGCTAAAACCATGCTCAAATGTTGCAGTAGGGTGTGTAAATGTGCATGATGGTTTCAGATTTTTTGGGTGCCACTTGGCTGTGCCACCATTGCCACTTTTGTGTTTTATTAGACCTTTTTCCGGCGAATGGCTCCTAGGGTATGTAATTCGAAATGCTAAAGCCATGCTCAAATGTTGCAGTCGGGTCTGTAGATGCGCATGAAGGTTTCGGTTTTTCAGGTGCCTCGTGGCTGTGCCACCATTGCCACTTTCACGTTTTCTTAGGCCGTTCCGGCAAAAGGCTTCTAGGGTATGTAATTCGAAACGCTAAAGTCATGCTCAAATGTTGCAGTAGTCTGTAGATATGCACGAAGGTTTTGGATTTTTTAGGTGCCACGTGGCTGTGCGACCGTTGCCACTTTCGTGTTTTCTTATACCGTTCCCGGTGAATGGCTCTGTAGATGCGTATGAAGCTGTGTCACCTGTGTCACTCAATATGATTTTAGTGTGTCATATAATACATTTCATCTTTGTATCAAGCATGCATACAAAGTGAAGAATGCTAATGCGGGGATACACGATAGTGTGCTTTCACACAAATGACACCCCCTCTAGTTTGTATTGTATATATAGCGTCGATCATAAGTAAGAATCCACCACCGCCACCACCGCCACCACCGCCAAACCACCGAACAAAAAAAGAAACTTAGTTTATAACCCGGAGGCGGAAACACATGAGTTAGTGGATGAGGAGGGGTTCAGTCACACGGTCGACAGACAGACCAAAAAGTGAGGAACTGCCCCACCTCCCCTCTGACATCTCTGCTCTCGCCTCTGGTTCTGGCCCCGACCTAGTCTCAACTCAGAAAACCACCTCCAGCATTCCACCTCTCACGGAGAAACCCTGGAGTAAAGTAGTTGCAAATAACATCAACAATCTAAGCAATAATCACCAAAACTCCAACAACCATAGGGGGAAGCGGAACCCACCCGCTCCCACCAGTTCTACCAATCAAGACAAGGGTAAAACAACAAAAATAACAACAAAGGCAACAACACCCCTAGATTTATAGTGGTAATCACCAGGGTTCACCCTGACACGCCCAGGGAACTCATAAATCAGGGGTTACAGAATTGTAAATGGGGAAGATTCATGTCCAAGGCCCCCGGCAAGGCAACCTGGAAAATCAAAGCCATATGCCCCAATCGGGAAACGAAATTAAAAATCTTAGCCAATAGAATAAATATTAACAGAAGGTGGCACGCAGCGGAGGAGTACAGAAATGCTCCTTCTCCGGTACGGTGTCACAAGTGTCAGAAGTTCGGACACATAGCCAACAAATGTAG
This sequence comes from Pictodentalium vernedei, assembly GCA_031216915.1. Lineage (NCBI taxonomy): Eukaryota > Metazoa > Mollusca > Scaphopoda > Dentaliida > Dentaliidae > Pictodentalium > Pictodentalium vernedei. Next base: position 562,356,200 of record CM062297.1, read on the forward strand.
AGGGACCCTAACCTGTAGGAAGTGTGAAGGCAATCACCTCACCAAATAATGCAGACTAGAGTCTCCCTCCTGTCCCAACTGCAAAGGAAATCACCCAAACAACTGCCGCGGGTGTCCCCACTAAAAAATGGTCAAAACGAATATAGAACTGAAAAACCTAAACCTGACAATGCCTCATCTCCCCATGCTGTTTGCTCCCTAATCGCAGGTGCACTCTACTCTGTATTGCACAAACATGTCAATACCAATTTGGAGGACAGCGTCCCGGCTATTTTAAACACAAATCTCGGAATCCATAGTTAGAGCCGCAATTAATATTAACAAAAAAAACGTTCATCACTCAAAAAACACCGCGACTAAATATCAACCCCTGTCATGGATAAATTACAATTAGCCGTGTGGAACGCCAGAAGCGTTAACAATAAAAAACTCCAAATGAGCCGATATTTCGAAAATATAGACATAGTCTGTATTTGCGAAAGTTGGCTAAATAGAAACAAAAACTTCTCACTCAGGGGATTCAGCATTATTAGAAGAGACCGGCAGCTCACCAAAGGAGGCGGCGTCGCACTTCTAATAAAGCAGAACATCAAAAGCAAAACCATCAAAACTGATCAGCTCGATGCCGAGGTGATTGCGACCGAAATTACAGCCGATAATAAAAACATCGCGATTGTTTGTTATTACAACGACCCCAGAAAGATTGTTTCTGACACCGTCTTTGAATTTGTTATGAGGAAATACAAACACTGTCTCTTCCTCGGCGACTTCAATGCCAAACACCTATACTTTGGCTGCAACAAAACCGGCCCCAATGGTGAAGCCCTCCTCGAAATCACCAAAAAAAAAAAAATAATAATAATAACCTACATGGTGATTATGAACGACAACTCCGCGACTTACATCAGCAGCAACCCACTATTCCCATCCGAAATTCTTGATCTAATGATCGCCAGTGACTCTCTGATAAATCACATCGACGACCACTGGGTCGGCGAAGACGACCTGGGCAGCGACCACCTGCCGGTCCATGCGTCAATCAAATTAGGCAACGGCCCCCTCAAGTACCCCCCTCCCCCACCACCCTCTGCAGGAATTTTAGAAAAATTAACTGGAACCTCTACCGCGACATCATCGATGTCAAACTCCCCAACAGCTCCCCATCAAATGTAACTGAACTCGAAGCCCAATGCGAGGGTATAGAAAAAATCAACTCAACCCTAAATGAAATTTGCCCAAAAGAGGAAGTGCGCCCCTGGAGAAGTACTATCTCGGGCGACACACTTCCATTAATCAAAACCAAACGGAAAGCTCTTCGCGCTCTAAAATCCGAAACTGACCCCCTCATTAAAGCTGACCTTAAAAATACATATAGCCGTCTTCATGGCGAGGTTAAAAAAGCCCTCAAACTGAAAAAACAGGCCAACTGGGAAAAAGCAACAGCCAATCTAAATGAGGTCAGGGATGCCAGAAAATTCTGGAACTCTTTCAAAACACTTACTGGTAAAAAAACAAAGGCAACAAAGCAGCAGCCAAACCACTTAAAAGAAAGATGGCTCCGTCACGCGTACCGACAAAGACAAAGCTGACACTTTCGTCAACCTCCTTAGAAAAACCCATCGCCCATACCAAGGCCCTGACAACGATGACGCCATCATAAACACCATTGATGACTTCATCAACGAACATCCGGATATCTACCGGGACCCTAAATTTGATACTGACCCTGAAGAAGGGGATGACGACGACCTCGTCACCCCCATAACTAATGATGAAATCATCAATATCATAAAAAAATGCAAACATTCTTCATCTCCCGGCGAGGATGAAGTCAGTTACAAAATTCTGAAACAGAGCCCAAATTCCCTAATTGACAAACTCAACAACTTATTCAATGCATGCCCCACCCATGGCTACTTTCCAGAATGTTGAAAAACAGCCATTGGTGTCATGATACCGAAACCAGACAAAGACCTTTCTGATCCGCAGTGATCTTCTACCAGGAAGAGCTGTCTTCACCAACTCAACCAAATCACTAAAACTTAATCTGTAAAATAAACAAATACTGGGGAAGAGAAGGTGAACATTCAGGAAGTAATAACGGCTCAGCCGTGATCTTCTACCAGGAAGAGATGTCTGCACCGACTCAACTAAAACACTAAAATTTAATCTCTAAAAATAAACAAATACCGGGAAAGAGAAGATGAACATTTAGGCAGTAATAAAGGCTCAGCCGTGATCTTTTACCAAGAAGAGCTGTCTTCACCGACTCAACTTAATCAGGAGGAGGTATGGGCAGGAAACACCCCCGGGTGTGGTACTTTGGTAAAGACCTGACCCCCCTCCCTCCATTTCTTAGCTGAGAAAATCAATCCGGAAAATCATGAACTGAACAAAAGAATTGAACTAGCTGCTCCCAGTGATCGACAACCATCCAAAAAATGCAGTCACTTATTTTTGTCTATCTAAAAAATCAACTAATTCTGCCTTTTTCTTTTAGCAGGTACACCAAGATGCTTTTTTTATCGCCAGCACCCCAATAACCGCTATGGAAACTATAACCGGCATGGAACATAGTAACTGCTATGGACTCTGAATATCCTCCGCTCCACCCCAAAGAAGTGGTCACCCACCGCCAGGGAGGCGAGCGTTGGTCCTGCGCCCCGCTTATACCCCTTTTTGTAAGCGTCTGTAGCGCGCATTTTTGACCCAGCCAAATAGGTTCCAAAGCGGGCCTGCCCCCGAACCAGGGAAGTTCGGGTCTTTTTATGGGTGGTCCCCGAAAGGGGCCGTTGTCGTCGTTTATCCAAAAACACATCCACCTGTGAAGCCAGAAAAACTGATTGAAGCAGCCTGAGGCAGATTATACTTGCCGATGATGGCCCACTATCGCTCCATGATCTATCTTCGAAGTGGCAGATTATACTTGCCCGAAAAAACACCACAGCACCTTCGGGGAGAGGTAGCAACTTTGTGAGAGGATCCCCTCTCGCTCTGGTCCTCACCCGAGGGTTCTGTCAACGACCTACACAAAGACAACCCAACACTCTTCCTGATCATCTAGCCTAAGACATCTGCTGAGTACTCGATCTTTTTCCTCCTTCCACACGCCTAGACACGTAGCTTCCTGATCTCAACTGTCACAGAGGGTCGAAAGGGGCTTGCCCCAAAGCGCGCGAAAACATTTCATACCAAGAATTCAGTTATAGTTTGGATTTCCAAACGTTACTCTGCTTCATTTTACTGGGAGATCCCACGAGTTATTACTGTAATATTGTTCGGATATCCAACAAGTCCAGTTGTTAAATGTTTATCGCTGTTAGACATTTGAAATACCAGATTGAATATTAAATTATTATCATCTTTAATTTGTCTCCCGAGTCATCAGTTGAACTCCAGAGTCGCACGACAGATACCGACAGTTACTCCCCACGGTTATAATACTAACTCCACACAAAGAAGTACACCATCGACGTACAGTACGCCTTAGTACATAACGTCACCGTTCCCACACGTGGGCAATGGTGATTAAGTGTCTAAATATAAGATAAGATTTATTAAGCAAATACACCAAAACAAAGGAAGATTGCTTTGTGTATACAAAACCAACATAAATAGAAACATAAAACAATACTGTACGTTGACATTGAAAAACTATTAAATATGAAAATATCCTACTTTTAGGCTTTGAGTTGAATTTATCAATTGATAATTGAGTTCAATTTTTGATGATTCTATCTATTGTGATGCATTGTTCGAAATCAAATGAGTTAAATATACTGGATGGATTTTCCGATATACCACATGCCGTTTTTTATTGTATCAATATTTTGTGGGTTGATACTAAATGAATTTACTATATTGTATGAAATAAATCAATTGACTGCATTGGATGGAAGTCTCAAGACACAATATAGTGTCTTTCATTATATAATTTATGAATTTGGATTTTCGTTAGTCGTTGATTCTGTTTGTTTTGGTCTATTTGAGGTCATGAAATTTGATGTTCATGAATTGCCATTCAATTTTCTGTTGTCATGAATTGTTTGCAAGATTTTTGCCATGATCACTTGGTTGGATATTGGATAGGCTCATTCAGGTCAAAGGTGAAACACCAGGAGGTCACTGTATAACGCTATGGCGAGCATGTTTGGGAACCTTGCCTAACCCCCACGCGATCTATGTACCCTTGGGCTGTCACGATTAATCGATTAATAGATTGTCGATCGATCATGCCGAAATCAATTAGTATTTGTCGTTGTCGAAGAATCGACGAATTTTACCCCCTTTTAGACGTTTAATAATTTTTTAAAAAAATGATGAAAAAACTATTGTTTCTAAAGACGAAAGGTCAAGAACGTCAACGTCAAACCTCAAAAAGCCGTTAAAAGCATTGGTCTTTTAGGTATATTCAAAGCTTTGATGTTCTGAACTTTTGAACCGTCAGTGTAATAATCAAGACCGATCGGCTGTTACGAATTTGCGAAGTTCGCAACTGACGACCGGTCTTGATTATTGCACTGATGATTCAAAAGTTCAGAACATCAAAGCTTTGAATGTACCTAAAGTGGATCGTCTTCGTTGTTTACTTGAGGTAGGTCAACTGACTTGAACTTCATTTTTAACGACTTCAAAGAGAGGGAGAGGTGGGTCATCTTGATACGATTAATCGATTATTATCGATTATTTGCGACGATTGATCGATTCCTGAATTAAAAAATCGTGACAGCCCTAAAATACCCCTCAAATTACAGCTCAATGGTTATATTTTGGCCATGGTAAGAATTAGAAAATCGGTCTCCCTAAAGATGTCCACAGAGACAATCGCATAGTTTTATTTTGGAATGATCACAAAACTTCTAAATATTTATAACCGACTTTCGAAATTGTGTCTAGCAAAAGTGGACATTTATGTTTTCAAATGATTTGAGGACTGCTATATTGCATTATGTTCCAATAACAATAAATCCTCTCCTCTGATTGGATGAGATCTCGTTTAGTTTTTTCTAGGTTTACGGCTTCATTGGCACATGTCAACACACGAAATATTTGAAAAGAGGATAAAAATATAACTTTCAGGTTCACATGAGATAATTCCTGATACTCACTAAAACAGCGTAGATATCGTCTGTATATCCAAATTCTATCTAAACACTCTGCATGCATTTAATATCCTGATGACACCCAGCAGAAACGTCTGAAAAGTTAGTCTCTAACAGACATGTGGAAAGTGGAAATTTTAGAAGAAACCCCAATATGATCTCATATGGCGTATATATGATAAACTAGTATTGTCCGGTGAGAAACTTGTGGTTAGTATAAACGAATCTCAATTTCTTTTATTAATAACGAAAGGTATCAAGCACTCAACTAGTGTCCGATGTGTGCGTTGACATTATCCTAAACAGTGGTGGGTAAAACTAAGCGTGAATTTCTGAGGAATTTTCAAGAGTCTCCAGACTTCTGTCATGCTCTTTGGCATGAATTTCTTGCTTGGCGAATTACATTTATTAAACAGTCACTAAATGCACACTGAGTAACCAGTTGATATCGACAAACTGATACAGTTACAGTGTCATGTGAACGAATGGGATAGAACAAAATAAATGTACTAAACATATCAGCTGCTATAAAAACCTAAGCATTACAATTTCCGGAAAGCGGTAAGGGTCCATAAATGTCTATCTGTCATACCTGGTGACAGATGGTGCGGGCTGAACTTTGATCGACAATTTTATATGAGATTTAGTCACTTTTCGTTTTTGACAAATATTCATGATTTAACTGGTTGAGTGATAGATCTAAGCCACTATCAGGATATCAGAGCAAAATCTATGTTTTCCTTGCTTATGTTTCATATTCAGTCAAACGCAAATAATATTTTGTTTATATAAATTTGTTCTGGCACTCTCCAATGATTTGAAATAAAACAAATTTTGAATAACAAATTCAAACCACCAAAAATAACCTAGCCCTCAACCAGTTAATGTAACCTGCTACAAGATTAGCCAACTGGGGAAAATAGAATTGTGATCTGATTAAGTCAGTCGTAGTTTGTTTTCCACTGTACTCCCCCTCCCCCACTGGAGAGTCATGTGGAATCTCAAAAACAGTTCGAACAAGAGAAATCAGCACGGCGTAAGGGATTTAGTCTGATGGCTCTTACCCTGCGACTGTGACACAGCAAATCATTAATGAGAATATAGTCTGCAAATTGCAGCAAAACTTTGCGAGCTGTTTTTTTACTTTGGTAAAACATCACCGCTTATGTACAAATAGATGAGGCATATATTCTTCATTTTCTTCTTTCTTCAACAATGTCACGAATGTGTTTTTACAAAAAAAACCAAACAATTTCTCAAAACGTTCAAACCGAGCATTTGGAATGTTGCTAAAAAAAATTGGTGGAAGTGTTAGTATGAGGTGCATCGGAACTTTGAAGAGTAAGTAAATTATCAGGTACATTCTGCATCATCCACAGATACATGTAATGAAAAAAACTCTGCGTGTGTTAAACGTTTTGGCTCCGAATCGTTACGTGACATGGCCCAACAAAATCTCAACTTTTGGGAATAGTCTTTAGTATACTTGACTGTGCGCATTATCTTTAATCAAACAGATTTATTTTTGAATGTGATCGCCAGGCATTGCAATGGTTATTTAACAAGAAACTTAAAGGTGCTATTTATGGAAGATGGATGGCTGTCCTTCAACAGTGTGCTTTTGATATTCATTAAAACCTGCTGCTCAAATGACTGTCACTGACACTTTGAGTCGTGTATTTTGTAAAAACTGATGAGCATTATTACAGCCCAGATGAACTTGAATCTTTCTTTCCCTGCGTTTCTGAGAAAACTTCAACAATTTGTTTTCGTAAATTAATTGGGAAAGGTTATTTCCATTTGACAGACCATACCCATTGTTTTGAAACTTCATCAACTTTTGTACACACATTACAAGGCCATTCAGTTAATTTGTATTGTGACTCAGATATAGACTACGTGGGTGATGCTGACGACGATGATTCTTCTGGTCATGGGCCACTACATAGACTTGCGGTTTCACTTTCTGAGCCTATTTCAAATACAAGTTTTCCCAAGGGACAGACTGTTAAAGCTCGTCCAACTTCATCGTGCGACACAGGCACCCTCACGTGACCCAACGTGGAGAATGCTGATAAAGTCGTTTTATTTACTTTCCTTTTTGAGTTTCCGGTGACGTCATATTGTGATTGACATTTGCTTGTGTGCGCGTTGTAATCGACTCCGAAACGGGACTTTTTCTTTCTTTCCAGAGTTTCTGTTCTCACATTGTCCTTCCTTTTTTTACTCTCTTATCAGAGTTTCTGTTTTCACGTTGTCCTTCGGGTTCCCCATGGATATGACAATTGCACCAATCAGTGTTCAAATAAAAAATATGAAACAAAGTCCGATTTGGATAAAATAGTCACAACTTAAAAGGCCTACGCAAGTTCAGGTGTCAAAAATGGGTTTCTATAACAGATTTATTCGGGCTTTGCTTTGTCACTTCAACAACTTGGCTATACCATGACATGCTAATTTTAACGCTTGAGCATGTGGTTAGTTTACTGGAAAAATCAGGATTAATTCTTAATAATACATGATATTACTTAGGCCTACCATCTAAATACATCACAATTTATGTATTCATGTTATTATATATTGACAAGGCAGAAACAATTTATATATGATGCTAGTAGTATAGGATGCAGACATCTGCCCTCTTTACCAGGACCTCGAGGTCAGACCTCGACCTCGAGGTTATTGACCTCGGTGCCCAAATCAATTAGGCCTCCCCGCCCCCTCTCCCCTCCCCTCTCCACACTAGGCCTAGGTTATTTTAGGCGCCCCCTCCCCACCCACCCTGTATGTACCCTATCTTTTAGGCTATCCTTCCCCAAAGCCCATTTTAGGACCCTGGCTATGTATAGCCCATTTAGGCTTTCCGCACATTGTTTAGGTTTTCCCTGTATGTGGGCTTTCCCTTCCAAAAGCTCAGTCCCTCCCCACCAAAGCCCTGGACTGTTCCTCCCTCCTTCCAACAGCTAGCCCAAAGCTGGGGGACATTCAAACTAAGGTGTCCTTGTGAGTACTAACAAAAGAGTGCCACCATCCCCTATCCCCAGCCCTGCCCCACGTAAATGTCGAGCTCTGTTGGTGTATCTAAGTTAAATGTTGTCAAGGACATGAACTTGTAACGGCAAACAAAATGCTTTAGACATAAAGACTACCTGGTTTTGTTTAGAAATGTCATAAAGGAATTATGATAGAGAGAATCTTTGTTTATAAGAAGATATGATAGTGTCACGTTGTATAGTTATGCAAGTGGATAAGGGACAGCTGGTATGTTTGATTATGTCATAGATAAAGGTATTATGATAAAGGGCTCCTTTGTTTATAAGAAATATGATAAAGACCATGTACACTGTTTGATTATGTCATAGATAAGATGGTGTCACGTCGCAGGTGTTTGATAACCCAGTAAGATCGCGGCGATGTCTGATTGGACAAACTGTTGTCCAATCAGATCGTCCCACACGGCGGTATGCTCCATGGGACCAATAGATAAGCGTGTTGTAAAATTATCCCACGCAGGCGTTCTCTGATTGGTCAAACAACTGTCCAATCAGATCGTGCCATGCAGTATTTTCTGCGTGGCGAATAGATGAGTGATCCGGAATGTTGTAGTAAACTACTTTCGCATGCTCAACTCATAGGTAAGCTGAAAAGGAATGAACAACTCTAAATTTTCTCTCTATTAAATTTTATTTTCACATAAAATCAGTTTTACAAGTAATCAATTGGTTTTACAATAGTCAAAATGGATTTGCAATCAGACTTACAAATTTACAAGTAATTTTTTCAAAGCGAAAATGGTTTTACAATCAATTAAAATGGATTTACAATCAATCAAAATGGATTTGCAATCAGACTTACAAATTTACAAGTATTTTTTTCAAAGCGAAAATGGTTTTACAATCAATTAAAATGGATTTACAATCAGTCAAAATGGATTTTCAATAAGTTTTTACAAGTAATTTTACAATTTCACCATAAGTAATTTCTACAATAAGTAGTTTTTCAATACTTTTACAGGTAAGCATACAATAAACATAATTACATGTTCAGTAACCGTCTTTTGTCCCTGAAAAGGGATAGTTTTTGTTGTTGTCGTTCTTCTGGACTTTCTCTAGTTATGATCCCAAGCTGTCTGCCCTTCCAGAAAACGTGTATTTTCTTAATAATGGATCAAACAAGTGTTTTCGTTTCTCAGTTGCGAATTTTTCAGCTTCGTTCATTCCGTAACCCTCCTTATTTCGATGTCGCTGAGCAATTTTTCTAATTTTTCCATAGACCGGATGTTGTCTGAAGTGCCTTACTCGACTCATTGCCTAAAATAATCTTCTACAGAGGGAAGCTCTCACGCTGTCTCTAAGAGCTTCCCTGGCCGCTTTGGTGGCCTCGTCTGTGGGCAAGCCATTTTCTATGTACGACACTTTCAATCTCTGAAATTTAGCTGTATTATCTTCATATGCTCTTATGATTAAAGTGTCTATCATGTTCGTTTCGCCATCTTCCTCTTCTGAATATTCACTTCCAGTGGTGGTATCACTATCGTCTGACTCTGAATATGTGCTCTCGTCAGAATCAGACAAGTTATAATCTTCGTTTGACTGTTTGGCTTCATCCGTCATCCCAAACCTCTTGAGGTAGTAGCCATCTTCGTGTCTATTGCGTGTAAAGGCTCTTGAGAATGCTTTCCTACAGTATTTACAGTCGTGGCTCGGCATGTCTTCTCTCTTTGAACGCTCTGAGAACAAATGAGAACTGGGTGGATATCACAATTTATAAGACAGTGAAGGGTACCCTCAAATATGTGCATGCGTACATCAGTTTTACATATGCACACATCCGTTTTACATACGGGCACATCCATTTTACATACGGGCACATCTATTTTACATACGGGCACATCCGTTGTACATATGGGCGCATCCATTTTACAAATAGAAATATTTAAGACCATTTGAGACTATTTTGTGGCACATATGTTGTTCAATAAGCAGAACATTCCTGTAACATTGATGGACGGAAGTTTGTTATCAAGTTGGGGTGTGAAGTTTAGATGCATCATTCTCCGACTTGACATTTATCAGACTTTTATGTCTTGTTTTGTTTAGTTTTTTTAAAGTAAACTGTGTCAAGTAGTGTGAAGTTGAGCAAAAACTTCTTTTACCCCAGAGTCGCATCACTGTATTTTCCCACATTGCACTGTGGGAGGATTTGAAGCAACCATCAATTGGTAGGGTGGGTAGAACCGATGTGCACATATGTAAAACTGATGTGTATATGTTTAAAACCGATGTAAATATGTTTAAAACCGATGTGTATATGTTTAAAACCGATGTGCCCGTATGTAAAATTGATGTGCCCGTATGTAAAACGGCTGTGCCCGTATGTAAAATGGATGTGCCCGTATGTAAAATGGATGCGCCCGTATGTAAAACGGATGTGCCCATATGTAAAATAGATGTGCCCGTATGTAAAATGGATGTGCCCGTATGTAAAACGGATGTGTACATATGTAAAACTGATGTACGCATGCGCATATTTGAGGGTACCCTTCACTGTCTTATAAATCGTGATATCCACCCAGTTCTCATTTGTTCTCAGAGCGTTCAAAGAGAGAAGACATGCCGAGCCACGACTGTAAATACTGTAGGAAAGCATTCTCAAGAGCCTTTACACGCAATAGACACGAAGATGGCTACTGCCTCAAGAGGTTTGGGATGACGGGTGAAGGCAAACAGTCAAACGAAGATTATAACTTGTCTGATTCTGACGAGAGCACATATTCAGAGTCAGACGATAGTGATACCACCACTGGAAGTGAATATTCAGAAGAGGAAGATGGCGAAACGAACATGATAGACACTTTAATCATAAGAGCATATGAAGATAATACAGCTAAATTTCAGAGATTGAAAGTGTCGTACATAGAAAATGGCTTGCCCACAGACGAGGCCACCAAAGCGGCCAGGGAAGCTCTTAGAGACAGCGTGAGAGCTTCCCTCTGTAGAAGATTATTTAAGGCAATGAGTCGAGTAAGGCACTTCAGACAACATCCGGTCATTGGAAAAATTAGAAAAACTGCTCAGCGACTTCGACATGAGGAGGGTTACGGAATGAACGAAGTTGAAAAATTCGCAACTGAGAAACGAAAATACTTGTTTGATCCATTATTAAGAAAATACACGTTTTCTGGAAGGGCAGACAACTTGGGATCATAACTAGAGAAAGTCCAGAAGAACGACAACAACAAAAACTATCCCTTTTCAGGGACAAAAGACGGTTACTGAACATGTAATTATGTTTATTGTATGCTTACCTGTAAAAGTATTGAAAAACTACTTATTGTAGAAATTACTTATGTTGAAATTGTAAAATTACTTGTAAAAACTTATTGCAAATCCATTTTGATTGATTGTAAATCCATTTTAATTGACTGTAAAACCATTTTCGCTTTGAAAAAATTACTTGTAAATTTGTAAGTCTGATTGCAAATCCATTTTGACTATTGTAAAACCAATTGATTACTTGTAAAACTGATTTTATGTGAAAATAAAATTTAATAGAGAGAAAATTTAGAGTTGTTCATTCCTTTTCAGCTTACCTATGAGTTGAGCATGCGAAAGTAGTTTACTACAACATTCCGGATCACTCATCTATTCGCCACGCAGAAAATACTGCATGGCACGATCAGATTGGACAGTTGTTTGACCAATCAGAGAACGCCTGCGTGGGATAATTTTACAACACGCTTATCTATTGGTCCCATGGAGCATACCGCCGTGTGGGACGATCTGATTGGACAACTGTTTGACCAATCAGACATCGCCGCGATTTTACTGGGTTATCAAACACCTGCGACGTGACACTATCTTATCTATGACATAATCAAACAGTGTACATGGTCTTTATCATATTTCTGATAAACAAAGGAGCCCTTTATCATAATACCTTTATCTATGACATAATCAAACATACCAGTTGTCCCTTATCCACTTGCATAACTATACAACGTGACACTATCATATCTTCTTATAAACAAAGATTCTCTCTATCATAATTCCTTTATGACATTTCTAAACAAAACCAGGTAGTCTTTATGTCTAAAGCATTTTGTATGCCGTTACATGTACATGTCCTTGAAAACATTTAACTTAGATACACCAACAGAGCTCGAAATTTACGTGGGGCAGGGCTGGGGATAGGGGATGGTTGCACTCTTTTGTTAGTACTCACAAGGACACCTAACTTTGAATGTCCCCAAGCTTTGGGCTAGCTGTTGGAAGGAGGGAGGAACAGTCCAGGGCTTTGGTGGGGAGGGACTGGGCTTTTGGAAGGGAGAGCCCACATACAGGGAAAACCTAAACAATGTGGGGAAAGCCTAAATGGGCTATACATAGCCAGGGTCCTAAAATGGGCTTTGGGGAAGGATAGCCTAAAAGATAGGGTACATACAGGGTGGGTAGGGGAGGGGGCGTCTAAAATAACCTAGGCCTAGTGTGGAGAGGGGAGGGGAGAGGGGCGGGTGAGGCCTAATTGATTTGGGCACCGAGGTCAATGACCTCGAGGTCGAGGTCTGACCTCGAGGTCCTGGTAAAGAGGGAAGATCTCTGCATCCTATACTACTGATGCTGAGAGGAGTGGGTGTCCAAAATACGTCGGAAATTGTTTTGGCAGGTATGGGGTGAGTGTTCAAAATGACCTGGAAAAAAATATGCGGAAAATAAGAAAAATCTTGTGGTTTAGGGGTGGGTGGGTGTCTGGGAAGTTTGAATGAAACGGCATCGTGTACTGAACATTTTTCTGCACCCCCCCCCCCCCCCCTCCTGCATGAACTCTTTTTTTTGAAAAAACGTAAATTTTTAGTTACCGGTATGAGAATTAATTTTCTGTGCAAGTGTCGCCTGCCAGTTAGTATAGGTTTAGGTTGGACATAAATGGTTAAGTTTGTTAGTAGGCAAGGCCATGAATATTTAGACTTGTCTTTTATAATAAGAAACTTTCATCATGATAATACGCTACATGTAGCCTACATGTCAATGAAATGTGAATTAGGCCTATATTATTACACGTTACTTGATATTACTCCACACCCCCCTGCACCCCTTCCCGGGTGACAGCCTTGTCCAAATGTTCCAAGTTATGCTTTTCTTGAAAAGAAAAAAACATCCGACGCAGCATTATAATGTAGGCCTACAGTGCAACTATGCAAAATTAGCAGCCAATTTTCGCTTCAAGAGTGGGGATGGGGTGGTTTGGGATGTTTCATTTTTCTCTCAGTAGGCATATATTGTAAATTCAAAAGAACAAAACAGTTTACACAAAACTAAAATTTTGTGTTAATTTTGCCGAGCTCACGTCAGAGGGTAAAATATGCATCCCATTTTTTTAACTTTAGTATGTTGTAGAGCTGAATAAATATGAGATAGGCAGATAGCTGGATTTGTTTTGTTTTTTTTTGTTTTTTGTTTTTCGATTTATCGCCAATATATGGAGTTTTTGCGTCACTTCAAATTTACGGCCCAATTTCTCCTTGAAACCACCTATTTTCAAGAAAGCGCAGCTCAGTATAAATGATACACATAGCTATGAAATTTTACAAGCCCTTACTTTCATGATGGCTCTATTAAATGCATTTGTTACAATTTCAAAGTTAACCCTTTATCCACAATAACATCAATTTGACAGGTTTTTTTTCATTAACGTTCAATGTCTGGCGGGTTCTTGAACGATCACACTAGATATACACTTTGGATTTATAGTCTGCAATAAAAACCATACCTGAAAACCACATCTAAAAATGCAATCACTTCTCATCAGACGAAAAGTTCTTCTTAGCTGTAGTTGGAGTGTCGTCAGGAAGTCAACATCCGAAAAATTCAAGTTTGTTTGATTTCTTTGAAATTTTACTGTGCTGCAGTTGTACGCGCCTGCCAAGCATATTCCAGACGTCCTCGATTGGTGAAAGGTCTGGACTTAGTGCTGGCCAAGGCAGCGTTGTGATGTTCTGCTCCTGGAGGAACTCTGTAGCGACACGTGCCCTGTGCGCTCTTGCATTGTCATCTTGGAAAATGAATCGACGGCCGTGACTTCGCGCAAATGCACCACATAAGCTGCTAACGTATTGTCAAGGTAGTACTGCCGCGTGACACGCCCTTGGATGACATGTAATGCTGTTCTGCTTGTCATGGTTATGCCCCCCTCCCCACACCATAACCTATCCACCACTAAAACGATCGTGCTGCCTAACAGTTACGTCCTCGTATCATTTGTACCACCGCCCCACACTCTGTTTCGCCTGTCGTGGAAATCGAGAGTGAATCTGGATTCACCGAAAAACATGACGTTGCTCCACAGACGATTGTCCCAGCTCTGCCGTGCTCCTGACCAATTATGCCTTGCTGTGATGTGACGTTCAGTCAAACGTGGAATTATTCGAGGTCGTCGAGCATACAAATTCCAGCTGTGTAGGCGATTTCAGATAGTCCGACCACTGACTCGCACATATGTCGCTCGGTTCAGCTCCTGTCCAATTTCTGAGGCACTTTGAGGGCGGTTACGTAATGCTGTGGTTCGGATAAAACGATCCTGGTTAGCAGTTGTCACCCTTAGACGACCTGATCGACGCCTGTCATCAACATTGCTTGTCTGACGGTAGCGTGACCACAACCGATTTGAGTAATCACCGATTGAGTAACGGTGAGAATTTGAGCCACTGGCAGTCTGTCTGTTGCCACTTTCCATTATGCCAACGGCACGTAAACGTTCGTCGTGTCAGTATTCGCATACATCAAACGTTACGTTTCGACCGGAAACTATTGATGAACGAGTTTATACCAAGAAAAGAACGACGAGACATCCGAAAAAGCCCGTCCAGTACAAATGAAAATTTCAAAACGTACCCCACAGACATTAACGCGGCGCTCGTGCGAAAAACATGCTCGACGTTTTCTTGGGCCGGTGACATTCATGATCCACACTAAACTTGGTAATATATTGATGTCTCTAATCACGCGTATCCAATTCCATTTTCCGAAAATATCAACATCAATTTGGATAGCCCCTCCTTTTTTTGAATCCGTTCGGGCGGGGAGCTTCAAAACAATCTTCAGGAACATAAGATGATTTTTAACTTTCGGCATGTTTAGACCACCCACCCACCGCTATTCCGCCAATTGTTTTTTACTACCTTCTGACCCCAACCAATGATGGATATTCACAGAATGGCATTTCAGACTGCCCGCTGTTATCTTCTTGGTGCGCTTTGGTAGGTTGGTTAGGCAAAATGATATAAAAATACACACTTGAACAGATCTACAATACACCCATTCACTCCAGAGAGCAGGCAACGTTCGATTTTGGTCCTATCTTGCAAGAAAACGCCACTTCAGGCAATAGTCTGCCCCCAAAAGCGAAATATCACTGTTAGATACACGAAGGTACGATCTGGGACTGTACGCAATTTTCGGTTCTATTAGGTGGAATCAGTCACCACATATTCAGAGCACTTCTGAAGGTTCAAGCTTCTATCTTCAAATCTAACACTGTTTAACTGGTAGAGTGCTAAATTATTTTTGGCCATCACAACTGCAACACAAGTCTTTGCCTTGTTACAATTTATGGGAGAGTGCCTATGGGCACTCTCCCATAAATTGTAACAAGGCAAACCCTCACAGACTAAATAATATCACTTCAAAGATAATACAAAGCACATCCACTGAATGTGAGCCTTCAATCTGTGATACCGGCACTTCAGAATAAAGCCCAAATATGGGCTTCCAGCACTCTACCAGTTAATATAGCTACCCCTCCCCCACTCGATGCCGTCCCAACCAGGCACAAAGTTTTGAACAATCAATCCACGAGTATGATTAAGAAATACTTGAAACACGTCCCCTTTTAATATCTGTCACGTGTTTATAAAGTTTGATCCACATATATCATAAAAATCTGACGCAAGCAGTACCCGGCGATATGGATATCTATATGGAAGCTGGCGAGTTAAAGACAATACAAGATGAACTCTTCAACTAGAAACGCTTGACACCGTACAATGATGCGATCGATTTGAGTTAAACAGTCCATCAAACACCCAAAAGAGGCTTGCGATGGGCTAATAATACTGAGGTGTGTGGTGGGGGCGGGAGCTAGGGTCGTTGCATTGAGACTAAAACGGGGCGAAATCTTCGCGGGCTACCATTCAAAATTGAAAAAAAACGGCGTCCATGCGTTTTGCTGCAGTGGGCGACCGATTAACAACTGCATTTCTTCAATACAGGAGCCCGCTCAGCCGATTTACCCTTAATCCGCTGAATACTTCAAAGTTTTCTGTGCACGTTACAGTTACGGCTGTTTGGTACGTTTCGTTGGTAGCGTCGTGACCCGTTCGTGGCGGGCTTAACGATGTCAGTTCGATTTTGTTCCATCCATGCACCCGTAATAATTTATTAAAATTGTCAAGAGGGATTCTCCCAGACAGCGTGTGACTCGACATTTCAAGATTTACTTCTGGGGCCTGTTTCGTATCTTTTGATAAAAGGCCAAATTCGCAAAATTACTTCCTTCGATCAAAACTCAGTATCTCAACCAATTATGGCGGGATTTCCATGAAATTTTCAGTCGTGTCGCAGGAATAGCTGTTGCATAGTTTGCCATGACGTGGAAACGACCCGAATTTCGCATATTGTCATGCACTGTATTCCAAGATCTACATATGCACACACTAAAAACGTCTGGAAACCACGGTGAAAGAGTTAACGGGAGACTTGGTACGTTAAAAAGAGACAGACACTCCCCGCTGTGGGGCGAACAGTCGTTGGCTGGCTTGATTTACCCGACTTCCTTGTACCTGGACGATCAATGCCAGTCCACATAGGGCAGCTCAATGGCATTTTTGCATCATCTTCGTCACTCATTTGGCACAAAATAGGTGGAGCGGGGCAGCGAACCCATCAGGCCGACGACGGTTCGACACGCTGGGAGAAAAATTTGATTTTTCAAAGCGAAAGAACAGTTCATATAGAAGACATTCCAATGGCTTTTGTGGGTCATCCTTAGCAAAAATGGTTGCACTAAGTGGGACCTTGATCTTGGGCGCATTGGGCCGACCATAGTTCCGGCCGACGGGAGAAAATTTTGAGTTTTTTCGAATTGCCTTTGAGCGACCAATGGCAATCAGCATACAAGCCATTTTGTGTCATTTTCAAAGCGCAGTTATATAATGGTACGACACTAGGAAATTCATTACAAATGGGTTATTGTTATGTAACAGGAGAGATGAATGCAGGAGCCGGAGATTGAACTGTCGATCACAAGGGTGGTTTCATGGATGCACGATTCGCGCCTTGACTTCGGAGAGCGAAGACCTAATCAAGGATCGTGGAAATACCAGCTAGACTGAAGAGGACAATCGCAGCTCAGGGGATCTCTTGCCCTATCACCTGGACTAATCAGGAGATAGGAATGGGAGTCCACCAGACTATGAAATTCCAAGTGGAAGAAGAGAAAAAATCACCGCCCTCCTCGGGGAGAGGTAGTACCTTTGCAGAGAGGACCTCCTCTCGCACTGGTCCTCACCCAAGTAGGCTAGGAGGCCCTGAGAAGAGGAAAACAAGGAAGAAGAGCCCGTCCACCAAGCGCAGGGATTCCCGGCGCTTGGAGGTTTTCCTGGAAAAGAAGAGAGAGAAGAGTGAGGAAAAGGAGGAGACAGAGAAGTAGTATAGTAGTAATCGTGCCCCATTACCCGGACTTTTGGGAGAGCAGCTAGTGTTAAATTCCCATAGGAACCGGACTTTTGGGGAAGCAACTTTTGGGGGAGCAAAAGCACGGCTCTTTGCAGCTAGTTCTGACAAGTGGTGTACGTATTGCATATATAGTATGCTATGGTATGTATAGTGATATATGTACGCATGAAGTTATAGGTATAAGTGGTGGAAAGATGATGGGAAAATTGGGTTTTCTTGAAAGTTTTTTTCCGCGAAACAGTTGACGTTGCTATTGACGCCGTGACATCAAGATGCGCTCATACCGTCATAGAGATGTTGACCACTGTTGTTGTCTAGTATACAATCTGACATAACGTAATTCGGGTCAGGGGGTGGCTGAATTTTGATAGGAGAAATATCATAGTAGTGGTATATTCTCCTGTACCCCCCCCCCCCCCCCTCCTCCGAAAGACATTGGTGCTAGTAATCGACTTAATGCATTATGTCATCCCATGATTAGTATAGGTAGTATGTAATGCGGTGGCGGGCGTTATTGTGGGGTGGGTGGGAATGCATGGTCGCCTAGTGTGGAAGTATAGTATGCGTGGTATATCTCTTTCAGGTCCCAAGTTAGCCATTGTCACATATGTCGGAAAGTGACAAAGACACGGCATTCTTTCCGACTGTGAGTCAGGGTAAGTTCAATATGAATAAAATATGTATAGTATTTTTCCGTCAGTGGGTTAAGGTAAGTTCAGTATAAATAATATATGTATAAAAGCAATGTACGTCAAGTGTTGGTTGAGGTAAGTTTTGTTTGCAAATAGTAGCTTTATCTATTATGGACGATAGGAGGGTTAACACTGTTTTTTGTGCTTGGATGGTCGTTTGTAAAATTGGAAAATTGTATGCGACACAGTCTGGTTGAGGTCGTCAAGAAAATATGCGATGCATGCTTTTCTGCTACGGTATATACAATGCATACACGTGTTGGGACAGTTATACGGGGATAGTTAGTTACAGCTAGACAAATGTGTGATGGCTGGAAAGTGATGAGAAGGCGAAATGATTTTAATTCATTCAATTCAAGTTTGCATTTTATTTTCAAATACAGTTTTTATGTAAGTAAAATATAAATAATGTTCAACTTCTCAAATTCAATTACGGATAAAATTCGTTTTAATGAAGGATTTTTCAATGCAATTAATTAATCATTATATTTATAGGTTTTATAAAAAAGTTTTCATAAATTATATTAAATATTTATACAAATCACATTTAAAAGCGAAATAGAAATTCTGTGATTTAAAGTATTTTTCTCTATACAGATGACAAAATTTAAGGTCATAGTGAACTGAGAAATTTGGTGTTCAAATTTATAAATATTAAAGTTATTCATGGATTTTTCCGCAATCCA
The DNA here is from genome assembly GCA_031216915.1 of Pictodentalium vernedei. NCBI lineage: Eukaryota > Metazoa > Mollusca > Scaphopoda > Dentaliida > Dentaliidae > Pictodentalium > Pictodentalium vernedei. The sequence continues at coordinate 562,375,411 of CM062297.1, forward strand.
TGTATTAAATAAATGTAAATTTATAAATGTAAGGTATTCATTTAGGGCTTTCATAAATTGAGTAAATATGGTGTTTATCGAAATGTTTAATTATTTCAGGTGACCATTTTGGGGTACATGTAGTTCCTGTAAATTGTACCATCCGTTTTTCGTTCCACTTGAAACCGTTTACATCAATTACATCTGTAAAAATGTTTATTTTGGAAAACATTGAAATGTGAGCGTCAGTTAGTCAGCTTGAGTGGTGTAAGCACCAGTGTTCTACGACATCTGTGTTAGAAAGTTTTTGTGCCAACACGTTTAGGCTTAGTGTTGATATGCTTAGTGCAGAGTGCTTTGTGCTAGTTTGCCTTGTGTATTTGTATGCTTCGTGCAGTGATATGCTTTGTGCGTTACCTTAGTGGATCAACCAATTCATGATTGCAACTTAATGTTGTGTCTTGGCATAAAAAGCTAGATACTTGTGCTGTGATATGGAAAATGTGATTGCTCATCTTGTGAATAAGAATTTGTTGCATTGAATTAATAAAAATCTTTATGAAGCAACTCCTGTGTGTTATATTCAAAGAACCCGTGGCAAATGGTGGCAGAGGTGGGATTCTTATTCATGACGGAAAAACGATATTAAATACGTTGAATCAACGTTTGATTTCTTCTAATAACGCTACCTGAATCCAAGAAAATGTTTACTGCATCGACAACAGAATTGTTCATCTCTAGATACCAACTGACCAGTTACCTGTGGGTTATCTGATGAAATGAATGATGTGCAACATTTAGACATTTTCAAATGTTGATGTTATTAACTGTATTGTTTTCAGCTTGGAAAATGCAAATTGCATAAGGAAATATTAAAACAAAGGTTATATTGCAGTACCTAACTGTTGATGCTGTTTTGATTGTGGGTTTGTGTGAATAAACCCATATTTTGATCAGCACCAACTGTTAACCACGATTGGATAAAGGATGGTTTAAAAAGGAAATACACATGATTTGGATAGAACGTTTGGTAACTCTTGTACATGTTTTGATTTTGATTCAGAATAATAGTTTTAAACAAATGATTCAGAACTTAAGCATGGATTACAAACAAATGATGGATGTAGGTAAAGAGTTGGGAATGAGTGGTAAGGAATTGTTAGATTTTATTGAGAGAAAAGAAAGTGAATATGATGAAAGGGACCATCAGGAAAAGAGAGAAAGAGATAGATTGGACAGAGAGGAGCGTGTTAAAGAACATGAAATGAAAATACGTTTGCAGGAAATTGAAAGTCAAAATAAACTTAACCTGTTAAATAAACAAATTGAGCTTCAAAAGGTAAAATGTGAAACGGGTGGTGATTCAGAAACAAAAGTATGTGTAAAGGGTCCGAAGTTATCTCCTTTTGAAGAAAACCGAGACGACATGGACGCATATTTACATAGATTTGAAAATTATGCTATAAGTCTTGGTTGGTCACATAAAGACTGGGCATTGCATCTTAGTGCTTTGCTGAAGGGTAAGGCTTTAGATGTATATTGTAGATTATCACCTTCAGAGGTTGTGAATTACGAAAAGGTTAAAGAAGCATTATTACAGAGATTTCAGTTAACAGAAGAGGGATTTAAACAGAAATTTAGAACTTGTGTAGCAGAAAAAGAGGAATCAGCCCCACAGTTTGCAAATCGCCTTGAACACTATTTTTGTAGATGGGTTGAGTTATCTGGGATTGAAAAGAATTTTGATACATTGAAAGACTTGTTACTTAGAGAACAGTTCTTGAATGTATGTCCTAAGGTATTGGCAATTTTTTTGAAAGAAAGAAAACCCAAAGATATTGATACTATGTCAACTTTGTCCGAACAATATATGGAGGCCCATGGGGGTAATTTAATTAAGTCTAGTAGTCAGTGTGAGACACAAGGTAAGATTGGTTTCAGCCAAAATATACATAGGCATCACGAGATAGGCAAAAGTGGTTTAGCTTCAAACACCGGTGTGATAAAACGTTGTTATTTTTGTAAAAAGACTGGGATTGTTATAAAAGATTGTTTTGAATGCCAGAAACAACGCAGACAAGGAATTCAAAAATTTGGGGCTTTGATTAATGACGAGATGAAAGATGCTGAAAATGAACAATGCCAATGTTGTAAGAAAGAGATTAGCCATGTTGAAATGATTAATGCCTGTTTTTCTGAGCCACTATGGGATCACGCCTGCTGTACAAAAAATAATAAGGTGTGATTGTCTTGTGGACATGAACTTCCCTTGATTAGTGCTGTTTGTGAGAATAGTTGCAAGTTGAGATTTATGCCTACAGAGTTTGGTTGCTTTAATGGACTAAAAATCAAAGTGCTCGGAGATAGTGGATGTAGTGGGAGTGGTGGTTCGTAAAGAGTTAGTTCAGCCTAACCAATTAACAGGTAAGACTCAAAGGTGTGTGTTAATTGATGGCACAATTCGAGAAGCCCCAGTCGGAAACATATCAGTGGACACTCCTTATTTCAAAGGTTCAGTGGAAGCATTGTGCATGGATAATCCACTTTATGACCTGATTATAGGTAATATAAGTGGTGTAAGACCGCCTAGCCATCCTGATAAATCATGGAAATGTAACTGTGATAAAATGCTATCTGTTAATTCACCCATTTTGAAGCAATTAGAAAACAAATAGTTGTTAAAATCAGAAAATGAAATAGAAGATAGTAAAAAACTTGTTCATGTAGTAATGACAAACAATCAAAAGCATAATGAAAGTAAATCTTACAAGCCTATGAAGGTTTTAGAAAGTTTAGATATAAATGCTACTGATTTTAAAACAGAACAAAATACAGATGGAACTTTGAAGTGGTGTAGGGAAAAAGCTATGAGTAAACAAAAGAACGTGAAAACTATGGGTAGAATGACATGGTTTGAAGATGATAAAGATGTATTATATAGATTTTATCAAAATCCAAAGCTTGAACATGGTAAAGTTCAAAACAGGTGGTTGTTCCAAAGGCTTTTCGGGATGTAGTTTTGAATCTTGCACATGAGTCCATCTTGGGAGGTCATTTGGGGATAAAAAAAACTGCTGATAAAATTCTTACTCAGTTTTATTGGCCTGGTCTTCAAAGGGACGTGAAGTTGTTTTGTCTGTCCTGTGATATATGTCAGAGAACTTTTCCAAAAGGGAAAGTTACAAGGGTGCCACTGGAGCAAATGCCATTTATTGAAACACCCTTTCAAAGAGTGGCTGTTGATTTAGTGGGTCCTATTCATCTATTAACAGAAGGTAAAAATAGGTACATTTTAACCATGGTTGACTATGCGACAAGGTATCCCAAAGCAGTTCCACTTTCTGGGATAGAAACTGAAAGAGTGGCTGAAGCCCCTTTCAATATGTTTACTAGGCTTGGTTTCCCAACAGAGATTTTAACAGATTTGGGAAGTCAGTTTACTTCCAAAGTCATGAAAGAAATAAGTAGACTATTGTCAATACGCATGTTGACTACCACACCATATCACCCAAGTTGCAATGGGCTTGTAGAAAAATTCAATGGCACATTTAAAAACATGCTGAAGAAAATGTGTGCAGAACGCCCAAAAGATTGGGATCGTTATATCCCAGCCTTACTTTTTGCCTATAGAGAGGCACCACAAGAAAGTTTAGGATTCAGTCCTTTTGGGTTGTTATTTGGTAGAACAATAAGAGGGCCAATGACAATTTTGAAAGATCTGTGGATTGATGAGGTTGCTGAACCAGAGGTAAAAAGTACGTATCAATATGTATTAGATTTGCTAGAAAAAATAGAAAATACTTTAGAGTTGGCAAAAGCAGAGTTAAAATTATCTAGTAAAAGGTATAAGAAATATTATGACAGAAAGAGTAAGACAAGAAAGTTGGAAGTTAATGACATGGCATTAGTATTATTGCCCACTGACAATAACAAATTGGTAATGAATTGGAAGGGGCCTTATAGAATTATAGAGAAAGTGGGTAGATGTGACTATAAACTGGATGCAAATGGGAAAACAAAAATTTATCATGCTAATTTGTTGAAAAAGTATTTACCACGTAATTCACAGAATATGTTGGTTGAAAGTGACCATAGAAAATATTCTGGTATGCTGGAGGTCGCTTCTATAGGAATGAGAGAAAATGATTCTGAAACTGAGAGTTTTGATGAGATAAGTGATGAATTGAGAAACGATGAATTATTGAAATCCCCTGCTTTAACATCAAGTGAGTCTGTACAAGACATAAAATATAGAAACACATTGTCGTCACCACAGAGAACAGAACTGGAAGATTTAGTTTCTGTCTTTAGTGATATTTTAACTGATATGCCAGGTGAATCAAATCTTATAGAACATGAGATAAAACTTCTTGACTCAGAACCAATCTGAATTAAGCAATATTCCTTACCATTGTATATGGAAGAAAATATTATCAATGAAGTCCAATCAATGCTTGATTTAGGAATTATTGAACCATCTCAGTCTCTATATTGCTCTCCAGTAGTGTTAGTCAAAAAACGCGATAATACAGTGAGATTCTGTATTGATTTCAGAAAATTAAATAAGATTATTTCATTTGATGCAGAACGAATTCCAAATTCTGATGCAATTTTTTCAAAACTTTCAAAAAGTATTTATTTTTCAAAAATCGATCTCAGTAAAGGTTATTGGCAAATTAAATTATCTGATAACAATAAAGAGACCACAGCATTTTCGACACCTTCTGGGTTAATTCTGTTTAGAAAGCTACCTTTCGGTTTGGTAACGGCCCCGGCCGTGTTCAGTAGAATGATGAGAATATTGTTGTGTGGAATGGAAGATGTGGAGAACTTCATTGACGTTATACTTCTTCATAACAAAACGTGGGAAGAACATTTAAAGTCTTTGGAAGAGTTGTTTCTGAGACTCAGAGATGCGAATTTAACTGCTAGACCGAGTAAGCGTATGCTGGGCTTCACAGTTTTGCAATTTCTAGGTTATGATGTAGGGGAGGGGGAATTGAAACCCAGTCCAGAGAAGGTGAAGGTTATAGCTGAATCACAATGCCCAGAAACCAAAAAAGCAATTAAAATCATTTTTGGGTATGGTAGGATTCTATAGGACATTCATACCAAATTTTTCTGAAAGAGCTGTTCCACTAACTGATTTGACAAAGAAAGGTATGCCTAATAATCCGAATTGGAATAAGTCTCATGATATAGCTTTTGAAACACTAAAAAATATTTAATCCAAAGTCCCATTTTGAGATTGCCAGATTCAGATAAGACATTTATTTTAAGAACAGATGCCTCAAATAAAGGAAATGGAGCAGTCTTGCTACAAAAGGAAGATGGAATAAAGTATCCAGTAGCTTATGCTAGTAAAAAATTGTTACCTCGAGAAACCCGATATTCAGTTATTGAACGTGAATGTCTTACTTTGGTGTGGGGCATTTCAAAATTTCAAATTTATTTGTATGGGAAAACGTTTATCATTGAGACAGACCATTATCCTTTAATTTATATGAATAAGGTAAAATTAACAAACAGTAGAATAATGAGATGGTCACTTGCTCTGCAACCATACCGATTTGTAATTAAGGCAATCAAAGGTGTAGACAATATTGGTGCAGACTATTTAAGCAGACTTTGAAAATATGTAGTTTGGTAGTGAAATATCAAATATTTTTTTTTTTTGGGAAAAGGGGGATATTGTCACATATGTCAGAAAGTGACAAAGACACGGCATTCTTCCCATCTGTGAGTCAGGGTAAGTTCAATATGAATAAAATATGTATAGTATTTTACCGTCAATGGGTTAAGGTAAGTTCAGTATAAATAATACATGTATAAAAGCAATGTATGCCAAGTGTTGGTTGAGGTAAGTTTTGTTTGCAAATAGTAGCTTTATCTATTATGGACGATAGGAGGGTTAACACTGTTTTGTGTGCTTGGATGGTCGTTTGTAAAATTGGAAAATTGTGTGCAACACAGTCTGGTTGAGGTCATCAAGAAAATATGTGATGCATACTTTTCTGCTATGGTATACAATGCATACATGTGTTGGGACAGTTATATGGGGATAGTTAGTTACAGCTAGAGTAATGTGTGATGGCTGGAAAGTGAAGAGAAGGTGAAATGATTTTAATTCATTCAATTCAAGTTTAAATTTCATTTTTAAATACAGTTTTTATGTAAGTAAAATATAAATAATGTTCAACTTCTCAAATTCAATTACGGATAAAATTCGTTTTAATGAAGGATTTTTCAATGCAATTAATTAATCATTATATTTATAGGTTTTATCAAAAATATTTCATAAATTATATTAAATATTTATACAAATCACATTTAAAAGCGAAATAGAAATTCTGTGATTTAAAGTATTTTTCTCTATACAGATGACAAAATTTAAGGTCATAGTGAACTGAGAAATTTGGTGTTCAAATTTATAATTATTAAAGTTATTCATGGATTTTCCCGCAATCCGTGTATTAAATAAATGTAAATTTATAAATGTAAGGTATTCATTTAGGGCTTTCATAAATTGAGTAAATGTGGTGTTTATCTAAATGTTTAATTATTTCAGGTGACCATTTTGGGGTACATGTAGTTCCTGTAACTTGTACCATCCGTTTTTCGTTCCACTTGAAACCGTTTACATCAATTACATCTGTAAAAATGTTTATTTTGGAAAACATTGAAATATGAGCGTCAGTTAGTCAGTCTGTTAGTCAGCTGGAGTGGTGTAAGCACCAGTGTTCTACGACATCTGTGTTAGAAAGTTTTTGTACCAACACGTTTAGGCTTAGTGTTGATATACTTAGTGCAGAGTGCTTTGTGCTAGTTTGCTTTGTACATCTGTGTGCTTCGTGCAGTGGTATGCTTTGTGCGTTACCTTAGTGGATCAACCAATCCATGATTACAACTTAATGTTGTGTCTTGGCATAAAAAGCTAGATACTTGTGCTGTGATATGGAAAATGTGATTGCTCATCTTGTGAATAAGAATTTGTTGCATTGAATTAATAAAAATCTTAATGAAGCAACTCCTGTGTGTTATATTCAAAGAACCCATGACAGCCCTTAGTACTATTAATCCACCTTATGCTTCATATTATCCTATGTATGCTATAGCTAAGTCAAGCAGTAGGGTGGGTGGGTGGTAGTGTGGTATTACCAGATAGTCATTGGTGGTTTAGATTGGCAGTACAGGATGAATGGTCTATTGGCGTATTACCCCCTTAGTACTATTAACCTACCGAATCATTTATAGCATCTAATGGCTGGTATTGGTACTATGGAATTCCAGACCAGGCAGTATTATACTAGGTTGTTTAGAACAGTAGTAAAGGATTAACAGCCTGTTGGTCTATTATCCACTAAGTTCTAACCTATTAGGTCGTTTCGGGACGGGGGTGGGTGGAGGTGGTATTGGTAGTACGAAATGTGGACTACTAATGAAATGAGGTTAGCCTTTGTGGTGTTTTGTCAATTAAAGTCAGATTGGGGGAGGGGGCTGGTTCGGGGATTAGTGGGGACTTTCGGAGACCGAAAAAGAGCTGATTTGTGGACTATTGAGGGCGCTGATGTTGCACTTGTGTAGTTTGGCTCCTGAATCCCAGAAAAGCCTTTTGGCCTCTTACTTCCAAGCTCCTACACAACCTATTTATAGCTCCTATATGGCTCCTATTTCTATAAGCATCCTATACAATAGATAACAGAAGGCTTTTCAACATTCAATACATTTTATTCTATACAACATAATACTATTATAATATACATTCATTTGACAAAACACGATTTAATTGCAGTTTTCAAATATACACGACTAATGAATGATATGTAACACAGAAAAATGAATTTTTCACATCAAGATTGCAGTGACAAAACAGCTGATGGTCAGAGTACATTAATGTCTATATATCCAGTGGTGTGGTCGAGGTTCCATCTTCTTGAACTTTTCTTTTCGGGTAGAAATATGGCAGTTCATCTTTAATCTGACTATAAGTGTACATGTGATTATTGTTCACCACAAATCCACGGAAAACTCCTGTTAGACTTTGTTGCGTTTTCAACACATGCATATATTTGTTCTTCGATAGGTCGTTTTGGCGTTTATTTATTCCTTTAGAACTGAACTTGCTACTCGGGCCGAAACAGTAGTAGGTTTTGCTACAGAGACCCACAATTCCATCTCCGCTCCATTCAACCTTGAAAAGGCCAGGTGTTCTTTTATAGAATGGTTTCCGGTCGCTGCAACATGACCCCTTCGGTGACCATATATCTCCTCTAATCTTGGTTTGAACAAAGTCTTCTCTGTGCTCATCGCATGATTCTGACAGTAACCATTGATGATACTCTCTATAAAACTGTTCTTTCTTTTCCGGTTTTATTACTTCTTCCAGAGATGATTTGGAGAATGAGATGTATCCAGAATCTGTATCCATGAGGCAGTACTGAAAATCACGTCTATCCACGAAGGTATCAATAAAATCATAGTAAAACTGCAACATCTTCATCTTTGCATATTGGTACACGAAGAATCCGATATGAAGTGGTATGTTCAGCTTGATGCAGTTCTTATTCATTTCCAACTCATATACTGTTTCGCTCAAAGGGCTCATTTGTCGGAAGTGCACATTGTTTATCAAGTGAGAAGCATCGTCGTCATTACAGTAAATAATATTTCTGTGTTTTTCTTTTTTGGTTACTGTACCCTCTATTCCCAAGGAGTTCCATTGTGTCAGCAACTATTGCCTTATCTGGATTCCGATCACCGTCTCTTCTAGCCTGTGATACCTCTTCTCCAAATTTCTTGAAGCACGCTTTTGGTTCGTATTGTATGACTTGGTAAATTTGTGTCACCTCGAGGCTATGATCAAGGTACCATTTCAGGAGTGGCGTTGCAAGCAATATCCTCATCGCATGGTAACTCCCGATCAAACTTCTTCTCGGCTGGCGCATGACGTGGTTTTTCTCTGCAAACTTTCTCATGTGATCTCCAATGTCGTCTGTACTAATGGTGGTATTTTTAAAGATGGGTGTCATTTCTTCAAAGTGATGTCTGAGGTGGTCTGGAACATGAATGTCACACTCAACTAATCCAAACAGATTGCCCGAAATCACATGCTGCGTTACTTCACTCTCGTTCATTGTCCATGTTAAAGTGTTGCTCCCAAGTTTCTCTAGTTAACATTTTACTGCAGGATCCTTTCTCATTTTCAACCACTGACATTCCCAATTTTCAACAAGTTTGTATCCTTGATCAGCAATGTATTTGGCGTTCTTGATAGTCTCTTTGTGAAGATCTTCCATTTGTTTTTCTCGAACATTGTTGAAAAGAATTGCTTCTCCATTTCTTTTGGTATTTAGTTGACAATTGTGGCCATGCCAGAAGCAGCCGTGAAATTGGTACATCGTCTGCGTTTCTTTGCAACAGCCGTCTACAGTCAGATGTCTCCTTCCAATCTTTTTCTCTTCTCCATTGAACCGATGTCGAATTTCAAGACTGTCTCTTCTGGAGATATAGTTTAACCACTGCCATATTTGTGAGAATACTCCGGTTTGAAGTCATGTTCTTTACGTCTTCTTATATACATCCCAGTTGGTATCTCTTGCATTAAACACCACAAGTAAAGAGCATTGGCGTCATATCCAACTACACTCCCACACGTTTTAGCTTCCTCTCCATACTGATAAGATCTAATTTTTGTTAGTCCTTTTTCTTGATGACGGTCAAAAATTATCGAAGGACCTCCCACGATGTTGTCTTTTACCAGGTGATGTAAATCTTTGTTCTTCTCGTTGAAAATGGTAAAATGGGTTTCATTGTCGATCGTGTTGGACAAATACTTGAATGTCAGTCCGGGCACACTCATTCCATCTTTCATCATATCAATCCCGCGTTCTTTGTAGAAGGCAAACTGTTTCTCTAGTGCTTCTAGGAATGGTTGGACATCTCGGTTATTATACCAGATGAGAAAATTGCGAAAGGTGTTCATCTTGTGGTCTTTCCATACTTTCTGACAGTAGATGTATTCTTCTTCAGATATATTTTCCCCTTTGAGCGAACTGTAGAATGTATCATAGTCCGGTAAGTGGTCTTGTTCCAGTTTCTTCAAATCATCAATCCACTCGTATGGCAGGTAACTTTTCGTCACTAAACATCCAAATGCTCTGAGAAATTTATCATATGAAAAACCAGGTGCCAGATAATTCACAATGTCGAGGAATTTGAACTGTTCTGTTTTAAGGCACAAGAAATTGTTGTTTCTCTTCACAGTGAATCCAATATCCTGTTTCGTTTTCAAGAAAGTAAGTAGCTCGCACTTCACAACATTGAAATCATACTTTCCAGAGTTGAATCCAACAACCGGCATTTCTTTCAGATAATCTTTTCTTTCTAATCTGTGTGTATAGCATTTTTCCTAGAAGTGTAATTTTTAGCTACCCCTCCCCATGCCGTATATCTATACAGGCTACATGACTGCATTCATCTATCTCCTAATCGGGAATAGGAATAGAAACTCAACAAATTATTTTGTTGTTTACGGATATTTTCTAAAGCTTCCGTAACTTGAATTGGGTCGTAACAATATACATGCTGCAGCACAGACGAAGTCAATTCGTCATCAACACCTGAAAAATGTTTCGTTTCTCTCAAAACACCCACACAGTTGACTTTCCACCCAGACAGAAATTGACAATCTGTTTAGAGAAAATGTAAAAAGCTCAGTATGAAGACTTTCTATCCTACATGCAACGTTACAGCTGCTCTCAGCCACTGTCCCTCGAATTATTATTTCGAAAAGTCTGAAGGAAAAGCGCGATAACGGCAGCAAACGTTTTTCTGTACAAAAGCGATATCATAATTTTTTTTTAATTTCGGCGCGCCTCCTCGTGCGTTTTCATTATATCACAAGCTGTTTGCGACCAATATCTACACAAGTTCGATTATTTGTGACATTTATGTTCAAATTTCGATACCTCTCCATTTCCGAATTATCTTCATGCGTAAAATTTTCATAACACAACACCACACCTTTGGGGTATATGTACAGATTCCAATATAGGTCCGTCGCCAGCTCGATTTTGCGTAAATATTTAGAATCGTATAGAAATTTCTATCGATCCACTTTGTATTCTAAAATCACGGTAAGTTTTATTAAATTTGAAAAAAAAATATATGATAAGCTGTGTCTTTACTATTTATTATAGATTACACATCTTTCGGTCCAGTTCAGTGAGCAAGAACAGCCTTCCATGGGCATTCCGTTTAAATTCCAGGCACTTCCACTTTGATTGGAACCCTAGTGTGTCTCAGCAGAATGAGCTGATTATAACCTGAAGTAAAATTCAAGGACATCTCACTGGACTGATAAAATGCCGTGGCATGGTATTTCACATGATGCATCAATTGTACAGACTAACTGTTGTTTTTCAAGTATAACTATAGAACAAGTCGGGGGTGGGGGGATCGGCGCTTCAGCGCCATTTGTTGCTGCTGATGTGGGGAGAGTGGCTTCCAGAAGGTATAAAAGGCGACGTGCACTGCGCAATCGGTCATTCGCCATCCAGCAGCCGAGGTGAACACATCGTCAGTGAGAAGCTCTGCTAATTCGAAATTTTCAATTATTTCAGGCAAGAGATACCGACAACGCTACCAATATGCCACCAGCCTCCTTCGTGTGCCACCAGTGTGAAAAGTAGTTCAGCAGAAGGAGCAACTTGGAGAGACATATAAGGACTGTACACCTAGAAGAAAGAAGGCACGAATGTCTGAGGTACCACAAGAAATTCGCTCGGAAAGAAAAACTGGAGCACCACTTAGAGAAATGCACACGTCTATGGAAATGCGGAGACTGCCAGCGAGAATTCAGCAATCTCATACCCTATCGTCTGCATCTGAAAACAGATCACCAGTACCATACTAAGGGGAAAGAAGACAAGGAGATACAAGGTGTAACAAGAAATCTCCAGGAAAAGTCTTATAAAAGAGACGATGAAAAGACATTAACTTCATTAGAATGTGAACAGTGTAAAAGAATATTTTACGACAGAAGCAACTTGGACCGACATGTGAGAAGTGTACATATGAAGAAAAAGATATATGGATGCCATAACTGCAACATGAAGTATTCCAGGAATGAAGATCTCGAGCATCGCTTGAAAAAATGTGAAAAGTGTCGGCAAGAATTCAGTGAACTGTCTCAAACCAGTGTACATATGCAAGCAGCTCATCAATCTGACAAGAAAACAGCCAAAAAAAAACGAAAATCGAATGAAGACGACCAGCAGCCAAGTGGGAAGACGAAAAAATCCAGAACATCATTCATGGAGTATGATCCTGCAGTGTTTTCACCTGAACTACTATACGAAGAGGAATGTGATGATATGAAAGCCTCTACAAAGTGAACTGGGACATTATACGGACCCACCATATCACGAACAGAAAACTTCAAGACACTTACAATTTTCGCATCAAGACCGGCGACATAACAGCTATGGCCAGTGAATTTACAGAAATAAATTTTCAACAAGAATGGAAGTTCAAAATCAACCTGAGCTACGGATTCATCTTACGTAACAATGGAACTGACGACCTCCGATACTATCACGCATCCCAGAACACAGCCAGATTCCTGGATACACCACGTCTTGTTTCGAACCTAGAAAATTTTGAAAAGTTTGTGAGAGATGTTTCCCAAGAAGATGTATTGGAGTGGGCAAAACAACAACGACCAGATTCTAAATGGACTGTTTATAAAGTGACCAACATAACATTCTACATCAATAAAATCAAAGATCATCCTATTGGAGGTGCCACAGATTTACCTGCGTACATCATGGACAATCCAGCCATAATTGTTTTAGTGAAAGACCAACACCACAACTTCAAGAACGACGATAACCTGTGTTTATTCAGATGCTTAGCCCTTTCAAGAGGGGCCACCTTCCACAACTTGAACACAGAAACTAAACACTTGTTTCGACAGTATACAAATGAAGACACGGAAACTTTCAAAGGAATGAATCTCAACCAGTTACCTGAAATAGAGAACTTATTCAAACTGAACATCGACGTTTATCAGTTGCAACACAATGAAGATGGAGAAACAAATGCTAGTCTAGTCAGACAATCACTCTGCCGTTTTAGTGAGACGATGTATATCAACATTCACGAGGAACATTTCAGTTACATCAGAGACATCAATCATTACTGTAAGTCATTTACCTGTCGGAAGTGTGGCAAGTTGTGGAAAACAGTGAAAACGCCACATCGCCATGAAAGAACATGTACAAAAGAAGTATCTTATGAATATACTGGCGGTGTTTATAATGTTCCAAAAAGAGTTTTTGAACTCTTAGAAGATGAAGGCATCTCAGTTCCAAGTGAAAATAGATATTACCCGTACCAAGCAACCTTTGACTTCGAATGCTATTTCGAGACAGCTCATCTACCCAAAAAAGTGAAAAACTGACTTGGGAAGCCCGACACGTTCCATTGAGCGTAAGTGTAAGCAGCAATGTACCAGGATTTGTAGAACCGGTCTGCTTTATTACAGAAGGAAATGCACAAGAACTGGTGAGCCGTATGATGAATTACTTGGAAGAGATTTCAAACGGGGCCTATGCGCTGTTAAAGTCAGAATATCAACCTTACATTGATGTACTCAATACGAAGATCACAGAAGCAATTGAGAGCGACCCATTGTTAAATGAAGAAGGACGTGCCAGGTCACATCCCTTGGAGGAGCTACATCACCAGTCTGTTGCTTATCTGAAAGAAATGCCGGTTGTTGGAGTCAACTCTGGAAAGTATGATTTCAATGTTGTGAAGTGCGAGCTACTTACTTTCTTGAAAACGAAACAGGATATTGGAATCACTGTGAAGAGAAACAACAATTTCATGTGCCTTAAAACAGAACAGTTCAAATTCCTCGACATTGTGAATTATCTGGCACCTGGTTTTTCGTATGATAAATTTCTCAGAGCATTTGGATGTTCAGTGACGAAAGGTTACCTGCCATACGAGTGGATTGATGATTTGAAGAAACTGGAACAAGACCACTTACCGGACTACGATACATTCTGCAGTTCGCTCAAAGGGGAAAATATATCTAAAGAAGAATACATCTACTGTCAGAAAGTATGGAAAGACCACAAGATGAACACCTTTCGCGATTTTCTCATCTGGTATAATAACCGAGATGTCCAACCATTCCCAGAAGCACTAAAGAAACAGTTTGCCTTCTACAAAGAGCGCGGGATTGATATGATGAAAGATGGAATGAGTGTACCCGGACTGACATTCAAGTATTTGTTCAACACGATCGACAATGAAACCCATTTTACCATTTTCAACGAGAAGAACAAAGATTTACATCACCTGGTAAAAGACAACATCGTGGGAGGTCCTTCACTAGTTTTTGACCGTCATCAAGAAAAAGGACTAACAAAAATTAGATCTTATCAGTATGGTATGGAGAGGAAGCTAAAACGTGTGGGAGTGTAGTTGGTTATGACGCCAAAGCTCTGTGCTTGTGGTGTTTAATTCAAGAGATACCAACTGGGATGTATATAAGAAGACGTAAAGAACATGACTTCAAACCGGAGTATTCTCACAAATATGGCAGAATGGCGCAGCGGTGGTTAAACTATATCTCCACAAGAGACAGTCTTGAAATTCGGCATCAGTTCAATGGAGAAGAGAAAAAGATTGGAAGGAGACATGTACCCGCAGACGGCTGGTGCAAAGAAACGCAGACGGTGTACCAATTTCACGGCTGCTTCTGGCATGGCCACAATTGTCGACTAAATACCAAAAGAAATGGAGAAGCAATTCTTTTCAACAATGTTCGAGAAAAACAAATGGAAGATCTTCACAAAGAGACTATCAAGAACGCCAAATACATTGCTGATCAAGGATACAAACTTGTTGAAATTTGGGAATGTCAGTGGTTGAAAATGAGAAAGGATCCTGCAGTAAAATGTTACCTAGAGAAACTTGGGAGCAACACTTTAACATGGACAATGAACGAGAGTGAAGTAACGCAGCATGTGATTTCGGCAATCTGTTCGGATTAGTTGAGTGTGACATTCATGTTCCAGACCACCTCAGACATCACTTTGAAGAAATGACACCCATCTTTAAAAATACCACCATTAGTACAGACGACATTGGAAATCACATGAGAAAGTTTGCAGAGAAAAACCACGTCACGCGCCAGCCGAGAAGAAGTTTGATCGGGAGTTACCATGCGATGAGGATATTGCTTGCAACGTCACTCCTGAAATGGTACCTTGATCATGGCCTCGAGGTGACACAAATTTACCAAGTCATACAATACGAACCAAAAGCGTGCTTCAAGAAATTTGGAGAAGAGGTATCACAGGCTAGAAGAGACGGTGATCGGAATCCAGATAAGGCAATAGTTGCTGACACAATGGAACTCCTTGGGAATAGCGGGTACAGTAACCAACAAAGAAAAACACAGAAATATTATTTACTGTAATGACGACGATGCTTCTCGCTTAATAAACAACGTGCACTTCCGACAAATGAACCCTTTGAGCGAAACAGTATACGAGTTGGAGATGAATAAGAACCGCATCAAGCTGAACTTACCACTTCATATCGGATTCTTCGTGTACCAATACGCAAAGATGAAGATGTTGCAGTTTTACTATGATTTTATTGATACCTTCGTGGATAGACGTGATTTTCAGTACTGCCTCATGGATACAGATTCTGGATACATCTCATTCTCCAAATCATATCTGGAAGAAGTAATAAAACCGGAAAAGAAAGAACAGTTTTATAGAGAGTATCATCAATGGTTACCGTCAGAATCATGCGATGAGCACAGAGAAGACTTTGTTCAAACCAAGATTAGAGGAGATATATGGTCACCGAAGGGGTCATGTTGCAGTGACCGGAAACCATCCGATAAAAGAACACCTGGCCTTTTCAAGGTTGAATGGAGCGGCGATGGAATTGTGGTTCTCTGTAGCAAAACCTACTACTGTTTCGACACGAGTAGCAAGTTCAGTTCCAAAGGAATAAATAAACGCCAAAACGACTTAACGAAGAACAAATATATGCATGTGTTGAAAACGCAACAGATTGGAACAGGAGTTAACCGTGGATTTGTGGTGAACAATAATCACATGTACACTTATAGTCAGATCAAAGATGGACTGCCATATTTTTACTCGTAAAGAAAAGTTCAAGAAAATGGAACCTCGACCACACCACTGGATATATAGACATTAATGTACTCTGACTATCAGCTGTTTTGTCACTGCAATCTTGATGTGAAAAATTCATTTTTCTGTGTTACACGTCATTCATTAGTCGTGTATATTTGAAAACTGCAATTAAGTCGTGTTTTGTCAAATGAATGTATATTGTAATATTATTATGCTGTATAGAATAAAATGTATTGAATGTTGAAAAGCCTTCTGTTATCTATTGTATAGGACGCTTATAGAAATAGGAGCCATATAGGAGCCATAAATAGGTTGTGTAGGAGCTTGGAAGTAAGAGGCCTAAAGGCTTTTCTGGGATACAGGAGCCAAACTACACAAGTGCAACATCAGCGCCCTCAATAGTCCACAAATCAGCTCTTTTTCGGTCTCCGAAAGTCCCCCCTAATCCCCGAACCAGCCCCCCCCCCCCCCTCAATCTGACCTTAATTGCCAAAACACCACAATTGCTAACCTCATTTCATTAGTAGTCCGTATTTCGTACTACCAATACCACCTCCACCCACCCCCGTCCCGAAACGATCTAATAGGTTAGAACTTAGTGGATAATAGACCAACAGGCCGCTAATCCTTTACTACTGTTCTAAACAACCTAGTATAATACTGCCTGGTCTGTAATTCCATAGTACCAATACCAGCCATTAGATACTATAAATGATTCGTTGGGTTAATAGTACTAAGGGGGTAATACGCCAAAAGACCATTCATCCTGTACTGCCAATCTAAACCACCAATGACTATCTCGTAATACCACACTACCACCCCACCCAACCTACTGCTTGACTTAGCTATAGCAGACATAGGATAATATGAAGCATAAGGTGGATTAATAGTACTAAGGGCTAACTTGAGACCTGAAAGGGATATACCACGCATACTATACTTCCACACTAGGAGACCATGCATTCCCGCCCAACCCACAATAACGCCCGCCACCGCATTACATACTACCTATACTAATCATGGGATGACATAATGCATTAAGTCGATTACTAGTACCAATGGCTTTCGGAGGGGGGGGGGGGGGGTACAGGAGAATATACCGCTACTATGATATTTCTCCTATCGAAATTCAGCCACCCCCGACCCGAATTACGTTATGTCAGATTGTATACTGGACAACAACAGTGGTCAACATCTCTATGACGTTGCGAACGCATCATGACGTCACGGCGTCAAAAGCAACGTCAACCGTTTCGCGGAAAAAAACTTTCAAGAAAACCCAATTTTCCCATCATCTTTCCACCACTTACCCATAGTTTATACCTATAGCCCCATGCATACATATATCACTATACATACCATAGCATACTATATATGCAGTACGTACACCACCTGTCGGAACTAGCTGCAAAGAGCCGTACTTTTGCTCCCCCAAAAGTCCGGTTCCTATGGGAATTTAACACTAGCTGCTCCCCCAAAAGTCCGGGTAATGAGGCACAATCGGGTACATGCTATACTGCTTGAGACAGCCACCAGTTCCATTCCCACAGAGGCACACATCTTGCCCCCAGCTCCACATCTGGAGACAATAGATGAGGAAAGTCCTGTGGAGACTGAGTTGCAATCGGAAGCTGTCTTCTCGTCACTTCCAGATCCCCACTCATCTCTTCCTCCCTGACCAGAAAACCAGGACCAGTACACCGCTCCACCGTCAGAAAACGGGCGACCCGGGAAGGACACATACGACATTGACGAGATTACCAGAAACATCCAAGCAAAATTCGGCTGCCCAGAGATCAACCAGGCCATAAGACTCCGCGCTACATGGGATCTTCCACCTACTACTACTCCAACTGGTACCACAACCATTTCAAATGACACAGACACATCTACCACAACATCACCATCACAACCTCCTCCCTCTAAGAAGAGAAACAAGAAACACAAACGCCATTAACCCTCTCCTTTTCCTCCTTTAACACACTCAGACATGATGCAGAGAACCTAAAAGCAAAAGTACCAACATGACACGGTTAGAGATGGGTCGAAAAGGCTTGCCCCAAACCGCCCCTGCGCGCCTTCGGCGCGCTAAAACCATTCTTTCAGTTCACTTCAGAACCGTCGATCTCGAGCACACAAAGCAATCGATTTACCACGAGACTAGGAGATCCTGACCAACCAGGGTGGTTGGTAAAAGGCTTTTATACCTCGACCGCTACACTACTCTCCCCTTTTGAGATTCACCACATGTGAATCTCACCCAGGTTCCACCGCCAGAACGGTCGAAAAACCCGCAGTGCCACCTACTGCTGAGGATCGAACGAGCCCCCAAATGTGACAGAAGAGATAAGTGTGGGAGCCAGAGTTCGAACCGCCGACTTCAAGCACACAAAGCGACCGATTTACCACTAGACTTAGAGATCAGGACCAACCAGGCTGGTTGGTAAATGGCCTTCATACCTTGATGGCCACAGTTAAATCAATCAATTGCGACCCAGGGATGGTGCATACCAAATTAAATTTTAATCATTGTTCATGAAATCGACATTTTGGGAAGGGACCAAAAGTGGTATCCTACATGGCCCACCCAAATATTGGTCGGGATGTTTTTACATATCTGCATGAAACGGAAGCACCAAATACAAAGATTAAGTCACTGCCGACATTGGTTCGGTTCAAGTGATTTTTTTTTAAATATATTTTTCGCCCATGCCCAGGGGAGGGTCCACTTGATTTTTTAATTGGGCTTACTGTCACTTTTCAAGCACCTGTGGCCTCTAATGACCCCAATGAGTATGGAGTCTAGATTAACCAATCATTTATTCACAATAACCACTTTAGAGGACTGCTACCCCAGACACTGGTTACTATTTTACTTGTAATTCAAAACTTATTTACCGCCGAGAACAAGCAGTTTCAGTTCCCACAGGCAGATCAACTTCATTTCAACACAACTGAAATGGCATAGGCCAATAAGCATTTACACCAAATTTGAACAAAACGCGTGCCTATGGAGTTAGGCCTAAAACAGGGGTGTATCCTTTCGCCAATTCTTTTTACATTGTACATCAAAGGTTTAGGAGATGACCTCAGATGAACTCCAGCATAGCGACGAGAGGGTAGCAGTTGGGGACTTGAAGATCCCAGGGCTATTTTGTGCAGACGATATGGTGCTAGTGTCAGAAAGCGAAGAGGGGCTAGCGAAAATGCTGGGATTTGTTGGGAAATATGGGAGCAAATGGAGACTCGAACTTAATGAAAGCAAGAGAAAACTTATACCTGGGGCCGCAAAGTGGACTCCACGCGAAGGTGGAGAGTGGGTGGAGTTCTGCATTCCTGAAGGTAGCAGCAAACTTAGTGTAGGAGAGACATGTGACTACGAGTATCTGGGGGTAAATATAAGCATCACAGGAAGAGGCATATACCAAAAACACGAATAAATTGATTCTGAAGGGGAAGCGAATCCATAACCAAATGAAACTTTCTAGGGAGAAACAGTTTCAATAAGGTTTTCGTGGGGAAAACCATTTGGGAAATGGTGAGTCTGCCAAGTATAACATACGGTACGGAAGTGGTACCCCTAAACCAGTCGGCTGTAAGAGCTTGGAAATGCTGCAAAACGATGCAGGCCGATGGATAACGGGGTCGAGTAATTCCGCAGCGCTAGAAGCAATCATGGGTGAACTTGGGTGGATGAGGACCAAGGACAGGATAGACCTAATGAAACTCGGTTATCTTAATTACTTGCTAAATCTCCCCGACAGCCGATGGTGTAATGTAATGCTCCTGAGACTTTTCAACTCAAATATCAAGACGGGGTGGATGGTCAAAGTGAGAGAGATAGTAGAGAACTACTCATTGGAGATATCGGACCTAGATGTTGGGTAAAAAAATCGTCAGAGAAAGGGTCATGGAGGATGGTAACCGCAATTGGCGAGAGGAGGTCAAATCAAAGAGGTCTTTGAGTGGCCTGCGTGATAACTTGGGCGTGGTGGAGACCCTGGAACACTTTTTTTCTAGAATGCCCAAATGAATGAAGGATATGTGGTTAGTGGGAGACTCAAAGGAGAAGGTTAATATGCTCTCGATTTGAACACAGTTGAATCTGATTTCCTTTGAGATGTTGTGTACCAAATATGAAAGCATTCTGACTGTTGGATCCGAGGAAGAGAAATTAAAAAATTTCTTCATATTGCACTAAGTAAAATTTGGTCTACCATAGCGAGCACAAATATTAACCTATAGATCCGATTTGCACCAACTTGGATCTGAACCCCCTAGAGATGTTGTATACCAAATATGAAAGCATTCTAACTTCTGACTAGTGGATCTGAAGGAGATTTTAGAAGAAATTCTCTCATATTGTACTAGGTTTAAATCTCAGGTTCTCATATGGAGCATAAATATTAATCCAGGAACTCGAATAGAACAAACTTGAATCTGACCCCCCCCCCCCCCCCCCCCCCTAGAGATGTTGTATACCAAATATGAAAGCATTCCGACTGGTGGATCTGAAGAAGATTTTTAAAAATTATCCCCCATATTGAACAAAGTTAAAATTTGGGCTTCCATAGGAAGCCCAAATATTAACCTAAAGACTTGGTTTGAACAATCTTGAATCTGACCCTCATAACAATGATGTATACCAAACATTAAAAGATTCTGACTGGTGGTTCTGAAGAAGATTTTTAAAGAATATTCCCCTTATTACCCTATGTTAAAAATTCAGGCTCCTGTATTGAGCCCAAATATGAACCAATGGGCTTTATTTTAACAAACTTGTATCTGACCCCCTATGAATGCTGTATATCGAATATGAAAAGATTCTGATGATTGGTTCTGGAGAAAAGATTTTTTGAAATTTTTGCAAATACCCTGACTCAGCATTTTTTCGATGCCCATTACAGAACACCCTATCATAACCGATGGCAATTTTTTTTCACCACTCAATTCTACTGGTCCTAAGGATACTTCATGCCAAATAACAGCTCTCTGTTCCGTGTGATTTGGGAAATATGGGCGTTTGAAAATGTTTCTATTTTTAGCGTTCATGGGGATGCGGGAATTTTTTGTTTTTGCATGAGTCAAGTACTTATGGCCCAATAATACCATATACCAAATTTGGTTCAAACCGGGCCATCGGTTCAGAAAATGGAAATTTTGGGCGGGGCCAAAAATCTTACCCTCCCATTACAAAGCCAAATATTGCTTCACGAACTTTGTTTGAACAAATTTGATTCTACATCTCAAAAGGAAGTTCCATAGTAAATATCAAGTCATTGTATACACTGGTTCATGAGAAGAAGATGTTAAAAATATTTTGGAGCATTTTTCTCCACTCACTCCCTGGGCATGATGAGTTGAACAAAAATGCAATGCCCCTTCGGGACCATCACTCACACAAACTTTCACTTGAAATGGCCCAGTGGTTTTTGGGAGTAGACCAAAACAAGGTGTTGATGGACGACGGCCGGACGAAGTACAGAGAGCGATGAGATGAGGTCAGTTTGACTTTGTCAAGATGAGCTAAAAACAAATTGGTCTTGTAGTTTCTTGAGAGATGTCGAGGACAGTAGTGATGGATGACAGACAAAGAGGGTGGATTACTACTACACAGTTGGGTAGATTTTCCAATGGGTGATTATCTACAATTTCAATAACCAGGCACAAGACTCACTTGCAAGGTTACCTCATGGACAACCAGGGGCCAATACTATAAAACATTTACAATTGTATTTTCTAGAATTGTGTTTCCCAGTTATGGCTTTTAATAGGTTATATTGCCAGATTTTTGAAAATGCAGATTTTTGAAAATGCTAATGGTTCATTTTAGTCAGTTATATTAATTGGTAGAAAATACAGTTCTAAAAAATACAATTGTAAAAGTTTTATAGTATTGACTGCAGATTGTAGAAGTCTGAAGTTCTAATTCTGCTTTCATGAAAATCAATACTTTTGGTGGTTGTAAAATATACCTCATCATGATTCTGTAGTAATCCACCCTCAACGTACTGTGTGTCTGTATCAACCACAAAAGGTGCATGAAACATGCATATAATTTAATGTGATTATTATATATGAAAAAAAAAAAACAATAGAAATATAGATTTCACATTTTATTTAAAAAACTAAAATCCATAATGTTTTTAAAACCCGATGATGATGATTCATTTCTGCATTAAACAAAAAATAAACCATTAGGGAAATGACTTATAACATCAATTAACCCTTTATCCAACGAATCGCACGCATCCGTTCGCGTAATATGAAAAATTCAGCAGCTGAAAAAATATTATGTTTCGAAAAATTTCAATAAAACCATATCATGTGACCCCTCTTTGGAACAAGTTCGTCGAGCTCGTTCCAAAGAGGGGTCACATGATATGGTTTTGTTGAAAAATTTTGAAAAAATTTAAAATTGGTATTTAAAATAATAAATTTTGAAATCGTCTGCATTGGGTAAAGGGTTAAGGCAATTAGTTGACTAGTGAGTGATTACAATATATTTTCTTTTACCCACTATTGCTGTCACGGAACATTACTTGGTGCTGATCCTTATTGGGTTTGGTTCAGGCAACAGGGGGGAATTTTTGTACTTGTAATTTGTCACAATATTATTTCGGTAGCAAAATGTCAAAACTTCATCAGAGCTACACAAACATCACTCACTTAGAAAAAAATTTAATTATAAATTAGTACTTTAGCATGTAATTATATCATGACCGTAATAAGTACAAAATTGAGTTTAGCCATTCATTTATATCAAAAATGCTCTCTTTAGTTTATCTTTTTATCTGCACCCCAGGCTTTCGTTAGTGCTGAGCGATGTACTGCTTTTGAATAAAAGGAGGCACTTTGTGGAAGTCTGCACAATCCCTTGCTGCAGTAATATATGAACAATAATCGATCATATCAAAGACAAATTATTGAATCAATTTTCAAATTGTAAAATGATGCCATTTCATCAAACATACTGTACGCCTGTGGTGGATGTAATTTTCAATTTCTCAGGCACTGTAAATTTATTTAAAAGTTAGCTAGTAAATGGAATTGATACAGAAGTGTAATACATTTCTGCGCAATGGCTAATCGTAAGTACATGAATTCAAGTTCAGCTAATTGATTATACCCACGTTGCCCATTTTAGAGTTTCCACCTCAGGCATTGGTTACAAGATCTTATTTTAACCCCCCTCCCCCAAGTCCCCATACAGACACAAACAGTCCCTTTTATATTGGTCTGAAAAAGTTGTCTCATGAGTATTCTTATTGAGAACTCCACTGGTAGGATGCATTTTTATCTTAATAGTGTTTTTACATCATTGTTAGCTGCCTGTGCAGGCAACCAAAAATGATGTAAAGCACTGCTGAAACATCTGCAGCTGTGTACCTGTATTTATCACATACCTATTAATGTAAAACATGGGATTTCCACTGATCTGCCTGTACCATAAAAATAAAGTTGTATAGCACATGTGGTGATACAAAACATGTTTGATTTCATTTCTAACGTAAACAAAGGAATCTGTCTAAATAAATCACATCAATCATTGGTCGAATGCACCAGAGTCATCGTCGCTAGGAGATTCCAAGTTCATCATTTAGATTTATTTACCCGGGATATTTAAACAATCAGATTCGAGGACAAAATTTACAAAATAAAAATAACATTCTGACTACTTGCTCCTTCACAAATCCTTTCACAACTGGTCATATAATGATGGAGTGTGCAAAACTTATTAGCTGTTTAGAACGTTTTTGTTGTGTCATTCCCTGCAGTTTTGTCAATATTTGACGTTTGATCATCGTGACTGGCACTGATTGGTGTCAACTGGTTTTGACCAATTAAATTCCGTAAAAATTAAAAAAGCAGTTAGGGTTGGTACCCTGCCAAGTAACAGTGATGTCTTGTTGGTAACGAAGGAAACACAGCAATTATCCGGTTAAAAAGTGCTTTTAGTTCAATTTTTCCAGTCGATTGGTTGTTACATGGGAGACGTGTGATAAATACAGAATGGATTAAGAATTATCACACTCGATTACTTTGACCCAGGATATCACTTGAGTCTTTGGCTCTTGTGATATACTTGGGCCAAAGCATTATCGCGTGTGATAATTCTTAACCCATTCAAACGTATGTGCAGTTCTGCATGTATACAATATATAATATTAAACTGATGACTTAAGATTAAACAATAAAACAGAGCCTGTTCTTCTATGGAAAGATGTCAAATGTTTGAATTCAGAAAAAAGAATAACACCATTAAACAAAATACGTAAGATATTGTCTTGTGGTTCTGATGATTTCATCTCTATTTTTCTTTATTTTTGTCCAAGACCACTTTCATCATCAAATGCTATAAAATTGCTAAAACACAAGTATAAAGTCATGTTTCCAAAAGGCATTTGTTACCAGTAAAACAGAGCATGCTTACTACATTGAATAAGCACAAAGTCACTTCTAGGCTAATGTATTATTTATTTATTAGTGTTTAAGGTCACATACTTATGCACAATGGCTAATCATGACCATGACAAATTTACGGGTGGAGGAAGCCAGAGTACCTGTAGAGAACCACTGAGCAACGACGAGCAGCGCCAGCTCCCCAACATCGTAACTCCGTACTGCAGCACAGGCAGGGTTAGACTAGTTGAAGTCATGCGCACCATTGATGTGCTGTATGCCTTAGTATACTGCATCACCGTACCCCCATGTGGACAACCGGGGTTAAGTGCCTTGCCCAAGGACACAACGCGGGAGTCCGAATCGATTGCTCAGACGGTCACTCATCCGAGGACTAACCGGGATCGACGTTGCTTAACTTCGGTGATCTGACGAGAACCGGTTACCGCAATGTCACCATGCCCCCCTCCAGGCTAAAGTAATCATCAATTTCTCCTACATATGATAAGGCATGTCAACCACTACCTGTACCGATACTGCCAGTTCCCTCATGCTCCAACCGTTATCGGTATCAACACTTTTGTCCCGATGTATGGCACACTTGCACAACACACTTTCAACTTATTTGTGAATGAACATATCAAAACACTATAAAAGGTGCATGTTCTGTCTGCATCACAACTTCTTTGATGCCACCCATTTTGATTTTTCAAACATGGCATCAAGGACATCCAAACGTCGCCATCGGCTACTTCCAAGAAGTGGCAACATGATTACTTTGATGTCGCTGGGAAATATATGATACAATGCTGTGTTTGTGTTTGTGATCTAGGGGACTGAGACAATTTAAATGAAAATTTCTCCCATCTGATTGTGATAGGTCACCGAATTGTTGATTTGTCCTGGTACTGGTTTTGGTGTGACAGGCTCTGTCCTGTCCCGGTATCGGTTATATTGGTACCGGTGGTCCTTTGACATGCCTGATGTGATAACATGACTGTTGTTCAAATAATGAAAGTGTCAATGACACTGTAGCTCAACTTGTTAAGACATGTACATGTATAGTATGTGACACAGCAATGACAAACATCTAGGTAATGACCTGATAACAAAGGTACATATAAAGTATTCTAACGGTCTGTACATAAATACTGACCATAGCCTGTAACAAATGTATAGGTAAAGTATTGCAAAGGTGGGTGACAGTCAGATGCTAAACTAGAAAAGAAATTTTTGACTCCCAGAGTGGGTCTGACTGAACCCCAAAATATTTGTTCTCATAGCACAGTGATAACAAAGGCACCCCAAAACACACTCGTTCCTGTCCCAAGATGAAAACAAAGCTACCCAAGAAGTTTCGTGAAGATCAGTTCATAAATACGAGCTGTATAGAAGTTGTGACAAAACCTGATTGGACCTAATTTCGGTACAAAATGGCCACTGGCAGCCATCTTGAATTTTGGACCGCACCTAGAAACACTCATGCTCGTCCAAAGGTGATAACAAAGGTACCCAAGAAGTTTCGTGAAGATCGGTTGATAAATATAGCCTCTACCCCGAGCTGTATTGACATGTGCACTTACAGTATATAAGAAGCACTGAATAAATCAAAGTTCATCTAATTTGCATAATTTCTGCACGAGAAAAAACCCGTACTATATGTGATGTATTCCATGTTACTAAACATTCATACAAAAATTTATTCAAATCAGAACTTTCATACAGAAGTTCTGTACAAAAGACTGATTGCACTAATTTTGGTACAAAATGGCTGCTGGTGGCCATCTTGAATTTTGGACCACATCCCAAAACAATCGTTCTCATCCCACGGTGATAACAAAGGTAACCAAGAAGTTTCGTAAAGATCGGTTCATAAATACGGCCTCTAGCCTGAGCCGTATAGAAGTTGTGTACAAAAAACTGATTAGACCTAATTTCGGTACAAAATGGTCACTGGCAGCCATCCTGAATTTCGGACCGCACCAAGAAACACTCGTTCTCGTCCCAAGGTGATAACAAAGGTAGCCAAGACGTTTCGTGAAGATCGGTTTATAAATACAGACTCTAGCCCGAACCGTATTGACATGTGTACCGTAAACCGGGGTGTATAGGGACACTTTTGAACATTTATATATTTTTAAACTATGTTAGGATACAAAATTTGGGGTTTTCCTATTACTGAACTATGACCCCGATGTGATACTTGAGATCCATCAATAGTTTTAGTTTATGTTGATTATTTAAGTATATATTTTTTTTAATAAACAGCTGTCCCTATTCACCCCTCGTTGTGGGGTGAATAGGGACTGTCTGCCATTCATATAGCTGTCTCTTTTCTACCCTTGCTTGGGGATAATAGGGACTTTTTACAGGTTTTTAAAAAACAAATTGAACAATGATAAGGCAAAATGAACTGATATTTTGGCAGACTAGATTCACAATAAGTCAACATTGAGCAAGGAGGGGGCTTGGATTGGTACATCCTTTAGTGTTTCAGACAGATTGTCAAAATAGTCATTAACTGTCTCTGGTGAAACCCCGGCCCTTGACCGTTTTATGTTCTGGCACATTCTTTGTGCTATTTCATCTTTATTCCTTTTCAGGAATGAACGTACCCAATCCCCACTCGGCATATTGTTTTTAAATTTTTTTGATGTTATGCCACGCCTATCCAGATAGCCTTTCACAATTATTCTGACGTCATACTGATCCATAGGATAGCCCCACTCTGCTGAAGTCTTCAACCTCTTAACTAAGTGATCTTCAGTAGCTTTATCCAGTTCAGTCTGCCCACCCTGTTTGGGAGTCTCTGGACATTTTGTATGTCTGTATAGAACAGTTTTGGGGATATAAAACTTTTTCTCGGCCTTTCGAAATGACATACCCCCCTTCACAGCAGCTAATGCAGCATCTTTGTCGTGCTTACGATAGATTTTTCCACCCAGCTTTGGTTTATAGTTTCGCGGCATGTCTGTCCCTATTCACCCCTCGAAAACTTTAACAAACACTTGAAAAATAGAAAAAACTCATATTAGAACAACGTAATGCAGGAATTCATTGATATCGCAAATTTACTTTTGTGACACCTGGCGTTGAGGTATCAAATGTTGCAGGAGCCCATATCTGCTATACTTAGCTCTGGACATACAAAGTTTTCGCCCCTTCCAAAATTTTTCAGAAATTACGTCCCTTGTTCTTGGCTCTATCACTACACTTGATATGTGTCAAAAGTATTATTCTATCTTGATGAGTTTTCTTCAGTCATAGACCCATCCGTAAATAATACATAAAGAATAAAAAATATATATCTAGGCATGTTTACAAAACATGAAACAACTTTTCAGTTTACTGTCCCTACTCACACCGTAGTCCCTATACACACCGGTTTACGGTACTTACTGTGTGTTAGTAGGACTGAAAAAATCAAAGTTCATCTAATTTGCATAATTTCTGCACGAGAAAAAAACCCGTATTATATGTGATGTATCCCATGGTACTAAACATTCATACAAAAAATTATTCAAATCAGCGCTTTCAAATGGAAGTTCTGCGCAAAATCTGGTTGCACCTAATTTTGTACAAAATGGCTGCCAGCGGCCAACTTGAATTTCGGATCGGACCCAAAACACTCGTTCTCGTCCCACGGTCATAACAAAGGTACCCAGGAAGTTTCGTAAAGATCGGTTCATAAATACGGCCTCTAGCCCGAGCCGTATTGAATTGTTGATGGCCAGCCGGCCAGTCGCACAGACGGACGCTACAACATTTCGGGTTTATGGGCTACCAAAAAACATTTTGTATGTCCAAAACCTTATTTTACCCAGAACCTCACCCTTCCACCCTAGAACTTATATTTAACCCTAACCCCACCCCTCCACCCAAAATCCACACCCTAACCCTACCCCTCCCTGACCCTAAACCCTAAAGCCCATCCCAGACCCTAACCCCCACCCACCCCCGGGACCTAACCCCCCAACCTTAAGCCCTACTCTGGGGCTACCCCTACCCCTACCCCTAACTCCACCCCACCCCTGACCCAACCCCACCCTAGCCAAACCAATAGGATTAGAAGCTATTTTTCGGTTTAGGGGCTACTAAAACTAAAACCCCACCCCTGACCCCAACCCCCCGGGACCTAGCCCTCCCCAACCTTAAGCCCTACTCTGGGGCTACCCCTAACCCTAACCCCACCCCACTCCTAACCCTAACACTACCTTAATTTGGAGGTAGCCCCTAATAATAATATCCCCTAAACCCCCAATGTTGGCCCGGCCAGACGGACAACTGGCCATGGCATAAGCTCAAATTCGGCTTCGCCAAAGTTGAGCTAACAATGAACCTAAGTAACACACTGGTATATATTTATTTATTGGTCTTTATGATCAATACTGGTATATATGGCTATATCATGGTTGCACAATAAGTCTAGGATCAAGTTTAACCAGTTATTAGTACTTTTCAGTCCCACTTTGAACAAATGATTTATACCTTGTAATTACACTCCAGGCATGTTACTGGGGCCTATTTTACCAGTGAAATAGCACTTGTTTACCATAGTGAGCAAGCACTAATCTACTTCCCTGGGTTCCCTCTTTGAAATGTATTTAGACTTTAAATCTCTGAAACTGAAATTCAGTCTGAAAGACAGAAATTAAAAAATGTGCACGGATTTGATACATGATCATGTTAATCTTTAGATGTTAAATAGGATCACTAGCTGAATATTAGAATAATGTCCTGATCTTTGGCAGAATGATTTGAAAGTCCAACTGTGGAATGTATTTTCAACATGATTCTATGATTCTTGATACACCTTTCAGTTTTAACCTCTGTTAATGGAAGTGTCAATGACAATTTAGCTTAACTTGTGTGTTGTGTTTGATGAAAAGGATAATGTTCAATGTTTATGAAAGGATTATGAAATAAGACAAGAATTGTGATAATTGGGAATATGTTCATTTCTGTTCCCTGTATGCTATGTTTTTGATAAAAATAATATGAGGTGTACACTGTACTAAAGAGCTGAGGGGTGGGTTAATATGACCTCACAGTTAATGTATGTGGCCCTCACAGTTAACTTATATCAACGAAAGTTACCAAGTTACAGTGAAATTATTCCAAAACAAGTCATTCTATCAAGTTACACTGAAATCCCTTCATAAATATGGCCTGTAGACTGTGCTAAAGGTTTTCGGGCTTCGGGGCTCCTGTAGCCGTCAGTTTCCCAATTGCGCCCAAAGGGGACGTTCTCATCTAGCCATTATATGAAGTCAATCTACCAAGTTACAATGAAATCCCTTCATTAATATTACCTGTAGACTGTGCTGAAGTTTTTTGGGCTTCGGGCTCGGGCAGCCATCATGGTTGAATGATTGCAACCAAAAGGGGACATTCTCATCTGGGCATCATCTGGAGTGATCCTACGAAGTTACAACGAAATCCCTTCATAAAATATGACCTGTAGACTGTGCTCAAGGTTTTCGGGCTTCGGGCCCCTGAATTTAGTTATTTATTTATTGGTGTTTAAGGTCACATACTTATGCACAATGGCTAATCATGACCGTGACAGTTTTACGGGTGGAGGAAGCCGGAGTACCCGGAGAGAACCACCGAGCAACGACGAGCAGCTGTCAGCTCTCCAACATCGTAACTCTGAACTCTGCACCGCAGCACAGGCAGGGTTAGATTGGTTGAAGACATGCGCACCATCGACGTACAGTACGCTTCAGTACACAGCGTCATCGTGCCCCCATGTAGGCAATGAGGGTGAAGTGTCTTGCCCAAGGACACAACGCGGTTGCCGCAGGTGGGATTCGAACCGAGGACCTCTCGGCTTGCAGCCTGCACCTCTACCTACTGAGCCACCGCGGCCCCCGGGCCCCTGAAGCCGTCACAGTTGACCAATCACGACCAAAAGGGGATGTCATCATCTAGGCATTATATGGAGTCACACTAACAGGTTACAATGAAATCCTTCCATAAATATAACCTATAGACTATGCTAAAGGTTTTATGGTTTTGGGCATGGGCAGCCACCAAGGCTGACTGATCGCGACCAAAATGGGACGTTCTCATCTAGACATTATTTGTAGTCATCCTACAAAGGTACAATGAAATCCCTTCATAAATATCACCTGTAGACTGTGCTAAAGGTTTTTTGGGCTTCAGGCCCTGTAGCCTTCACAGTTGTCTAATGGTGTCCAAAAGGGGCTGTTCTCATCTAGACATTATATGAAGTCAACGTACCAAGTTACAATGAAATCCCTTCATAAATATAAACTGAAGACTGTGCTAAAGGTTTTCGGGCTTTGGGCTCGGGCAGCCATCATGGTTGAATGATCGCAACCAAAAAGGGACATTCTGATTTGGACATCCTCTGGAGTGATCCTACGAAGTTACAATGAAATCCTTTCATAAATATGACCTGTAGACTGTGCTCAAGATGTTCGGGATTCGGGCACCTATAGCCATCAAAGTTGACCAATCACGACCAAAAGGGAATGTCATCATTTAGGCTTTATATGGAGTCAACCTAACAAGTTACAATGAAATCCTTCCATAAATTTGACCTATAGACTATGCTAAAGGTTTTTGGGCTCGGGCAGCCATCAAGGCTGAATGATCGCGACCAAAATAGGACGTTCTCATCTAGATATTATTTGGAGTCATCCTGCCAAGCCACAATGAAATCCCTTCATAATTATGACCTGTAGACTGTTCTAAAGGTTTTCGGGCTTCGGGCCCCTGTAGCCGTCACAGTTGCCCAATCGTGTCCAAAAGGCGACGTTCTCATCTAAACATTACATGAAGTCAACCTACCAAGTTACAATGAAATCCCTTCAAAAATATGATCTGTAGACTGTGCTCAAGGTTTTTGGGCTTCGGGCTCAGACATCCATCATGGATGAATAATCGCAACCAAAAGGGGAATTCTCATCTGGAGTGATCCTACGAAGTTACAATGAAATCCCTTCATAAATATGACCTGTAGACTGTGCTCAAGGTTTTTGGGCTTCGGGCAACTGTAGCCGTCACAGCTGACCAATCACGACCAAAAGGGGATGGCATAATCTAGGCATTATATGGAGTCAACCTAACAAGTTACAATGAAATCCTTCCATAAATGCAACCTATAGACTATGCTAAAGGTTTTTGGGCTCGGGCAGCCTTCAAGGCTGAATGGCCGCGACCAAAAGGGGCCGTTCACATTTAGACATTATTTGAGTCGTCCTACCACGTTACAATGAAATCCCTTCATAAATATGACCTATAGCCTATGTAACAGGTTTTTTGGCCTTGGACAGCCATCAAGGTTAAATGATCGTGACCAAATGGGAACGTTCTCATCTAGACATTATTTGGAGTCATTCTACCAAGCTACAATGAAATTCCTTCATAATTATGACCTGTACACTGTTCTAAAGGTTTTCGGGCTTCGGGCCCCTGTAGCCGTCACAGTTGACCAATCACGACCAAAAGGGGATGTCATCATCTAGGCATTATATGGAGTCAACCTAACAGGTTACAATGAAATCCTTCCATAAATATGACGTTTTGCCTATGCTAAAGGCTTTTGGGCTCGGGCAACCATCAAGGCTGTATGCTCGCGTTCAAAATGGGACTTCTCATCTAGACATTATTTGGAGTCATCCTACCAAGTAAGAATGAAATCCCTTCATAAATATGACCTGTAGACTGTGCTAAAGGTTTTCTGGCTTTGGGTCCCTGTAGCCGTCACAGTTGCCCAATCATGTCCAAAAGGGGACTTTCTCATCTAGACATTATATGAAGTCAACCTACCAAGTTACAATGAAACTCCTCCATAAATATGACCTGTAGACTGTGCTAAAGGTTTTCGGATTTTGGGCTCGGGCAGTCGTCACGGTTGACAGATCACGCCCAAATGGGAAATTTCTCATCTTGACATCATATGGAGTCATCATACCAAGTTACAATGAAATCCCTCCATATTAAACATGACCTGCAGACTGTGTTAAAAGTTTTGGGGTTCCGGGCTTGGGCAGCCATCACGGTTGACAGATCATGCCCAAAAGGGGACGTTCTCATCTAGGCATTATACAGAGGCATCCTACCAAGTTACAATGAAACCCCTTCATAAATACTCCTGTAGACTGTGCTAATGGTTTGGGGCTCAGGCAGCCTTCCCGTTTGACTGATCACGACCAAAAGGGGTCGCTCTCATCTAGACATGACCCCAAACCTGCATATGAAATTTGGTGATGATCAGACAAGAACTACGGGGTGTCGCCTATGCTAAAGGAAAATGTGATCAGACTCACAGACTGACAGACTTCCGCACGCGTGATGGCAATAGCTTATCTTGACTTTGTCAAGTAAAGCTAAAAATAAATTTTTGGAAACATAAAGTGAATTTTGTTAAACAAATTTTCAAAAATAGGGGTACAGGGAAGTTTGACATTCTTAGTGATGTCTTCACACCTTTAATTTGAGTACAACTGAAAACACCAAACAGTTTGGGTAAAATAAAGGCCTGGCAGCATATGAATAAATGATTTGCTAAACTTTGCTTTCTAACTGTTGTGGTCATGATTTCGCCAAAGATAATAAAAACAATTCTTTAAATATCCAACACTAATTTTGCTTACTGCTTACCCTTCACCTTACATAATTCTCTAAACCCTTTCATGATATGTTTAAAATTTTTGCTTCAAAAATATAGCTTGTGACCCATATTGAAATGAGCTTGTCAAGATCATTCCAGTAATGAGACCTAAGCTATGTTTATGAATCAGTTATGAAATATTTAGTTACATGAAAATATTATAATAGAGTACAGTTGATGTTATTCAGTGTGATTGTCCCCATGGGAACCACAAGATGTTGAGCAGTGCTTGTTTACTGTGGGTAAGCTAGTTCTGTTTTACTGATAAAATAGGACCTGGTATCAAAAACACACAAAAACCTAGCAGAAAGACGAAAAAAGCTAGCAAATCAGAAATTAACAAAAATAATGTTAACTTTTGTCTTGCATCAATAAGCCCAATCATGTGTGTAAAATGCATCAATGAAAACAAGAAGACAATTTATCACTGTCAAGGGAAAAAAGCTTTGGATCGACACATTGCAGTATGCCACCGAGAACAAAATATGTCATGTTCAGTCTGTTTTACAGAATATAAAAAACTTATTGGATTCAACAGTGAATTGAAATTTAAACAACGCATGAATTCTTATTCATCATCTTCATCAAATGAAGTATCAAAGTTAAACACAACTGCTGCTGCTGCTGCTGCTGCTGCTGCTGCTGCTGCTATTGATGAGGCACTCATAACTAGTTCTACATTATCAGTTCAGAGTGCTTCGAAAAACGAAAATGTGGAAACTGCACCTGAAAAAGATAATATAATTTGTCATAACAATACAATACAACACTAGAGGTAAAAAACAAATGTTCTGAAAAAATTCTGAGAGAAGACCTTAATGATGCAACAGAGGTGATAAACACTGCGAAATTGAAAACTGGTAAACGGTATAAGCTTTCCTTATTAAGTCATCAGAATGAACCACCAGGAATTTCAAATCTTGCCAAAAGAATTCTAAACATGCCAAAACAAACACGTGTCATCATCACAACTTTTGAAAGCAAGGAAGAAGGAACAAAGTTCCTGTCCTTGTGTATGTAATAAAGAATGACTCGCCATCAATAGGTTGTGATAAATGTGTCAATTGGTACCATTGGTCATGTGTCGGAATTGGAAAAAAATAGGAAAAATTATTGTATGAAAGTTCTGATTTGAATAAATTTTTGTAGGAATGTTTAGTAACATGGAATACATCACATATAATACAGGTTTTTTCTCGTGCAGAAATTATGCAAATTAGATTAACTTTGATTTGTTCAGTGCTACTTATACACAGTAAGTACAGTATGTCAATACGGCTCGGGCTAGAGTCTATATTTATGAACTAATCTTCACGAAACTTCTTGGGGTACCTTTGTTATCGCCTTGTGACAGGAACGAGTGTTTTTGGGTGCCTTTGTTATCACTGTGCTATGAGAACAAATATTTTGGGGTTCAGTCAGACCCACTCTGGGACACAAAGATTTCTTTTCTAGTTTAGCATCTAACTGTCGCCCACCTTTACAATACTTTATCTACACATTTGTTACAGGCTACGGTCAGCATTTATGTACAGACCGTTACAATACTTTACATGTACCTTTGTTATCAGGTCATTGCTGTGTCACATACTATACATGTACATGTCTTAAACAAGTTGAGCTACAGTGTCATTGACACTTTCATTCAATACAAATTTGGCTTGAATGGATTCAAAATTGGTGTTGGTTTATTGTGCTACTGCTCCTGTGCCCATGTGGAAATATTGCACATCATATCTAGATATGTGTCTGTATGCTGTCGTGACATGAGTTTATCTTTACACCCCTAATAGACGTTGCAGTTCAATCAGCACCAGGAAGTGTGTAATGAAATTACAGGGTTCTTTTGGGTGATCGCAGGACAATAGCGATTTTGGGGGGAACATTGGCCATAATACACATTGTATTACGCTTTATATAACCCAAATAGTGGATAACATACCCATAGGGCAACATAATAAGAGGCCCCAAGGGGCCTGAAGTGCTCATCTTGAACAGAACACAATATAAACTAGTCCAAGAATATATCTACATTAAGCAATCCATTTCCATAGGCTACACTGTCAATCCTTGAGTCCCTCAGGAGTGACAAAAATAATCCGGGCATCGTGCCTTTTCTTCAGTTGATCATAATGTAAAATGTGGAGCTCCCCTATGAAGCCACTTGATACAACCTATGTGGATTAATCTTAGTTACACACCTCTAGAGGGTACTGAATACAAAATTTTTAAATCTTCAGCCAAATGGCCAATTCCGGCAACCCATATGGAGCCCAAATATTAACCTAGGCTCTCGATTTCAACACAGTTGAATCTGACCTCCATCGAGATGTTGTGTACCGAATATGAAAGCATTCTGACTGTTGGATCTGAAGAAGAGAAATTTTTAAAGAAATTTCTTCATATTGCACCAACTTAAAATTTGGACTACCATAGCAAACCCAAATATTACCCTATGGATCCGATTTGAACAAACTTGAATCTGACCCTCCTAGAGATGTTGTATACCAAATATGAGAGCATTCTGACTAGTGGATCTGAAGAAGAGTATTTTTGAAGAAATTCACTCATATTGTACTTAGTTAAATTTCAGGGTCTTGAACTGATCAAACTGGAATCTGACTCCCCCCCCCCCCCCCCCCCCCCCCAGAGATGTTGTATACCAAATATGAAAGTATTCCGACTGGTGGATCTGAAGAAGATTTTTAAAGAAATTTCCTCATATCGCACTAAGTAAAACTCTGTCTACCATAGTGAGCCCAAATATATACCTAGGGATCGGATTTGAACAAACTTGAAATCTGACCCCCCCCCCCCCCCCCCCCCCCCCTGGAGATGTTGCATACCAAATATGAAAGCATTCTGCCTGGTGGATCTGAAGAAGAAGATTTTTAAAAATTATCCCCCATATTAAACAAAGTTAAAATTTGGGCTTCCGTGGGAAGCCCAAATATTAACCTAGGGACTTGGTTTGAACAATCTTGAATCTGACCCTCATACCAATGATGTAGATCAAACATTAAAAGATTCTGACTGGTGGTTCTGAAGAAGAAGATTTTTAAAGAATATTCCCCATATTACCCTATGTAAAAAATTCGGGCTCCTATATTGGGCCCAAATATGAACCTATGGGCTTTATTTTAACAAACTTGTACCTGACACCCCTATGAATGTTGTATACCGAATATCAAAAGATTCTGATGATTGGGTCTGGAGAAAAGATTTTTAAAAATTTTTGCAAATATGCTGACTCAGCATTTTTTTCGATGCCCATTACAGAACACCTTAACATAACCGATGACAATATTTGTTTTTACCATTCAATTCTACTGGTCCTAAGGATACTTCATACCAAATAACAGCTATCTGTTCCATGTGGTTTGGGAAATATGGGCGTTTGAAAATATTTCTATTTTTAGCTCCCAGGGTTCCCATAGGGATGTGGGAATTTTTTTTGCATGTGTCAAGTACTTATGACCCAATAATACCACATACCAAATTTGGTTCAAACCGGACCATCGGTTCCTGAAAACAGAAATTTTGGGTGGGGCCAAAAATCTTACCCTTCCCATTACAAAGCCAAATATTGCTTCACGAACTTCATTTGAACAAACTTGATTCTACACCTCAAAGGAATCTCCATAGCAAATATGAAGTCATTGTACACACTGGTTCATGAGAAGAAGACTTTTAAAAATATTTTTGGAGCATTTTTCCCCCACTCCCTCCCTATGGGGCTGAGCATGTTGAGTTGAACAAAAATGCAATGCCCCTTCAGGACCATCACTCAAACAAACTTTCAAGTGAATTAGCCTAGTGGCTTTGGAGGAGAAGACCAAAACATGCTGTTGATGGAGAGCGATGAGATTAGCTCAGCTTGACTTTGTCAAGATGAGCTAAAAATCTTTGGAACTCCCTGCTACAGACCTGCAGTCTTGAGAGGGTTAAATTAAAGACATGCACACAGGAATCAGATAAATGTTTTCCAGCATAGAAAGGGTTCATTCAACATAAAATCAGTAGAGAAAGAGTCCATCATGAGAGAAAAAAATCTTTGGAAAAAAACACACTGAAGTCGTGAAGTCGTGAGAGGGTAAATTAAAGATATTCAGACAGGAATCAGATCTTTTTTTTCCAAGGAACCAGAAAAAACAGGGTTATTGAAAGGGTTTTTTGTTTGTTCATGGCGTCAATAAAGAAATTTGGAACCCACACTGCAGTCTTGAGAGGGTTAACTTAAAGACATGCATGCAGGTATCAGATGTTTTCCAGCATTGAAATGGTTCATTAAACATAAATAAAAATCTTTCTAAAACAAACAAGTCCCCCCCCCCCCCCCCCCAACACAGAATTGACAGATTGTAATAACAAGATTAAATGTTCATAACAGAATTTTTGTTTATTTAAGAACACAATATGTCAATCAAAAATTTCTGTGAATGAAAACCTCCAGGGATAAAACTATGCAAAAAAGCTGACTCATCAATTTTTCAATACCCTCCACCAGGCACCATGATTGAACTGGTGGTAATTTTTTTTAACAAATTCCTCTTTCTGGTCCTAAGGATGTTTCATACCAAATACCAGTTCTCTGTTCCTTCTGGTTTGGGATATAAGGGCTTTTGGATTTGTTTTCTGTTTTTAGCCCCTGGGGTTGTCACAGGGCTGTGAAAATTTTTTTTTAGGCATCAGTCAGTTACTTAGGATCCACTTAAACTACATGCCAGATTTGGTTGAAGTTGGCCCACCGTTTCTTGAAATAGAAATTTTGGGTGGGGCCAAAAATCTTACCCCTCCTATTAGAAAGCCAAATATTCCATCACGAACTTTGAGCAAACTTGATTCTACACCTCAAAAGGGAGCTCTATAGCAAATATCAAGTCACTGTACACACTGATTCATGAGAAGAAGATTTTAAAAATATTTTGGAGCATTTTCACCCACTCCCTCCCTATGTGGCTGAGCATGCCGAGTTGAACAAAAATGCAATGCCCCTCCGGGGCCATCACTCACACAAACTTTCACTTGAATTGGCCCACTGGCTTTGGTGGAGAAGACCAAAACATGGTGTAGACGGACGACGGACGGACGGACGACGGACGGAGAGCGATGAGATTAGCTCAGCTTGACTTTGTCAAGATGCGCTAAAAATCACCAGAACATTTTGCTACTTTTCAATTTGTACTTCTGCAACATAGCTTAGTGCCCCTTCATTCCAACATGCCCAACAAGCTTTTCGAGAGATCATTTTTCCATCAAAAACATTAGGGTCAGATATGTACAATTAGCACCATTAAAATACTGCATATTTTCATCATTGTGCTGTCTTTCATTTGTCAAAAGATGATTCTTTCTGCAAACAATCACTTTTGGCCATCTTAACGATAGCATGAAATAAATAATGACAGTTTCTGTTGACACAACTGCAAAAAAGGGGGTAATTAATTGAGTTCCGAGTGTATGTATTTGATAATTTGAAAACAGTGTTTCATCTAATATTTTCATCCAATTTTATACCGACTTTATAAACCTTGTCCACTAAATTTAATATAAATCTGGATTGAAATTGAGCCTAATGAATTCTGTTTACAAATTCCTTATAAAATGTGCATTTTTTTAAGATCCTCTATTTTTTGTCAGATTTTCTAATTTTTACTTCAATAACGTAGTTTCTTATCCTCACTGGCATGAGTTCAGCGATTTCATTCCAACAATGGACAACAAGCTGTGTTTTTGAAGAATTTATTTATTTATTTATTGATGTTTAAGGTCACATACTTATGAACCTGAGGTTCAGTAAGGAAAGCTAAATTATTCAGGGACAATATCAGGATCAATGGCAATTTTTAACAGCAGGAGTTGGTTTCATGTACTGTAAAGTAAAGCAGAAGCTGAATTCCACAGTAAACAAGCCCTGCCAAACCTTAACAAGAGGCCCCAGGGGACCTTAGGCGCTCACCGAATGTTCCATACTGTTAAGACACAATTTTTATCAAAAGCTATTCTTAAGATTCTACAGAGTAAATCTATACTCTCTGTGGAGCTAAAACATCAACAGGACTGAATGGGACAATGCTGCTGATCATATATCAAAAGATTCTGCATGATGGTTCTGAAGAAGATTTTTTAAAGAATTTTCCTTGAATTGCACAAAGTAAACATTCACGCCTCCATAGTGAGGCCCAATATTGATCGAGAGAATCAATTTGAACAAACTTGAATCAGAACCTTACTAAGATGCTACATACCAAATATCAAAAGATTTTGCCCACTGGTTCGGGAGAAGATTTTTAAAGAATTTTTTCTTAAATTGCACTAAGTAAAAATTCACGGCCCATAGGGAGCCCCAATATTGATCGAGGGATTCGAATTGAACAAACGTGAATCAGACCCATACCAAGATGCTGCATACCAAATATCTAAAGATTCTGCCCACTGGTTCTGGTGAAGAAGATTGTTAAAGATTTTTTCCTTAAATTGCACTAAGGAAAAATTCATGCCCCTATAGGGACCCCTAATATTGATCAAGGGACTCGATTTGAACAAACTTGAATCAGTCCCATACCAAGATGCTGCATACCAAATATCAAAAGATTCTGCCCATTGGTTCCGGAGAAGAAGATTTTTAAAGAATTTTTCTTAAATTGCACTAAGTACAAATTCACGCCCCCATAGTGAGCCCCAGTATACGTTGAGGGACTCGATTTGAACAAACTTGAATCAGACCCATACCAAGATGCTGCATACCAAGTATCAAAAGATTCTGCCCACTGGTTCTGGAGAAGAAGATTTTTTAATAATTTTTCTATAATTCATAGGGTGCTATCAGAGTTATGTCCCATACCGAGCCCCCAAGGGACGTGGCCATTTCATTTGAACAAAAATGAATTGCCATATAGTAATGAACATCCACATGAAGTTTCGTGAAAATCGGACCAGAGGTTTCAGAGGAGAAGTCGTTTGAGAAATGTTCACGACGACGGACGACGGACGGCAAATGATAAGTTGAGCTCCCTTCGGTGAGCTAAAAATTCCTCATATTGACTAAGTTACAATTCGGGCACCCACAGGGAGCACAAATATGGACCCAGGGACTTGGCTTTAACAAACTTGAATCCCCCCCCCCCCCTCCCCAAGGATGCTACACACCACATATCAAAACATTCCGATTGCTGGATCTGAAGAAGAAGATTTTTAAAGAAAATTCCTCATTTCAAACTAAGTTACAATTTAAGCTCCCACAGTGAACCCAAATATGGGCCTAGGGACATGGCTTGAACAAACTTGAATCTCACCCCCTAAGGATGCTGCATACCGAATATCAAAACATTCTGACTGCTGGATTTGAAGAAAAAAATTTGTAAAGAAAATTCCTCATTTTGAACTAAGTTATCATTCGGGCTACCACAGTGAGCCCAAATATGAACCCAGGGACTTGGTTTGAACAAACTTGAATCTCACCCCAAGCATGCTGCATACCCAATATCAAATAATTCTACCTGCTGGATCTTGAGAAGAAGATTTTTAAAGAAATTTGTCTAAAATGCACTAAGTTCAAATTGAGCTCCTATACTGAGCCCAAATATGAACCCAAGGGGCCGATTTGAACAAACTTGAATCAGATCCACCCCCACAACGTTGCATACCAAATATCAAAAGATTCTGCCTGCTGGATCCGGAGAAGAAGATTTTTGAAGAAATTTGCCTGAAATGCACTAAGTTTGAATTCGAGCTTTTATAGTGAGCCCAAATATGAATCCAGGGGGCCGATTTGAACAAACTTGAATCAGATCCACCCCACAATGTTGCCTACCAAATATCAAAAAATTCTGCATGCTGGATCTGGAGAAGAAGATTTTTTAAGAAATTTGGCTGAAATGCACTAAGTTCGAATTCGGGCTTCTATAGTGAGCCCAAATATGAATCCAGGGGGCCGATTTTAACAAACTTGAATCAGACCCATACCATGATGCTGCATACCAAGTATCAAAAGATTCTGCCCACTGGTTCTGGAGGAGAAGATGTTTTAATAATTTTTCTATAATTCATATGGTGCTATCAGAGTTATGTCCCATACAGAGCCCTCAAGGGACGTAGCCATTTCATTTTAACAAACATGAATTGCCATATAGTAATGAACATCCACATGAAGTTTCGGAAAATCGGACCAGTGGTTTCAGAGGAGAAGTCGTTTGAAAAATGTTCACGACGACGGACGACGGACGGCAAGTGATAAGTTGAGCTCCCTTCGGTGAGCTAAAAAAGCCCCAACACTTTAACACCCAATCGTCTGCTTTATATTCTTTAGAGTAAATAATTTATACTGTACACCGGCGCACATTGGAAAGACGTGATTGACCTTAATTTTAGGACACATTAAAAAACAATGTATGGAAGCCAACAGGCGACATTAGATTTAGCATTATCGAACTTCATTTGGTCGATCAATGCGCAGCAAAGGCTTTGAAAATGATTTGCTGTTATTAGTAAATAATCGATTTGTACTTTTTTTTCTCATGGAAATTGAAAATTTACCCTAATTTGTCATGGAGAATCGTGGATTCTCTGGAATTTTCAGAAACGTGTTTGAGTCCAAGAACCAGAAATGAAGTTAGTGAACACTGATAAGTGTGATTTACTCACAATCCCCTATAACAGCAACTAGGTGAATGTCATCAAACATATTAAATGTTTTTCAAGGATGAACCCAAACAATGAAAGGTGGATGACACCATGTCATTGACGCATTGCGTGATTGGCAGTGATTGCAATGTTTTCACAACTTGGATTATCATAGAGAGATTAATTACAGTTGAATGACTTCAATTTACTTGCATATTTGTGTGACTATTGGACACTGGATTCACTGGACAGTGGACATTTATCTTGTTGAAACGCTGAAAGATAAGGAGGGGGGGGGGAGGGCCCGACCAAGGGTGTTGCTACCAGTGAAAACTTACGGAAAAGCCCTGGAGTTGAACATATATGTTGCTTCTACCCGATTCAATGGGGGAGGGGCATGGTACATGTTCGAAGCACATAGAGGCCAACTGATTAACTTGGCAAGTTATTTAATGAATCACTCGATGCAGTGCAATGGTTTACAATGAAGAGAGTGAGTAACTTGCTAGACTAATCAGTTATCACAGTAACTTTTCAAGTTCATGAGATGTCAGTGCCAAACCTGTTAAGTAACAATGTGGTTGAATGTTGGGAAATTGGGTCAGTTTTTGGACTATTTTCAGTTTTCTATGCATATACCGAATACCGTACCGAAACCGAGGTATTTACCCCAAAATACCGATACTGAACCTGAAATTTCAATACCGCACAGCTCTATTCTATAGTAGGTTACCAAAAATGAAACCATTTGGTTGAAAACATTTCCAAAAAAGGTCCGGAAAACTAAAGTGTGACTAGCAGACTGACGGATGGACAGAGTGCAAACCTATAGTCCTCTCCGACGTTGCCGACACGGGCCTAAAACTGTTGACTACCACAACAGCTGATGGTTAGTTGATTAATCGCGACAGCCATATACAATACCTAGAAATGAATGACTGGTTGATTGCCAAGGTCAATATATAAAAGTAAGTGTAAATGTTTGTTTTATATTTTAACTTACCAGAAGAATTTCTGTATATCGTTACTTGTGTATCTTCACCTGAAGCATAAACAGAAAATCCATACATTAGAAAATGCCACAAACTCCAGATATAGTACTTAATCAAACTTGACTAAAATATAAAAAAAAATCATCTCATCCTAACTGCCATTTCAAATACTACAAAACACCAATTTCCGACACTCCCTACCATCTATCGAACCAAGTGAAAGAGATTTAGTCTTCTTTTATCATCTTAATTGCAAAATATTCTAATTTTATGAGTATACAAGATCAGAAAAGCAACACCTTGATAGTCCTAAAGACTTTTGATATTAAAATATTTCATTTCAAGCACATTTAAGACCATTTCAAATTTAAAAAATATCTGGATTTCCAAGATGCACCATTCCATGTTAATATATCACTTTATAGGCTTGTAAATATTGGAACCCAGCATTACACACATCCAGCTTTATTTTAACAGTCATTTACTTTTAGAAAAACTACTGTTTCATTGCCCAAGCCTTTACAGATAAAAAAAAATTCATTTCGTCTTGATTGCCATTTCAAATAATACAAAACAGCAATTTCCGACAACCCTACTATCTAACAAACCAAGTCAGAGAGATTTAATCCTCTTTTAAGATGATCAGAAAAGCAACACCTTCATAGCCCTAAGGCCTTAAGATATTAAAACATTTCATTTCAAGCACAATAGAACTTCAAATTTCAAAAATATCTATATCCTGATGCACCATTCCATCTAAGATATCACTTTATAGGCTTGTAAAAATTTGGCATCAACATTACACTCATACAGCTTTATTTTAACTGTCATTTACTTTTAGAAAAAACTACTGTTTCATTGCCCAAGCCTTTACAGATAAAAAAAAAATCATTTCATCTTGACTGCCATTTCAAATAATACAAAACAGCAATTTCCGACACACACCCGACTATCTATCAAACCCAGTCAGAGATTTAATCTTCTTTTAACATGATTATTGCAAGAGAGTCTGATTTTATGAGTATAT
The DNA here is from genome assembly GCA_031216915.1 of Pictodentalium vernedei. NCBI lineage: Eukaryota > Metazoa > Mollusca > Scaphopoda > Dentaliida > Dentaliidae > Pictodentalium > Pictodentalium vernedei. The sequence goes on from CM062297.1 coordinate 562,419,271, forward strand.
AAGATCAGAAAAGCAACACCTTCATAGCCCTAAAGCCTTAAGATATTAAAAAATTTCATTTCAAACACATTAGCACTTCAAATTTCAAAAATATATATTTCCTGATGCACCATTCCATCTAAGATATCACTTTATAGGCTTGTAATAATTTGGCATCAACATTACACTCATACAGCTTTATTTTAACTGCCATTTACTTTTAGAAAAACTACTGGTTCATTGCCCAAGTCTTTACAGATAAAAAAAATTCATTTCATCTTAATTAGGCTTTTCCCTCTGGAAAAGACTATTGTTTTTCTACGGATTATTATTTTTTTTTTTTTTTTTTTTTTGGGTTTTTTTTTTTTTTTTTTTTTCCACACATTTTTGTCCGTACGATTCAGAAGCCATTTTCGAACCGATTTTCACACAATTTGGCACACGCATAGAATGGCAAAAAATCTAAAAATGTACCGAAGCGGAATTTTCGATTTAACCCTTATTTCGCCAGAATTGGCAAAAAACTGCCAAAATTGGGGTTTATCGGCACTTTCTCGAAACACGTCTTTAGGATTTTTTTAAAACATTCATCATTTCTAGACCTGCCCATGACACGACCTTTGATACACACGACATATTAGGCGATGCATATGGTAACCCTCCACAGGCTGCCAAACATCGAAATTTTGATGAAATGGGCCGGATTCAGGCCCCCAGAGCACCCAAATGATACAAGAGAGATAAACATAACTTCCTTTATTTGAAGTGGAATTCACCGGATATCATTTTTGTAAGTAATAATGGTGTTCAAAAAACCAAGCATTAACCCGTTTTGGGCTGGTTAAACAGCAATACCCCCAAAAAGCTAAAAAATTCAGGTTTTCCGTGGATTTCTCTAAACGAGTCTTGTAGATTTTCATGAAAAAATTGTCACTCCCAGGCCTTGATGTGGCAATAGAAGTTGCATGGACAAAATACTTCGGTGAGCATTTGTTAACCCTCCACGGGCTGCTAAAAGTCAAAATTGTGATAAACTGGGCTGTGTTTGGACGCCAACGGCACCCAACGGGTACGCCACAAAGAAAAGGGATTTCTTTCATCGAGCGCACAATCTATAGGGAAACATTTTTGTAAGTAGTAAGGGTATTCAAAAAACGAAGTCTTAACCCATTTTGGGCAGGCTAAAGAGAGAGACCCCTTAAAATCTAAAAATTCCCATTTTCTGTGGATTTCTCTAAATACATTCCATAGGTTTTCAAGAAGAATTGACTACTTGCAGGTCTTTGTGTGACATTACAAGTGGCATGGACAAAATATTCCGCTGAGCGTTCATTAACCCTCTACAGAATGCCAAGCATCATAATTTTGTTGAAATGGGCTGTTTTCGGACACACACAGCACGCAATGTATGTCCGAGAGTTACACATAATCTCCTTTGTTGGAAGTGGAATTCACTCAGGACCATTTTTGTAAGTAATAAGGGTATTCAAAAACCCAAGCGTTAACCCCTTTTGGGGTTGTTATTAGCGATACCCATCAAAAGCTAAAAAAAAATTATGTTTTCCGTGGATTTCGTTATAAACATCTTGTAAGTTTTCAACAGAAAATGGCCATTGATAGGTCTTGGAGTCACATTACCGGTTGCATGGATAAAATATTCCAGTAAGCATTTGTTAACCCTCCATGGGCTGCTAAATGTCAACATTTTGAAAAAATAGTCTGTTTTTGGACACCAACAACAACAAATGGGAATGCCACAGAGATACATAACTTCTTTTACCGGATGCAAAACTGACAGAGAAAAATTTAGTAAGTAGTAAGGGTATTCAAAAAATCGAGGTCTTAACCCATTTTCGCCTGGTTAAGATGTACCCCTTAAAAGCTTAAAATTCCAGTTTTCTGTGGATTTCTCCAAAAAATCTAGTAAGTATTCACGAAAAATTGACCATTTGCAGGTCTTGGAGTGACATTACAGGTTACATAGACAAAATATTCCGGTAAGCGTTAATTAACTCTCCAGAGGCTGCAAAGCATAGAAATTTTGAGAAAATGGACTGTTCTTGGGCACCCATTGCACGCAATGTGTACCTGCGAGATAACTATAACCTCCTTCTTTGGAAGTGGAATTCATCAGACCAGGCATTAACCCATTTAGGGCTGGTCTTAACCCGTTTTGGGCTGGTTAAACAGCGGTACCCATCGAAGAATTAAAATTTCATGTTTTCCCTGGATTTCTTTAAAAACATCTTGTAGATTTCAAGAAAAAATGGCCATTCACGGGTCTTCATGTGACATTACAAGTTACATGGACAAAATATTCCGTTGAGCACTCGTTAACTCTCCACGAGCTGCTAAACATCAACATGTTGATAAAATGGTTTGTTTGCAGACACCAAGAGCACCCAATGGATATGTAACAGAGAAATGTTACTTCTTTTACTGCGCGTAGAATTCACAGAGGATCAGTTTTGTAAGTAGTAAGGGTATTTAAAAGAATGAAACTTAACCTATTTTAGATTGGATGAGGAGAGATACCCCTTAAAAGCTTAAAATTTACATTTTCTGTGGATTTCGCTAACTGCTTGTTGGCGATTTTCAAGAACAATTGGACATTAGCAGGTCTTACAAATTGCATAGATAGAATATTCCGCTAGTCGTTTGTTAATCCCGCTACAGGCTGCTAAACATCAAAATTTTGATAAAATCGGCTGTTTTCGGGCAGCAAATGGGTATGTAACAGGTAAACATAACCTCTTTTATCAGACTCAGAATTCATGAGGGATAATGTATGATAGTGTTAAGGGTATTCAAGGGAGCGTGGTGACTCAGTGGTAGACTGTTGTACTTCTATGCTAGAGGTCCCGAGTCCGATCCCCGTCCGGGACGACTCACGTTGTGTCCTTCGGCAAGGCACTTTAGCCCGGTCGCCGACATGGGGGCACAATGACGCCGTGTACTAAGGCATACTGCACGTCGATGGTACATATGTCTTCACTCTCTGTAACCCTGCTTGAGCGGAGCTTGAACAGAGTTAGAATGTTGAGGAGCTGACAGTTGCTCGTCGTTGCTTGGTGGTTCTCTCCGTGTACTCCGGCTTCCCCCACCTATAAAACTGTCACGGTCACGATTAGCCATTGTGCATAAGTATGTGACCTTAAACACCAATAAACAAATAAATAAATAAATAAATAAATAAATAAATAAATAAATAAATAAATAAATAAATAAATAAATAAATAAATAAATAAGGGTATTCAAAAGGCCAAGCCTTAACCCTGTTTATAGGATTAAAGACAGACAGCCCATGCCGTGTACGCTGCCTACATTACTTGTAAAATCGACACCCCCACTAAATCTACTTCGAGGTGCGGTGTCGGACCCGACCACCTGACGGTTCTGACCTCATTAGATAACACTCCTTCGTTGTATTTAGCAGCATGGATTTCCCCAAGAAGCAAAGACAAAAATACGTCTGCGGAAAATAATGGCAAATATTTTATTTAGTCTGTATTTTGTCCGTATAGAAAATGTCTCGCCCACATATACCTAAACATGATTCAATGATACAATTGGACATATTTCTCTCGTAAAACCTGAAAAAGACCTGATTTATTTCATTTTAGGATTGCGCGTGTATATTCTTAGAAGATTCTCTGTGTGTTATTAATATACAGCGTCAGTCTTTGATCTCGTTTGGGACGATCAGTGATTAAAACCTTTTTGACAAGAGCCATCGAAATTGAAAATAAAAAAAAAAATCAAATTTGAAAAAAACCTTTTGCAGAATCGTGTTTTTCAGAAAACTCTTTCGCGATTGCATGTGTCGTTTTCAAAATTCCGATCAGTAATCACGAAATTATAAATATGTTGTTGTCAATAACAAAATTGAAAGCATGTCCGTCAAACTTGCATGACGTCAGAACTCGACTCGGGTGAAATACTGCAGTGATGCAGTGAAAGTTCGATATTAATAAACGCTGATATCGCAGTAGGCTTTAAACTGTCCATGGAATGGTCCTAAAATCATGTTTATGTTTGCAGCTTTACTGCAAATAGGTTTCCCGTTGTTTCTTGTTGAAGTGTTGTTTCCGTCAAGGCCAAGTACCATAGAAAATTTGGAACACCGAGCAGTGGGCCTGCCCCATGAACACCTGCCTGTTATTAAAATTAATTAGCGGGGACATCTGCCCCCCACCCCTTCCTCCTGTTTTTTTTACCTAGGACACCTGCCCCCTATTGTTTCTTTTACCTAGGACACGTGCCCCCCCCCCCCCTGCTGTTTTTCACCAACTACACCTGCCCCCGTTTGTTTGCTAACGGGCCCCTCCCCATTGACCTTTCTATCTTTAGAAGCACCCGGGCCGACGGGGAGAGGGCGTGGTTGTGAGCATGGCTAGATTTCGCTGAAGGAAGGTACCCTCAAATCTGGGTCGAAAGTGCCGAAAATGACAAAAGGCTACTTCAACGTATGGTAACGGTATAAACTTCAGACGATCTGGGCGATGTACAGACGAAAGGTCATACCGTGGAGCCGGTTAGGTAATTTGGCACAAAAAAACCTCCGATTTTATGCTCAATCGCTGCTCTACAGTAATCTACAATAGTGCCCAATTCCATTCCAAACTGATAGAGTCGGGACGAATAGTACTCTCACTTTCCACGCGATGCGTGGTGTTCTCCACGCGGTCTCGACACTTGCAACAGATGCCAAAATGTCGGCCAGGGTTCGTAGAACAAGTTCTGAAAATTAGAAGTCGCTGCCTTCGGCGGTCTGGACACGGTTCGTGTTTGTGAGAAGTGCAATTTTAATGTCAAATTGGCAAATTTTCGTTAATCGTTTCCCGTCAAAACACCTACTCACCGCCGATTTCTTTTAACTGCAACTTCTTCCGATTATCTAAGGTTTAAAGATACTGCAGTGATGCAGTGTTCGATATTAATAAACGCTGATATCGCAGTAGGCTTTAAACTGTCCATGGAATGGTCCTAAAATCATGTTTATGTTTGCAGCTTTACTGCAAATAGGTTTCCCGTTGTTTCTTGTTGAAGTGTTGTTTCCGTCAAGGCCAAGTACCATAGAAAATTTGGAACACCGAGCAGTGGGCCTGCCCCATGAACACCTGCCTGTTATTAAAATTAATTAGCGGGGACATCTGCCCCCCCCCCCCTTCCTCCTGTTTTTTTTACCTAGGACACCTGCCCCCTATTGTTTCTTTTACCTAGGACACGTGCCCCCCCCCCCCTGCTGTTTTTCACCAACTACACCTGCCCCCGTTTGTTTGCTAACGGGCCCCTCCCCATTGACCTTTCTATCTTTAGAAGCACCCGGGCCGACGGGGAGAGGGCGTGGTTGTGAGCATGGCTAGATTTCGCTGAAGGAAGGACATCTGCCCCCCCCCCCCCCTTCCTCCTGTTTTTTTTACCTAGGACACCTGCCCCCTATTGTTTCTTTTACCTAGGACACGTGCCCCCCCCCCCTGCTGTTTTTCACCAACTACACCAGCCCCCGTTTGTTTGCTAACGGGCCCCTCCCCATTGACCTTTCTATCTTTAGAAGCACCCGGGCCGACGGGGAGAGGGCGTGGTTGTGAGCATGGCTAGATTTCGCTGAAGGAAGGTACCCTCAAATCTGGGTCGAAAGTGCCGAAAATGACAAAAGGCTACTTCAACGTATGGTAACGGTATAAACTTCAGACGATCTGGGCGATGTACAGACGAAAGGTCATACCGTGGAGCCGGTTAGGTAATTTGGCACAAAAAACCCTCCGATTTTATGCTCAATCGCTGCTCTACAGTAGTCTACAATAGTGCCCAATTCCATTCCAAACTGATAGAGTCGGGACGAATAGTACTCTCACTTTCCACGCGATGCGTGGTGTTCTCCACGCGGTCTCGACACTTGCAACAGATGCCAAAATGTCGGCCAGGGTGCGTAGAACAAGTTCTGAAAATTAGAAGTCGCTGCCTTCGGCGGTCTGGACACGGTTCGTGTTTGTGAGAAGTGCAATTTTAATGTCAAATTGGCAAATTTTCGTTAATCGTTTCCCGCCAAAACACCTACTCACCGCCGATTTCTTTTCACTGCAATTTCTTCCGATTATCTAAGGTTTAAAGATAGTGTCAGGATACCCCCCCCCCCACCCCCCCCCAACCCCCCCCCCCCCCGCACCGAAACCTGGGACTTTATGCTCAATCGCAGCTCCACAGTCGTCTACAACACTGCCCATTTCCATTCTGAACTGATAGAGTCGGGACGAATAGTACTCTCTCCTTCCAAGCGATGCGTGGTGTTTTCCAGGCGGCTCGGACGCTCCAAACAGATCCCAAGATGTCGGCCAGGGTTCGTAGAACAAGTTCTGAAAATTTCAAGTCGCTGCCTCCAGTGGTCTGGACACGGTTCGTGTATGTCAGAAGTGCTATTTTAATGTCCAATATGCAAATCTTCGTCAATCTTTTCCTGCCTGCCAGAAACCCAATCACCGCCAATTTCTTTTCACTTTAAACTTCTGACGATTCTCTTAGGTTTAACGGTTGTGTTGGGATCCCTGGGTGACGGTCTTAAAGAAGCAACTTCCATTTACAGAGAGAGAGTGTGGGGGGGGGGGGGGGGGGCTCTAAAGGAGTCTGCGCCCATTCACGACGTCTTTTTTCGAACTGGCTTGAAAAGGAAGGACCAAATTCAGACAGTTACCTCCTCTCTTCAAAACGCTATATCCCAACCAATTCTAGGCAGATTTCCATGAAATTTTCACTCGTTGTTCATGGATAGTTGCGGCATCACTTTCCATGAAGAGCGATACGAATTTCGCATTTCGTCACGTCGAATTCGAAAAGAGTGCATGCGCATGAATTTCTCTGAAAACATCTTATAGATTTTAGGTAAAAATGGCCATTCGCACTTTTTGGTTTGAAATTGCAAGTTGCATGAATAAATATGCCTGTTAGCACATGTTAACCCTCTACAATTGGCCAGACATCAATATTTTGGATACATTTGAGATAAAATTGACCATTTTCAAATAGACAGGGCACTCAAAGGGTATGTGTCAAACAAACATAACTCCTTTTGTCGGTCATTAACTTGTGGGACGACGATATTGATATTAACCCACTCTACCATTAATGATGGTTTTTACCTAAACAATCTTTTTATAAAACTGAGTCATTTGAGACTACTATAACCACCTTTCTCATAACATCAATGAAAGAACTTCAGTGAGACAGTTAAAAACAATTCATCAGACACTGTGGGGGCATGAAAAATCAAGGAATCTCATCGGGAAAAGCCATGATTCTCCAGAATCATAAAGTCTAGTTTTTTTTTGGGGTTTTTTTTTTTTTTCCACACATTTTTGTCCGTACGATTCAGAAGCCATTTTCGAACCGATTTTCACACAATTTGGCACACGCATAGAGGGGCAAAAAATCTAAAAATGTACCGAAGCGGAATTTTCGATTTAACCCTTATTTCGCCAGAATTGGCAAAAAACTGCCAAAATTGGGGTTTATCGGCACTTTCTCGAAACACGTCTTTAGGATTTTTTTTAAACATTCATCATTTCTAGACCTGCCCATGTCACGACCTTTGATACACACGACATATTAGGCGATGCATATGGTAACCCTCCACAGGCTGCCAAACATCGAAATTTTGATGAAATGGGCCGGTTTCAGGCCCCCAGAGCACCCAAACGATACATGATAGATAAACATAACTTTCTTTATTTGAAGTAGAATTCACCGGAGATCATTTTTGTAAGTAATAATGGTGTTCAAAAAAACAAGCATTAACCCGTTTTGGGCTGGTTAAACAGCAATACCCCCAAAAAGCTAAAAAATTCAGGTTTTCCGTGGATTTCTCTAAACGAGTCTTGTAGATTTTCATGAAAAAATTGTCATTCCCAGGCCTTGATGTGACAATAGAAGTTGCATGGACAAAATACTTCGGTGAGCATTTGTTAACCCTCCACGGGCTGCTAAAAGTCAAAATTGTGATAAACTGGGCTGTTTTTGGACGCCAACGGCACCTAACGGGTACGCCACAAAGAAAAGTGATTTCTTTCATCGAGCGCACAATCTATAGGGAAACATTTTTGTAAGTAGTAAGGGTATTCAAAAAACGAAGTCTTAACCCATTTTGGGCAGGCTAAAGAGAGAGACCCCTTAAAATCTAAAAATTCCCATTTTCTGTGGATTTCTCTAAATACATTCCATAGGTTTTCAAGAAAAATTGACTACTTGCGGGTCTTTGTCTGACATTACAAGTGGCATGGACAAAATATTCTGCTGAGCGCTTATTAACCCTCTACAGAATGCCAAGCATCATAATTTTGTTGAAATGGGCTGTTTTCGGACACACACAGCACGCAATGTATGTCCGAGAGTTACACATAATCTCCTTTGTTGGAAGTGGAATTCACTGAGGACCATTTTTGTAAGTAATAAGGGTATTCAAAAACCCAAGCGTTAACCCCTTTTGGGGTTGTTATTAGCGATACCCATCAAAAGCTAAAAAAAAATTATGTTTTCCGTGGATTTCGTTACAAACATCTTGTAAGTTTTCAACAGAAAATGGCCATTGATAGGTCTTGGAGTCACATTACCGGTTGCATGGATAAAATATTCCAGTAAGCATTTGTTAACCCTCCATGGGCTGCTAAATGTCAACATTTTGAAAAAATAGTCTGTTTTTGGACACCAACAACAACAAATGGGAATGCCACAAAGATACATAACTTCTTTTACCGGATGCAAAACTGACAGAGAAAAATTTAGTAAGTAGTAAGGGTATTCAAAAAATCGAGGTCTTAACCCATTTTCGCCTGGTTAAGATGTACCCCTTAAAAGCTTAAAATTCCAGTTTTCTGTGGATTTCTCCAAAAAATCTAGTAAGTATTCAAGAAAAATTGACCATTTGCAGGTCTTGGAGTGACATTACAAGTTACATAGACAAAATATTCCGGTAAGCGTTTGTTAACTCTCCAGAGATGCAAAGCATAGAAATTTTGAGAAAATGGACTGTTCTTGGGCACCCATTGCACGCAATGTGTACCTGCGAGACAACCATAACCTCCTTCTTTGGAAGTGGAATTCATCAGACCAAGCATTAACCCGTTTTGGGCTGGTTAAACAGCGGCACCCATCAAAGACTTAAAATTTCATGTTTTCCCTGGATTTCTTTAAAAACATCTTGTAGATTTCAAGAAAAAATGGCCATTCACGGGTCTTCATGTGACATTACAAGTTACATGGAAAAAATATTCCGTTGAGCATTCGTTAACTCTCCACGAGCTGCTAAACATCAAAATATTGATAAAATGGATTGTTTTCAGACACCAAGAGCACCCAATGGATATGTAACAGAGAAATATAACTTCTTTTACTCGCGTAGAATTCACAGAGGATCAGTTTTGTACGTAGTCAGGGTGTTTAAAAGAATGAAACTTAACCTATTTTAGACTGGATAAGGAGAGATACCCCTTAAAAGCTTAAAATTTACATTTTTTTGTGGATTTCGCTAACTGCTTGTTGGCGATTTTCAAGAACAATTGGACATTGGCAGGTCTTACAAAGTGCATAGATAGAATATTCCGCTAGTCGTTTGTTAATCCCGCTACAGGCTGCTAAACGTCAAAATTTTGATAAAATCGGCTGTTTTCGGGCAGCAAATGGGTATGTAATAGGTAAACATAACCTCTTTTATCAGACTCAGAATTCATGAAGGATAATGTATGATAGTGTTAAGGGTATTCAAGGGAGCGTGGTGGCTCAGTGGTAGACTGTTGTACTTCTATGCTAGAGGTCCCGAGTCCGATCCCCGTCCGGGACGACTCACGTTGTGTCCTTGGGCAAGGCACTTTAGCCCGGTTGCCGACATGGGGGCACGATGACGCCGTGTACTAAGGCATACTGCACGTCGATGGAACATATGTCTTCACCCTCTGTAACCCTGCTTGAGCGGAGCTTGAACAGAGTTAGAATGTTGAGGAGCTGACAGTTGCTCGTCGTTGCTTGGTGGTTCTCTCCGTGTACTCCGGCTTCCTCCACCTATAAAACTGTCACGGTCACGATTAGCCATTGTGCATAAGTATGTGACCTTAAACACCAATAAATAAATAAATAAATAAATAAATAAATAAATAAATAAATAAATAAATAAATAAATAAATAAATAAATAAGGGTATTCAAAAAGCCAAGCCTTAACCCTGTTTATAGGATTAAAGACAGACAGCCCATGCGGTGTACGCTGCCTACATTACTTGTAAAATCGACACCCCCACTAAATCTACTTCGAGGTGCGGTGTCGGACCCGACCACCTGACGGTTCTGACCTCATTAGATAACACTCCTTCGTTGTATTTAGCAGCATGGATTTCCCCAAGAAGGAAAGACAAAAATACATCTGCGGAAAATAATGGCAAATATTTTATTTAGTCTGTATTTTGTCCGTATAGAAAATGTCTCGCCCACATATACCTAAACATGATTCAATGATACAATTGGACATATTTCTCTCGTAAAACCTGAAAAAGACTTGATTTATTTCATTTTAGGATTGCGCGTGTATATTCTTAGAAGATTCTCTGTGTGTTATTAATATACAGCGTCAGTCTTTGATCTCGTTTGGGACGATCAGTGATTAACACCTTTTCGAAAAGAGCCATCGAAATTGAAAATAAAAAAAAAATCAAATTTCACAAAAACCTTTTGCAGAATCGTGTTTTTCAGAAAACTCTTTCGCGATTGCATGTGTCGTTTTCAAAATTCCGATCAGTAATCACGAAATTATAAATATGTTGTTGTCAATAAATTGAAAGCATGTCCGTCAAACTTGCATGACGTCAGAACTCGACTCGGATGAAATACTGCAGTGATGCAGTGAAAGTTCGAGAGTAATAAACGCCTGATATCGCAGTAGGCTTTGAACTGTCCATGGAATGGTCCTAAAATCATGTTTATATTTGCAGCTTTACTGCAAATAGGTTTCCCGTTGTTTCTTGTTGAAGTGTTGTTTCCGTCAAGGCCAAGTACCATAGAAAATTTGGAACACCGAGCAGTGGGCCTGCCCCATGAACACCTGCCTGTTATTAAAATTAATTAGCGGGGACATCTGCCCCCCCCCCCCCTTCCTGCTGTTTTTTTTTTTTGCCTAGGACACCTGCCCCCTATTGTTTCTTTTACCTAGGCCACGTGCCCCCCCCCCCCTGCTGTTTTTCACCAACTACACCTGCCCCCGTTTGTTTGCTAACGGGCCCCTCCCCATTGACCTTTCTATCTTTAGAAGCACCCGGGCCGACGGGGAGAGGGCGTGGTTGTGAGCATGGCTAGATTTCGCTGAAGGAAGGTACCCTCAAATCTGGGTCGAAAGTGGCGAAAATGACAAAAGGCTACTTCAACGTATGGTAACGGTATAAACTTCAGACGATCTGGGCGATGTACAGACGAAAGATCATACCTTGGAGCCGGTTAGGTAATTTGGCACACAAAAAAACTCCGATTTTATGCTCAATCGCTGCTCTACAGTAGTCTACAATAGTGCCCAATTCCATTCCAAACTGATAGACTCGGGACGAATAGTACTCTCACTTTCCACGCGATGCGTGGTGTTCTCCACGCGGTCTTGACACTTGCAACAGATGCCAAAATGTCGGCCAGGGTGCGTAGAACAAGTTCTGAAAATTAGAAGTCGCTGCCGTCGGCGGTCTGGACACGGTTCGTGTTTGTGAGAAGTGCAATTTTAATGTCAAATTGGCAAATTTTCGTTAATCGTTTACTGCCAAAACACCTACTCACCGCCGATTTCTTTTCACTGCAACTTCTTCCGATTATCTAAGGTTTAAAGATAGTGTCAGGATACCCCCCCCCCCCCCCCCCCCCCCCCCCCCGCACCGAAACCTGGGACTTTAAGCTCAATCGCAGCTCCACGGTCGTCTACAACACTGCCCATGTCCATTCTGAACTGATAGAGTCAGGACGAATAGTACTCTCTCCTTCCAAGCGATGCGTGGTGTTTTCCAGGCGGCTTGGACGCTCCAAACAGATCCCAAAATGTCGGCCAGGGTTCGTAGAACAAGTTCTGAAAATTTCAAGTCGCTGCCTCCAGCGGTCTGGACACGGTTCGTGTATGTCAGAAGTGCTATTTTAATGTCCAATATGCAAATCTTCGTCAATCTTTTCCTGCCTGCCAGAAACCCAATCACCGCTAAGTTCTTTTCATTTTAAACTTCTGACGATTCTCTTAGGTTTAAAGGTTGTGTTGGGATCCCTGGGTGGCGGTCTTAAAGAAGCAACTTCCATTTACAGAGAGGGGGGGGGGGGGGGGCTCTAATGGAGCCTGCGTCCATTCACGGCGTCTTTTTTTCGAACTGGCTTGAAAAGGAAGGACCAAATTCAAACAGTTACCTCCTCTCTTCAAAACGCTATATCCCAACCAATTCTAGGCAGATTTCCATGAACTTTTCACTCTTTGTTCATGGATAGTTGCGGCATCACTTTCCATGAAGAGCGGTACGAATTTCGCATTTCGTCACGTCGAATTCGAAAAGAGCGCATGCGCATGGATTTCTCTGAAAACATCTTATAGATTTTAAGTAAAAATGGCCATTCGCACTTTTTGGTTTGAAATTGAAAGTTGCATGAATAAATATGCCTGTTAGCACATGTTAACCCTCTACAATTGGCCAGACATCAATATTTTGGATACATTTGAGATAAAATTGACCATTTTCAAATAGACAGAGCACTCAAAGGGTATGTGTCAAACAAACATAACTCCTTTTGTCGGTCATTAACTTGTGGGACGACGATATTGATATTAACCCACTCTACCATTAATGATGGTTTTTACCTAAACAATTTTTTATAAAACTGAGTCATTTGAGACTACTATAACCACCTTTCTCATAACATCAGTGAAAGAACTTCAGTGAGACAGTTAAAAACAATTCATCAGACACTGTGTGGGCATCAAAAATCAAGGAATCTCATCGGGAAAAGCCATGATTCTCCAGAATCATAAAGTCTAGTTGCCATTTCAAATACTACAAAACAGCAATTTCCGACACACCCTACTATCTATCAAACCAAGTCAGAGAGATCTAATCTTCTTTTAAGATGATAATTGCAAGATAGTCTGATTTTATGAGTATTGATGATCAGAAAAGCAACACCCTGATAGCCCTAAAGCATTAAGATATTAAAAAATTTCATTTCAAACACATTAGCACTTCAAATTTTAAAAATATCTATTTCCTGATGCATCATTCCATTTAAGATATCACTTTATAGGCTTGTAGAAATTTGGCATTAACATTACAGTCATACAGCTTTAATTTAACTGTCATTTACTTTTAGAAAAACTGCTGGTTCACTGCCCAAGCCTTTACAGGTAAAAAAATGTCATATCATCTTGACTGCCATTTCAAATACTACAAAACAGCAATTTCTGACACACCCTACTATCTATCAAACCAAGTGTGAGAGATTTCATCTTCTTTTAACATGATAATTGCAAGAGAGTTTGATTTTATGAGTATATAAGATCAGAAAAGCAACACCTTCATAGCCCTAAGGCCTTAAGATACTAAAAAATTTCATTTCAAACACATTAGCACTTCAAATTTCAAAAATATCTGTATTTCCTGATGCACCATTCCATCTAAGATATCACTTTATAGGCTTGTAGAAATTTTGCATCAACATTACACTCATACAGCTTTATTTTAACTGTCAATTACTTTTAGAAAAAAAACTACTGATTCATTGCCCAAGCCTTTACAGTTAAAAAAAAATTCATTTCATCTTGATTGCCATTTCAAATACTACAAAACAGCAATTTCCGACACACCCTACTATCTATCAAACCAAGTCAGAGAGATTTTATCTTCTTTTAACATGATTATTGCAAGATAGTTTGGTTTTATGAGTATATAAGATCAGAAAAGCAACACCTTCATAGCCCTAAAGCCTTAAGATATTAAAAAATTTCATTTCAAACACATTAGCACTTCAAATTTCAAAACTATCTATTTCCTGATGCACCATTCCATATAAGATATCACTTATCGTTGTTTTTACATGCTTTTTCTGTCCGATGACGTCAACCAGAAATCGAAAGTATACTCATACGTAAACAAAAGCAAAGGCTTTGGAATTTTCCCCAATGCAGCTCTGTCGCCGTGTTTTGAAGAATGTTTATCCCCTAGCTTTGTTCTTGGATATGTAAAGCACATTTGGCCACAAGTTGTTTTCGTGAAATATTATTAAATTATCAGTTCTGGTGCGAATACGGCAGCAGACTTCCAGGAACCAGTGGTGCCTACAGTCGACTCTATGAGTTGATTACACATGTGTTTCGTGTTCTATACATCCCAACCTTCATTTTGATGTAAATTTTGTGTATATTTAATTTGAATTGAAGGAGTATTAGAGCAGAGGTGAGAATTTTCAAAATAAACAAAATTTCATTACTTATATAGGCTCTTAAAATAATAAAAAAAGGAGTAAAAATACACGTTGGTGAGAATGTTCAATGCAAGATTTGGCCGCTGGGTTTATTTTTGGATTGTGTACCCCCGTACTGGTAACAACTTGGGCGAGAGTTTTGGGTGTACAGAAGCCCATTGCGGTGTTCGGACGGAACAATCTTGCAACAAATTCCGATATTAAATTAGGAATGTATGACTTTGTTTTCGGTCATATGGAATTGTTTTCATCAATCCTTTGAACTATTTCATTTCGGAATATCATTAGACACGATTAGTTGCATTTAATTTGTTTACAAACTGTGTGATAAGTCATTTAATTTCAGTGTTTCGAAAGAGCAACAACCTTCAAAGAATCAAAATGGCGATGAATTCTTTCATGAATTTCTCGTTTCAGTCTGAATTGTTTCGGAAATATACCACTTTCTATGCATACCAGAAAGGAAAGAAGGTTCATATTATTAAGACTGAGAGGTAGTAAGATTTATTTTAGCGAGAAGGGAACGTTTATTCAACAATAAACAAGCACTATTTAGTTATGCGTGTGTCACAAACAGGTGTGGAATTTTCTAAAAGAGGCGGGGCACAAGAATTTACTTCAAGTTTGTACCCTTTGCGATAAAGTCTATTGACCCGGAAAGGTAAAAGGGGACCTCACTTCTACTGGATCGACTAATATGTACAATTTGTTATTTCTATCCTGTTTTTGTAAAAACGTTTCCATATTGCACATGCGTTACAAGCTGGGGTAAATATTTATTCCGCACTCTTGGCGTACTTAAGTATTTCGTAACCATGTCTGTAAAGCATAGAAATTCATATTAGCGTATTCAGCGGTGTGACCTCTGTTGTTCTGGATTTTGGCGTTCATTTAACAGTTCTCAGTACCCTCAATTTTGAAACGCACATTGTCAATCTCCAAACGGTATTTACATTAATATTTTGTCATTCCTTTTATAATGAATGATAGTCGAATTTCAACACTCGGTCAGATATGGAACCGATTAATTAAATAGCAAATAAAACATTGGAGGACTTTTTACAATGAAAATGCAATTTTCACAATGAAAAAACTTTTTATTGATTTTGTGTAGAGATTAAAATATGTCAACAGTAAATTGATACTTTATTAGCAAAAGTATTTGAATCTTTGTTACAAATTTTATTGGCCGAGTTCGGGTGAGGATATTTCGAATGTAATTGACATTCAATCCGATCGATATATTTTACGCCACCTCCGATAGTTTTTGAACGAAAATTCTGTTGGTCTAGGTAATGAATGCAATGCCTATGTTGACAAAGAAAAACATATGTTGCATCTGAAAGGCGTAGACAATTTAAGGGGATAAATGATACATCCACTAAAAGTGCCAAAGACGTATATGAGGAGGCAAGAACAAATGTGAATATAATCAGGGACAAAATAGAAAAGTGTGGAACAGTAATCTCATTAAAGCAATAAAGGGGGTGGGGGTCAAATTCCAATATATTCTGGATATGGATAATTGAAACTAACAAAGGCAATGCTGCACAATGCATTAAGGTAGACGGCAAAAGCACTGATAACCGGTACGGCGTGGCAATAGAAATGGTCAAGCATCGGGAGAAGATATATGATAGAAGATTGGAACTGGGGGGGGGGGGGGGGGGGGGGGCATTCTCGCTAATGTATGATGAAGAGCGCAGAAAATTTATCTGACTTAGTATGCAGGGAAATTGAGGTGAGGGAAGTACGAGATGTAGTCACCAAGTTAAGAATGGCAGAGCAGCGGGGACTGTTAAAATTCCCAACGAGTTTTTAAAAAGAGGAGGGGATCCATTATATGAGCATCTTACAGGACTGTTTAGCATGGCAGTCATAAATACAAGTTTATCTCTGTCTCTCAATCTGGCAGAAAATGTGATTGCAAATTTTTTTTTTTTTTGTATTTTTGGTCAAACATTATACATAAAATAAAAATGGGTTCAAATGTCACATCATCTTATATCTCCGCTGCCTGGTAGCTTTTGCATTCCAGGTTTCATTAGCAACACTGCAATGCTATTTTCCATTTGTTTTGGATTTTTGTGTGTGTGTGTGTGGGGGGGGGGGGGGTTGTTTTTGTTTGGGGATACGTTTCCATGAATCTTCGAATAAAGATGTTAAGCCCCATAGTTTAGGAACACTATCCAATAAGTTTGAAATTGTTTAAAAACAGTTTATCATCAACCCCAACCACTATGCACTGAGATGTAGTATTCAACTTCTTTTAGTGACCGAGATAAAGTTTTTCTGTACGGATTTATTCTTGTTTATGTTCTGGTACCAAAATCTTTGTCAAAAACATTTTTCCATTTTTTGCACTTGTGCTTTGTCGGAAACCGTGCATTGTCGCTTATTAGATTCACACAGCGTACTCAGCCAAAACTCAAGGAGTGCCGCCTGAATCCGTGCGTGAATGTATGTCTCACCGCGACGATCCCGCCCGTTTCGTTATGTTGAGTAGTTCTTATCCTGAAGGGGTCAACGACTTCTCCTCTAAAAGCATAAATCAACAGGGATTCACTGAAATTGACAATTTTAATACATATAGCAAAATATAGTAATTTGAAACTTGCATAAAATCCAATGGATGAAAAACAAAACGTCTATCACTCCCACTCCCACCTCCACCCACCCACACAGTTTTCTTCTTCCTTGTCGGTGGTGTTTGGACACTGGTCGCCTTTTTCACGAACATAAAATTGGAACCTCACTGTTTCGCGGCCGTCGCACGGCCACTAATTATTTTCACCTTGCCGGATGCCTTTACAATAACATGCGACGGACTGTCACTCTACCATTGCCGTCGCACGGCCACTAATGTATCGTCACTTGACTGGACGCTTTTCACTTAAGCAATCGTCACTTTGGGGGTTAAGTGCTCCGCTCCGTTTACGCACAATAATGTCCATACAGGCGAAGCCTACTCTGCCTACGTATGGCTTGCCTTCTACACCAGGTAATACCGCCTACCTAAATACAAAACTCGTGAGCTCAAGGGGCTCGTACTTCTACTACTAATTCCACATTCGTATATGGCCACGGACTTGGCCCACGACTGTTCCTACTCTAAAAATGAGCTCTGTGGCCCCCTTACATTTCAACGTGCCTTTACTTTCGTACCGGTGCGGCACCTCCTCTAGCATGGGACATCCCCAGCTCCTCGCCTACGACCCACTGTCTTACACACCTTCAGGTTGGAATGACATTTTCATGAAAACCCTCGACTTTTATTTCGATAGCCAGAACATTAATTCTAATTTTACATGCTTCTCTTGAACTTCGCCTCTTAGATCTATCTTAATTTAATATTCGCTTTTAAGTTCCTTTGAAAATCTCGCATTTTTGGGTATATGTTGACATTCAATGACAGACCAGATATGTAATATGGGCGCGTGTCCAGACGTGCGGTGTGCTGTTTTTACGACAATTACCTATTAACCAGACATAATTACATAGATAATGACAGCAGGAGAACACTGGCTTCCACTATATTTAATCTTTTTCCAAACATCTTATTATGGCGTTAAACAGAAACACGATAATGGACTTAAAAATCCATGTTTAATTAGCAGCGCATGAATTATTGCTTGTCTTTTTAAGGGACAAATCGGCTTATCGGGGTGCGTCATTCAGACGCACATTCTTATGTCTTTAGCCCCCGCTGGAAGGATTATTGAAATTATATACACTTTTAAACAAGAAACATCGCAACTTTAATCTATCACCTTGACAACTGCCTACCAAGTAACATAGTCTCAGTTGTTAATAAACCAAGGGGATAGCATTCACGTGCATTCACTCTCACACTTCTCTCATAGAATTATCTCACAACTAGCTCTGCTATTCCACTGAAATACTCATGATGGCACACACAGAGTCACACACATGTGCACACAGACGTACACTACAAATAACTCTCCAGTATTTCGACTCTGCTTCCCATTGGAACCCATGAATCTATCCACATCTCACATCATCTTGCGCAGACTCCTACTGGCGCACAATAGGAGGTGGTCCATTCGTACACAAGCAGCCAACAGGTCCCCTTCTGTCTGTCTGTCTGTCTGTCTGTCTGTCTCTGTCTGTCTGTCTGTCTGTCTGTCTGTCTGCCTGTCTGTCTGTCTGTCTGTCTGTCTGTCTGTCTGTCTGTCTGTCTGTCTGTCTTTCTGTCTGTCTGCCTGTCTGTCTGTCTGTCTATGTCTCTGTCTGTCTGTCTGTCTGTCTGTCTCTGTCTCTGTCTCTGTCTCTCTGTCTCTGTCTCTGTCTGTCTCTCTCTCTCTCTCTCTCTCTCTCTCTCTCTCTCTCTCTCTCTCTCTCTCTCTCTCTCTCTCTCTCTCTCTCTCTCTCTCTCTCACTCTCTCCATTGCAAAAGATAACACTACTCTATACTCTATCTCTCGCCTATATACACTTAAGCAACACCTACGTAAAAATATTAGCAAGGGGTATCCACCCTGACCCAAGCTTGGATAGGATGCCCCGCCTAGCTCATGTCCATCAGGGGTCCCGTGCCCCGTTAGGCACTACCTTTAAATATTTCCTTATTTGGGGGGACCCTTATTATTTCCCAGAGAGCCCCTCGGCCGCCTCCACTTGAACCTATTCATAGGGCGCGTTCCCCACCAAGGACCCCATTCGTCTTCACGCCCAACATCCACAGGCCCCCATTTGATGCCTGCCGTACCAGAGTTCACTGCGCCAGATGCAACGTTCTGTTGATTGACACCTGCCAATCCTTCCTTGGGTGCTCCACTCCTTGTTCCAGGGCCCCTTCTAACTCTCCCTTTACGACGCCTTTGTGTCAGTACCCCAGCCACCCCTCGCGGCCTCTCCTGGCCTAACTTTTCTCCCCAGCCAAAATAATGGGTTCAGTGTCCTTTATATGTTGGCATCTCCGCAAAACCCTTTCTTGGAAACATACTTTTCCGTCTATGCCCCTTCTAACTCTCCCTTTATGATGTCCTTGTGTGAGTATCCCAGCCACCTCTCGCGGTCTCTCTTGGCCTAACTTATCTCCCTCAGCCAACAGAATGGGTTCAGTGTCCTTGACTTCCATTGTCGAAGGGTTAACCCTAGACTCCACTGATCCCTCCAGTGATTTCACCGGCCGCTCTTCCTCCGCGGCTTGGGCTCGGGTAACTGTCCCGATGCCCCTTTAGGTGCTTTCCTCTCCGACCGGTTCTTGTCGGGTTCTGAACTTACTCCGGGTATGTTCCCAAGCATCAGGTCATAGATGGGCGCCTCAATACACATTGCCTCTACCTCACCACTAAAGAAAGGGGTATCCACCCTCACCCTCGCAAGGGGGGACCTCATAATCATCGCGTCTATTTAGCACGCACAAGTGGTCGTGCCCCATCAGCTGTCCGTCATTAACGAGTTCCCTCTTCACCGCCACACTACTACACCTTGTGTCCCACAGCAGCCGCACTTTTCGCTAGGTACACCGGCATTTCCTTTTCACCAAGGGGGGAGTATCCCTCGCACAGTCCACTAATTATGGGCAATACCTGACCCCATTCCAGTCTGGGCTGCCCAGCCCTGAATGCTTGGCATAGTGGGTCCTTTCTGGCTCAATTTTGGCAGAATGCCGCTGTCTGCCTCTTCTCCACATGCTGTATTGCATTACTCCTCCTTCCATTACTAATCGGGGACGGGTCACTCCCTCCAGTTCTTGGGGGCCCAGCTTTGTCTTCCCGCGACCATCCTTCTCCAACAGTCTCTTGTCAGGTGCCCCGTCTTATTGCACACAAACCAGGTTGTTACCCTGGGCCCTGACCCTCTCTGATTCCCCCTGGAACCTTCTGGCTCAGGGCTTGGGTTCCTAACGGGCGCCTTTGCAACCACGTTACTCCCAATCCTGCCCGACCTACCCTGGGTCAGATATCCCCCATGAGCCTCCAAATACTGCTCGGCCAGCCTAGATCATTTCCACCACATTATATGGTTTCCTCTCCTTAATGAACAATGCCATCTCGGGGGTACACGACGACATAAACTGCTCCCTGATAAGTAAGTCTTTCGTGGAGGGTAATGACTTCAATTCCTGATAGTTCGACCCACCTGTCGAAATATCTTGTGGCCCTTGACACAAACCGGTACACACTTTCACCCTTCTCAGCCTTACGTTCTCTGAATTCCGTCCTAAACCCTTCCTCGGTGAATTCGTACCTCTTGAAGATAGCATTTTTGATCTCATCATAGTCATTAGCTTGGTCGGGGGCACGCTCACATACACTTGCCAGCAGTGGACTAAGGCCGACTTCCCCCCACCCCCAGGTGTCATGAGCCCAACCCTGACCCGAAGCAAATCTTTCAAACCTCTGTAAGTAAGCATCAGTGTCATCACTCTATTCACTAAACTTGGGTAACTGGGACTTTCTCCACCCTGTCTACCATTAGCTTTGGGTAACTGCACTCTAATCCTCAAAATGTCCATAGCCCTCAAAATTTCCATCTCCCTCACGTGTTGTCTTTCAGCTTCCTCACATACCCTTTCAGACCTTTTGCGCTCAACCTGAATCTCTTTCTCTTGCTTGGCAGCTCTTAGTGCTGCCTCTCGCTAAAATCTCTCGGCCCTTTCACGATCTAACTTCTCTTTCAGCTCTTTCTTGCTCTCTGTCAGCCCTTTCACACTCTAATGCAACCCGATGCTCTGACTCAGTGGCCTTCTCTTTTGCCATATGCTTTTGATCATCTTTCACAAATTTTTGCAACTCATTTCCCACAAAACCCAATCTATCTTCCATACTAATCAACTGTTCCAAGCTTGGAGTATCGATTTCTTAAACTTATCACTGAAAATTTCACCTACAATACTTTTAATCTAATGGGTTAATTATTCCCTAACCTACACCATATCCTATTATTTCATGAGATTTTCCACCGCTAGTATGTCCAGTTCACCGATCGAATCGAAGAGCCAATTCAACAAAAGATTAACTAGTGATGAACCGATTATCAAAACTTGCTATCAACTGATTGCCGTTTATTTCTCTGCCGATTATGTCGATTCCGATGGCTGAAGTAGGACACGGAAGAAAATCTGTTGGTGCTTGTCATACTACAGAATTTCGTTGATAAATCATCAATTATGAAAGCTTAATATCACATAAGTTCTCAGAGTATGCATACTTAGTGCTGGCCAATATTAGCCAAAATAATATTTGCATTTTGGTTGGAGTGTGGGGAAAAGATCATTATTGTTCTCATGAATATTGTGTTTTATTCCGGTAAATAGTGTTAATACAGTTTTGTGTAAGGATACAATACACTTGGCTGAATTAACCAAGAATATACAGAACACACATAATTTGTGTCTTAAATGAATAATAATTTTGATGTTAATGTGTGTTGTGAAGTCGTATGACGCATGGTTCACACACACGTTAGTCAGAATGTATTATTCTATATTCTTTTTCAACGTGTTACCTCATTTGATGTGTTTCTCTAATGTTTACATGAACTCTACAATCTTCAGGAAATGGTGGTTATCTTGTACCGATTACAGTTGGTAAATTCCGTAATATCTCTGCTCTGCAAATCCCCAAATTTTCTGCTATGCACTACACACGTTTTAAAGGGGAAACTTTATTGAAATGGCCAGATATCTAAGGGATTTTCAATAGCCAGTGTTAAATATAGAATAACCGGAAACTGCCGGTTTTCAACTGCCATGTTGTCATAATCGGCCGATGCCCCATAACTGGCTGGTTCCGACTGCCGATTCCGATTATCTGTTCATCACTAAGATTAACTCCTAATAACCTTATAAAAACTAATAACATTTCTATGCTGCCACCTGCACGGATATTATAACCGAAGCATGTATTAAAATTGTCATTGAGTGATCTTGTTTATTTTGAGCTTTCCAATTGTTACCTTTTAGGAAGATCCTGGTGTTAGCCTCGCCAGATGTCAGAAAATGGACTTCGTTGCTGCTGGGGGAAATAGATTCACGCAATGTATTCAGCCAAAACTCAAAGAGTGTGTCCTGAATCCATGTGTGGGCGTATGTCTCACTGTGACGAACCTGTCTGTTTCATTATGTTGGGGTGGTTCTTATCCTGAAGGGGTCAATGGCTTTTCCTGAAAAAGCATAAATGAACAGGGGTTCACGGAAATTTGTATACCCCAGCTAGACTAGAGGGATCCTCATTATCCCCATGAGCAAAACCAGCCTTGTGAGACATCCTTGTATCCATGACTAGAAAATAATTCATATTGTCTGAATACTTAGGTTTCATCAAAGATTGATCTAAAGCATTCCCTCTGTAATGAATATCTGGGTCCTGTATGTATAAATTGTTATGAGAACCTTCCATGTGGATCTTAAAACATTCATCTGAGGATCTACAGAATATTAATCATTGTGACTTGATTCATCATATTGGCATTCTTGTATATCTAGTGTCTGGACCAGAATGACCTACTCTTTGGTTAGTCATTGGTCATATTGTACATAAGACCTTGCCCCTATACTATCGCTCCCCCCTCCCCCACCTACCCCCGACTCATCTGGCGCTATTCAGAAACTTTCATGTTTAGTACCTGACATTTTTGTCCTAAAATTTTGATTTACTGAAGAAAAATTAATAAAAAAATATATCCTGGTCATGGCACCAATGTAACAGGCTTTGCCTTTCTGTGTGGCCTATTGATAAACTTCACATTTTGACTCCTATCTAGGTTTTTAAATTTCAATAAAAACAACTTTTGAAGAAAGAATTTTATTCAAACATTAACATATTTAACCATAAAGAATGTACACAACAAGTCAGTATTACAATTTTCTCTGAGACATACAGCCAGAATATTCTCAGTTATAATTCCTGCAAATGTATTTGACCCTTTTCTGATAACTAGTTAAGTCAAAACAAATTACGCAGCTTTGAGTTTAATCAAATTGGGAAATCACAAATCATACAGTAAGTGTATTAGACAGAATCTCTCAAGAATGAGCTGGCTCATAGTTCAAAAACAAAATTTCCAACAATAGCTAGAAAATTTATAGATTCACAATTCAAATTATAATTTAAATAATCGGACTGATAACATATTCTGTTGTAAACATCAAGGGTGCAACAAGGTTCCCTCCCTTGGAAAACAGTGACATGATCGGCACTGACAAACTCTATCAGAATATTTAGGCACAGAGCAGGACTCATTCCATGTGCTTGTGTGCTAGTGCACAATATGTTCAATATGTACACATCACATGCAGTACATAGACACATGCTGAGTGCTCATGTACAGCACATACAGCACACGGGCACATACAATGGAAAAGGGATTCTAGAAGTATAGCTGGAAAGTGATTGCATGGAATGTGGAACTGATATTTTGTGGAATGTGCTTGTGTGCTAGTGCACACTATGTCACAATGTGTACACATCGGATGCAGCACAAAGGCACATGCTGGATGTGCTAGGTGCTAATGTGCAATGTACACACAACACATGCAGCATATAGGCACATACGATGAAAAGGAATTCTAGAAATATAGTTGGAAAGGGATTCCATGGAATGTGGAACAAGAAGTTGATGGAATGTGTCTGTGTACAACTACACATTGTGCCATTAGTACACATTGCGTCACAGTGTGTACACATTGCATGCAGCATGTAGGTGCATGCTGGATTTGCCGATATGTGTTTATGTCCTAATGTATAGTGTGTGCTGTTCTGTTGGGAAAGTATAAAAAGTATACTGAGTCAAAAAAGAAAGTATAATAAACTTTGAGGAGCAATTTTTTTTAGTATTGTTGACTTTAATCCCAAACAAATTATTGTAAATTCATATTTCGAGTCTAACTGTATGAATTTGCATGTTCTTACAGTTGCCAGGGTCACGCGTCATGACGTCGTAATTCAGACATGGGATGAAATGAAAAGTTCACACATGCAGTCAATAGCATGTATGTCCACCGTTTGCCTCTTGGATGGCAAGACATCGACGGTGCATGGACCTGATAAGACTCTGGATGTCACCCTGTGGTATTGCTTTTCAATCCTGCCTTAGAACATTACGTAAACCGCCTAACGTCTGAAGATCATGAAGTCGAACCCGACGGTCCAATTGATCCCAAAGATACTCGATTGACGACAAATCTGGCGAAAGTAGGGGCCAGGGAAGAAGTTCGATGTCTGCTCCTCAAGAAAGTCATGACAGATACGCACCAGGTGACATCGAGCATTGACTTGCTGGAATAACTGTAATCCGGTGTTAGTGTTGAACAACGGGAAAACAACAGCGGTAAGAATTTCGTCCCTATATTGCTACCCATTTGAATTACCATCGATGAAGACCAACTGCATTCGATGGTGAAAGGAAATTCCTGCCCAAACCATTGCACTACCCCCGCCGAAACGGTCGCATTCCTGCACGCAAGCATCAGATAACCGTACTCCTCGTCAGTGATACACCCTTGCCCTACCATCAGCGCGCTGTAGACAAAATCGTGACATCACTAAAAAGAACTGTGCTCCAACACTGCTGAGTCCGGCAAACACGCTGACGTACCCATTCCATTCTGACGGTACGGTGACGTTGGGTAAGGATTGGTCCATGGTATGGATGCCTACATCAGATGTCGTGTTCAGTGAGTCTGTTGCGGACAGTTTGTACACTGATTCCATTGTCAATTCTACCAGGAGTAATTGCTGCTATCCTCGTCACTGGAAGGAAGCGATCCCGCAAGTGAAACATCCCGATGTGTCAGTCTTGTGCAGGGGTCATAACTCTTGGTCGGCCAGAATGCGGTAGGTCGGTGGTAGATCCAGTGGTTCTATACCTTCCAATGAGATGGTAAATAGTGGCCACAGTGACCCCGAACTCAGCAGCGAGCTCATCTGGAGGCATCCCAGCCTCATGCATACCAATGGCACAACCTCTGATTTTCGGTTAACCTTGGCATTTTTTAAAATGTCTGAAGACAAAAACTAGCGTGTTTTCTTTAAAAAAAAATAATCCAGGCTCTCTAGCACAACATACCACAAAGAAAATTGTCGGTCACCCATTCAATTTGACATTCTCTGGTAGCACGTACTATTTTGAAATCCATAGCAAAATTGTATACGGTTGGGTGGACAACAACAACGCCATTAAACTCTTTGCACGACTTCTTGTTCACAAACAGGCAATATTAGAACTATTATATTTCATCCTTTATGCTATTTTTCACATTTGTTTCTATTATACTTTCTTTCGACTCAGTATATGCAGTTCTTTGATCATTTGTGTCCTGACTGTCATTGTGTGAATACATGTTACCAGTTTGGTGCAAATACTGTTCTAGGGTATTTTCGAGATGTGATATTGCCAAAAGACAAGAGAAGAAGCATTTTCCCAAAATAGGAATCTGTTCTGGAAAAATCTCTGATGATTTGAGACCGATGATCGAAATAAAGTAGTTTTAGAATTTTTACGTGATGCCAAGAGGAAATGGTTGCCGTTCTTCAAGCTGCAAGTGAAGATTTGATTACCTGTTTGTGTAGATGTACTACCAACATCCTCGAAGATAGGATACCACTGAATTGCACGGAATTTGATGACCTGCGAGAACATGAGTGCATTGAAGCTGCTTACCTAACAAAGATGTTTCACGAGGTATAAAACGAAGTGTGTTGCAAAGGAGTTGCTTTCTTTCATCAATCACCACCCCAGTCCTAGCTTAAGTTCTGAGAAAGTGTTCTATGACCACGAAAGAGTAAGGATATGGCAATCATCGTTGCAGACATTGTGATAAAGAATTCTCCAGCAGCTTCACACTCAACAGACAAGAAGATGGCTACTGTCCCAATAGGACCAAAGACAAGAGGGAAAAACCTAAAAACACTTAAAGACTGCACAGAAATAGAAAACTAATGTGATTCCTATGTAATGCTAACCTGTGCAAAGCCAAGACCTCGATCAAGATGGCTAATAATGATTTGATACAATGCATATGTGATTGTACCAAGAACCTACTGCACCATAAAGTGCCAATGACCAAATTTGAGGGAGCTTAGCTGATCCCATACAAACACCAAATTCGAAGGCTAACTTCGCAAAATCATAGACTAATCTACTTTATATACCTACAAAAAGTTTTTCCCTTTTTGGCGTTAACCTTCTTCTGCCAAACAACGCCCATAAATTGCCAATTTTTATTGGCCAATATTCTGTTCCAAATGTGTGGATGACCTGAAATTTTCACAGATTTGTCGCAAATACACTTCTCCATAGCCATTTGGAAACAAAAATTTACCAAAATTATTTTTTCTGCGAAAATTGTCCAAAACATCAAAAATGGGCCTGAAAATCGGACATTTTGGGCTACAATCTCGGGACTATGAATCAGCAGAACACCAGTAATGAACTGAATTGTAAGAATGCAATGCATCATTATCATGAATGCAAAGAAATGTCGATTTTATCCACAAAAAGTCCAAAATAGCCACCAAGCGCGATCATTTATAAAATCCTAGATCTCATAACTAACAAATGATGGGTTAACATATGTTTCATCACTATACTCCATGATCACAGTGGAATCGCATATATATAAAGATGACGGGCTATACCCTTTAGGATCAGTTTGAGGAGCATAGACATGAGTTGGGGTCAACATGAAACGACAGGAATTTTCAGTTCAGAAAATTGGTTTGTACTCAATCACCCAAATACTGTGTGCTTTAAACTGCTTTGGAGAAGTGCCAATATTTTAATTGAACGAGAAACATTTTTGCACTCCCGTGATTGATAATGCCTGTCAAGTCAAAGCCTATTGCACACTGGATGCGAAGCAAGCGCTGTGAAGAACTGGTATTTGCTCATCCCCTTGACCATGAATTAGGGCGAGAGGGTATATTTGCAATGTATTTCTGCTTTAAAATGAGTTTTGAAAGATTTTGAATGGTTTTATGGAAAAAAATCTCTATACAAGTCTTTTGACCCCTTCATCCAGATAGCGGGGGGGGGGGGGGGGGGGGGGGGGGTCTATTGGAGAGTTGTTTTTCTCCTTTAAAATGAGTTTTGAAGGATTTTGAGTGATTTCATGCAAAAAAAGGAAGAAAATCGCCACATGACGCTTATGACCCCTTGTCCTCTGGGTTGGGGATGGTCTATTTGAATGATGATTTCTGCTTTAAAATGATTTTTGTAGAATTTCAAGTGGTATTATGCAAGAAAGGCAATTCGGCATGTGAGTTATGACCCTTTTACCCCAGTTAGGTTGAAGGTCAATTTGGGAGGTTTTTCTGCTATAAAATGAGTTTTGAAGGATTTTAAATGTTTTTTTTGCAAAAAAGAAGAAATCACCATATAACCCTTATGATCCCTTGACCCCCCCCCCAGTTGGGGATCTTTTTGGATGATGTTTTCCCACTTTAAAATGAGTTTTGACATATTTCAAGTGATTTTATGCCAAAAAAGAAAGAAATTCACCCTGACCCCTTGACCCCAGCTAGGGCGAAGGTCAATTTGGGTGATGTTTTGTCTGCTTTAAAAAGAGTTGTGAAGGATTTTGAGTGATTCTTTGCCAAAAAAAAAAATCGTCATATGTCTCTGGGTTAGGGGAGGGTCTATTTGAATCATGTTTTTCTGCTTTAAAATGAGTTTTGATGAAATTCAAAGGATTTTACATATAACCAAAAAATCACATGGACCCCAGTTAGGCAAGGGCCAATTTGGGTGGTGTCACATGACCCTTGACCACAGATTGGGGAAGGTCTATTTCAATCATATTTTCTGCTTTAAAATGACTATTCGAGCATTTAATGGGTATTTAATGCAACAAAAAAGAGAAAAAGAAATTCACCATGACCATATTGATCACTTGGCTCCAGTTCGGCGAGGATCAAATTTTGGTTGGTGTTTTTTTCTGCTAAAAATGTGTTTTGAAGGATTTCGGGTGATTTTATGAAAATAAAAGATAAAATCACCACATGACCCTTATGACCCCTTGAACCCGGGCAGGGGCAAGTGCCTTTTTTCGGTAGAGCTTTTTTGCATTAAAATGAGTTTTGAAGGATTTCAAGTGATTTTATGCAAAAAGAAGTGAATTGCCATATTAACTTATGATCCCTTTACCCCAGTTAGGGTGGGTGCCACAAGGCATCGTATACGTCGGTGATACTATTTGCAGATTGGTCGGAAATAAAGATCACAAACTGTTAGTGAAAGTTTACAAAAAAAAAAAAAAAAAAAATTCTGCCAAAAGGAGTCCTCAAAATTGAGTATTTATTTCCAAATACATTGGGTTGAAAACTGTCATTTAGGGGTAATGTTTTATCGGGAATAACATGGACAGGGCGAGTTTTCTATGTGACGTACTATTAACACTAAACCAGAAAATATTCATGCCTAGAAATAACATGTTGCACACATACATATATCGAGATATTGCGCTGAAATTTGTGCATTCATCCGGGATTCATTTTTTTTATCAGGAGTTTCATGGATTGGATGGAATTTTTATTTATTTATTTATTTATTTATTTATTTATTTATTTATTTATTTATTTATTTATTTATTTATTTGTTTGTTTGTGTTTAGGGTCACATACTTATGCACAATGGCTAATCATGACCGTGACAGTTTTACGGTGGGGGAAGCTGGAGTTCCCGGAGAGAACCACCGAGCATCGACGAGCAACTGTCAGCTTCTCGACATTCTAACTCTGTTCAACCTCCGCTCAAACAGGGTTACTGCGGCTGAAGACATGTGCACCATCGACGTGCAGTACGCCTTAGTACAGGGCGTCATCGTGCCCCCATGTAGACAACCGGGAAAAAGTGCCTTGCCCAAGGACACAACGTGGCTCGTCCCGGACGGGGATCGAACTCGGGATCGCAAGCAAAGAAGGAATTTCTATTTAACGTTGTTTTAACACTTCAACCAGAACAATACCGGTATGCACGCCAACACGTTCAGAGATATGGGGCTGAATTTTTGTACCCAGGGGGCATTTTTATTAGGACTAACATGGCAGGAGAGTTTTAGATACAAAGTTGTTTTAACTCTTCATTCATCAAACCTTCGTACAACATCGCCCTGAACTCATAAATTTACAGATATCGAGCTGAAATGTGTCATCTGATGTAATTTTACCAGAAAAGGGAAATGGGATAAGTCCCGATTGTGAATTATGTTGCCCCACTGGTAAAACCTTCAACCACAGGAACTCTGGGAGCCTGAAGAGCTGGTGGAATAATCGCGCTTGGCACGGTGACCTCTTCTAGTTTTAAATGAGTGTGAGTTTATCAAAATTTGTTGATATTTAAATACGGTGTGTTTTGTGTTGGTCGCATTGATTGGGGACACGAGTACACCAATTTCTCTAAAAAACGACATTCATTTGAATGCAGCTGTAATTGGATTACAGACAATTGATAGACAAGCTGCATGTTGAATGTTTATTTTGTTAACACTTTGATGCTGAATGGCTATTGCCAAGGAGTTTGGTATCATTTTTAGGGGTATAGCATGCGATCCCAGTTTGGGGATAAGGTTTATGAAAGAACAAGAATTTCTGAGTTCATAAAAATTGTTTTGTACTGAATTACCCGAAATGCGACTTGCTTTAAACTGTTTTGTTTTTGTTGGTAACCATGGCAGCTTGGAAACACCAGTAGCTTTTAGTTAAAAGAGTGACAAATTTTTCAACCCACTTAATAATAATGTCTGTCAAGTCAAAGGGTATCGCAGGTTTAGTGTGATACAAGCATTACAGATAAATGGTATTTGCAAGCCAACCCCTCCCCCCCCCCCCCCCCCCCCCCAATACCCATATGATGGTAAAACCTCAAACCACAGTAAATCGGGGGCCCGAAGAGCTAGTGGGATAATAGTGAACTGCACGGTTGAAAGTTGAAAATCAGTGTGAATTTGTCATAAGTTTTTTTCGCATTGATTGGGGACCTTCACACCAATTTCTCTAGAAAATCGCCTTTCATTTGAATACAGCTGTAATTGGATTATAGCCAACCGATAGACAACCTCCAAATTGTGAGTTTTGTTATCCCTTTGCTTCTGTATGGCTATTGCCAAGGAGGCATCCATGAGAAGTACGAGAGAGCACACATCGGCTAGCAGTGATTCTTCCAAACAAACATTCTCCTGTCATTGCGTCCATGGTAGTTTCCAACAGTTGGAGAGCAACTACGCGAGTACAGTCCATTGCTGATGATTTTCCTGACTAACAAAGTTAGTCTGAGCATTATCGCAAACGCTTCTCTGAAAGTATTAGGAAGAAAATAAAAAGAGACCTATCACCACCCTGTCAAGGCAAATCTCACGATGGGGAGTTTCAAAGCGGTAGACTATTATTCCCATAATTCCTTCAAAGTGCTAAATGTTTTTGTACGCCAGGAAAAAAGCCCGTGATTCTACAGAATCACTCCGTCAAATTGGAAATTGTATTTTTCCGCGGTTCGATAGAACAGCGGGAAATATTGTTTTGTTGTTTCACTATTATGTAGATATCCACGAACAAAGCTAGGCAGGTCTGTATTTGGGAAAAGGACATCACTGTCTGCATTTTTTTTTTTGAAAATGGATTCCATGACCGACGGACATACGACTATCGCGCGAAAGTACGAATTTTCATAAAAAAAAACAATCACGTAATTCTAAGAAATTCAAACAGGTGCTATGATGCCTTGTAAGTAATATGACAACCATGCAGTCGCCTTATAGTAATAGTGTGTAGTATGAAGGCGATCTTTTTTTCATTATTTGATTTTAGGCGGCATTGAAAATCGATGCTTTTTCTGCCCAGATGACCTTGACCAAAATGTAAACAAACAGCGAGCGAAAACAAAGCAGAGAGTTTGGGAAGTTACCCCCACGCAGCTCTGTCGCTGCGTTTTGAAGAATTTTAATTTCCTAGCATTGTTCTTGGATTGATGAACCGCACTTGGACACGAGTCGTTCACCTTAAATATTATCATCAGTTCTGGTACGAATACGGTAGCTGACTTGCTGGAACCATTGATGCCTGCTGTCATTCTGATGTATAATTTGTATATATTTAATTTGTATTTGAGAACATAAGAGTTGGGAATTTCAAAGTAATGCGGTAAATTTGATAGATAATTTACCAGTGATCCATTAAAGAGACAGTGCTCAACACTACGTTCGGATTATATAATTACCAATGTTTAGGAATCTAAATTGACACGTCCAGTCGACACAGAGTAACTTTAATGAATGACAAGAAAAGAGTTAATCTCAAACAAGAGCATATCACGGGAGATAATGAAACCACTAGAAGTGTTTACCTCGAGAAATACCCACCTCTAGCAGCCGTTCTCATTGCACTCCTCCCTATCTTGCGAAACAAAACAAAAATTTCCTATTCTAACAAGACGAATAATGGTTCAAAATAACTTAAAAATTTAAATGATTTTTTTTTAGAATAAACTATCAAGTTTTGTGTATAGAATTCCGTTGAGAGAGGAGTGGAAATATGCTCCATAACGTGGGTGGATTCATTGCAATCTTATCAATAGTAAAACGTTATGTATTTATATATGTACGCAAACATAATTTCTCGAGTCCGATAATGACAATTAACTGGAGTCTGATTAGCAAATTCAGAAGAATAGGTCTAAGACTATCAAACTGGGCGGTGACCGAAAGCTGTAACTTTCTAATCCCCACGACTAAAGGTCATATAGGCTTTCACATAACCCGACTGTGACTGCTTCAACTAATGGCACTAACGAAAAACAGTGACATAATAAACTCAGTTGTTGCTAATTACATGTATGTACATACAACGTAAGTTTTTTTCTGTTTATGAGAATAACCAAGATAAGAAAGTAACATGTCGCCAGGAGGTCGTAAAATTAAGAATGCCAAGTTTTGAAAGAAAGAGGTGTGTGGGTGCAATGTGAGTAGTAGGTGAGGGATGGATCGTGCTTTATTTGGGGGGGGGGGGTGGGGGGGGCACGGCCTAATTGGGGGACCCCGACGGGGACGCCGGAAGTGAGGTCATAGTCACGGGTGATGGGTGGTCATAGTGCGCATGCACAGCGCGTGTTGTTAGGGTGATACATGTTTCCGATGCCATTTTGCATACTGTTTCTGTTTATGAGAATAACCAAGATAAGAAAGTAACATGTCGCCAGGAGGTCGTAAAATTAAGAATGCCAAGTTTTGAAAGAAAGAGGTGTGTGGGTGCAATGTGAGTAGTAGGTGAGGGATGGATCGTGCTTTATTTGGGGGGTGGGGGGCACGGCCTTATTGGGGGACCCCGACGGGGACGCCGGAAGTGAGGTCATAGTCACGGGTGATGGGTGGTCATAGTGCGCATGCACAGCGCGTGTTGTTAGGGTGATACATGTTTCCGTCGGCCATTTTGCATACTGGAGGCCGCTATCTTGGTTTCTATGATAGAACGTGGTTACTATGTTACCCAAAGGCTTACAACAAGACAGGGGTATGTTCGGAGGGAGGGTATGTTCCTTTGTACAAGAGTAATTTCTCGATTCGTAGAATCCCCACAAACAACCCCACAATTTGTACTATTTCGAATTCTTTCAGAATTCTCTACTCGTATCTATGCTATAGTTTTCCTCTACCCGACCATGTTCGTTTGTTCTGGAGTATACTCCAGTAGAGTAGAAGAGCCTATCAGTTGGAACAGTTTTGTTACTATATTTAGCTTTTCTGGTCTGGTCTGGTCTGGTTAGTTCTGACCCTACTCTTGTTCTTGTTTCATTTATCTAGATCATCCAATTAGTTCACTTTTTCATCACCCCTAAATAACGAACGACGGGCATTTGGTACCCCTTTTTATCATATGAAGCCATGAGGGCAATCAGAAAATCCCTCAATGAGGCCTACTCAACTATCCCTCTTTGCCTCATTTCGTTTGAGGCCATGAGTGCCATGAAAAATCCCTAAATGAGGTCTAATTTACCATCCCTCTTAACCTAATCTCATTATTTAAGTTATATCCCATGGCACCCCAATTTCAGCACCCCTTTTTGGAAAATTCTGGCCTTTTGGCACCCCTTTTTAGTTGTATATCATTAGCTTCTACAGCAGTCTTGTGTCATTGCAGCCTTGTGCCATTACTACTGGCTACCGTTATTCTGCCCCATGTCTCAACCGTTAATATTGACTTGTAACTCTACTTCATAGCTATACCTTCACCCAGGCCTTCAAAATGTTCAATCTGATTGCTTCATTTCCCCTGTATAACACATATACATATAGACAGGCTATATAAGGAATTCTGTAATTGGGATTTGTATTCGATTCTGTAAAATGGGATTCCGTGATTTGACATAAACACACGAGGGTATTCCCCTCCCATAGTGAAAAAATTTAGTTCAAATGGTGGTAGTTCAAATATTCATTCAGTTAAAATTCAATTATGTCAAAACGTATGCTGGGTTCATTCAGTTGAGTTCAAGGGTGTTAATATTTATTTATATTATATTGAGTTCATTCAGTTCAAAATAGTTCAAAGGGGTTCACAGTGCATTATATTTTCATTAGGGTTACAGTTTAAAAAAATAAAGTCCAAAATAGTTCAGTGGGGTCGACACTGCGTTATATAGAGTTCATTCAAAACTTTGTTCACTTTGTTATGTTCACTTCAATCTTGATTGTGTTGGATCTTCATTTCATTTACTCCGTCATATCATATTCAATTCACTTCGACTTCACTGGGTCAGTCCACTTCGATCTAGGTTGTGTTCAACCTGTTCAGTTCTGTCCAACCAGTTCATCTTTTTCATTTTGTCATGTTTTGTTCACTTCGATCTTGGTTGGGTTGGATCTTTGTTCACTTTTGTACCTTCGTTGTTTTGCAGTAGTTGGTTGTATATTGTCATATCTTTTTCTGTCCAGGTTCTTGCAATAATAACTGGTCGTTATCAATCCCTTTTCATACCCTTGTGTGTTTATGTCAAATCAAGGAATCCCATTTTATGGAATCAGATACAAATCCCAATTATGGTATTCCTTATGTAACAGGAAGTGGTCTTTCCCACTCCTTGAAACAGGAAGCCAAACATCAAAAAAGTGACAATTGACTCCCTTAGATCAGAATCGAAGAATTTGGGTTTGTCATCAACAAGAGGGTAAACGAAAATGCATTGGATTAGTTTTACGTGGGTTATTAATGAACACAAAACAAACTCAACAAAAAGCATTTAAATGTTCAAACTCAATTAAATCATAAAATAAAAAAAATAAATGAGATGCATGATAATTTTTTAAATCCCATGGCCCCCAAAGTTGTGGCTGTAGTTCCATTGCATGGCAAGGGTTAATTCACTATACTTATTAATGTTGTCAGTCTGAACACACCGGGAACATACCCAGTGAAAATATATTTATTTATTTATTGGTGTTTAAGGTCACATACTTATGCACAATGGCTAATCGTAACCATGACAGTTTTTTGGGTGGAGGAAGCCAGAGTACCCGGAGAGAACCACCAAACAACGACTAGCAGCTGTCAGCTCTCCAACATCGTAACTCTGAACTCTGCACCGCAGCACAGACAGGGTTAGATTGGTTGAAGACATGCACACCATCGACGTGCAGTACGCCTCAGTACACAGCGTCATCGTGCCCCCATGTAGGCAATCGGGGTGAAGTGTCTTGCCCAAGGACACAACGCGGTTGCCGCAGGTGGGATTCGAACCGAGGACCTCTCGGCTTGCAGCCTGCACCTCTACCAACTGAGCCACCATGCACCCATCCAGTGAAAAGGAATGCATCAAAGACGTCAAAGATACAAGCCAGTTCCCGGTGTCCGTTCCATGCTGGTCCAAACTGACGTGTACCAAACTACTGAGTTACAAAAGTAACTCCAGAAACTACTCCTTTTCATGGGAAGGAACTCAACCTACCTATTTGAATAGGTAATTCATCACAGCTGATTAAAGCTTTTGTGCCAAAATTGAGATGGTGGGGGGAGGGGGTGGCAAAATGATAGAAACCTGCCCTTTTATAGCAAATTACGGCTGAAAATTTGAATCTAAGTTACTGATTGGCCATTTCGATATAGTTTACCAAATCAAAGACTGAAAGAACGCATTATGGGTTGAACCAATCAGAAACATTGGCTCAGGAATATAAGGAAGTTACTGGAAACCAAAAAATACCACAACAAGACTTTCTTACTATAAAACGGTGATAAACAGAATTGGCTTGGGTAATTACGTATTTAGATTTTATATTTTTCCGAACCTGTTACACTCCCCCTCCTTAAAAAAACAAATGTCCCCATTTGTAAATAGCAAGGAAAATATAATAGAATGGGCAAGCCAAATGCATACTGAGGTCTCCCTACCAAGTGTATCGCTATCATCCCCAATGGTGCCAAGGGCACCATTAGTGGTGGCAGAGGTACACGGAGGAACAAGTCATAATACACTACAGTATATAAAAAAAAGCTAACAGGAATTTTCTACGAAATATCCATATATTTTTATAAAGAAACCTTTCTCCTGAGTGTATCACTCCTCCATCCAATGGCTGCAAAAGAGTCATTCAAAAGAGAGGTGGTGTACAGGGGAGGAAGGTATAAACAAAGCCCCAGAATATGATGAAAATATGATGATGAATATAAATAACAAAATAAAATTATTTTTAACGTCTTCTTCGTTAATGTCTCTTGAATTTGGAGAAGTCCTCTTGCTCTGCCACCTCTGCTACCTCCTCTGCATCTGAAGATTGTCTCCACTGTCTCTTCACTCTTCTAGAGCAGACAGTTTGTCCTCTGTTATCTATGTGGACTACAACTTCATCAGAACGGGGCAGTGGGTTATTAGTACTCTGATGCATGTACTGTCCTGAAGTTTGCTGCTTACATTCCTCATTCAGGCATTTCTGTACTCTTCATGTTTAGCAGAAACCAGTTGAGATGACATTAAGACATTTCCTGGGTCCATATAAAAATTATTTTCCTCAATTACAATTTTGCAATCATAAGCTTTTTGCCGAACTGCTGATTCATTTAAATTTTGAAAACAAATTCATAGGAGTATCTTCAAGCATTCTGAACCCAGTGTATATAATTGACCTGGCAACTTTCTCTTCCATTCTTTGGTGGATTTCCAACCGTTAAATCCAGAGGACAATCAATCTCTCTCCCTAACATGACTAAATTAGGGCTACATTTGGTACTGTTCAAAACTTCCCACATTTGGCACCAAACTGTAGCTTTATTATTCATTTCATTTATAATGGATTTGGGTGGACAAGAATCATCTTGTTTCTTTAATGAAATAATTTGACTAATGGCTGGATCTCCTTCCTGCCATTCTTTCAATAAACCAGGAGACCATGATGCAACCCATTTGGATATATCATTTTGTAAGAGATCTTCTGTTAGGACTGGTAGTACATTACACCCAAAACTCCCTTTGGAGACAGATAGTCCACTTTCCAGATGTACTTTATCAGACTTTCCAGCCTTTTGACAAATGGGACAATCATCACTTTTACAAGTCTGTACACTTCTAGAAAAGCCATCTGCATTAAGTCGTTGACTTCCCTTCCTATATTGGATCTCAGAATCACAAGTTTCAATTACAGAAATCCAATGAGCTCATTCAGGCTCCTTAAAAATTTCTAAGCCAGACCAAGGAACCATGATCAGTTCGCATTATGAACTTTTGTCCCCACAGATAATGTTTAAACTGTTTTAAAAATGTTATGACAGCCGGTAATTCTGTATATGTAGTACAATAATTCTGTTGGGCTGAATTAAGGGTGTGACTAGCATCAGCTATTACTCTCTCTTCTCCATTTTGTACTTGGGAAAGGAGAGCACACAGACCTGTTGAACTAGCATCTCTATCCAGGATAAACAAACCACTTTTAATGGGATAAGACAAGATTGGAGCTGTAGTAAGCAGTTTTTGCAACTTTATAAAATACTGTTCACATTATTCATCCCACTGAAATCTGGAATGTTTACTAGTTAAAGGAGCAGCCAAAGTACAAAACCAGGTATAAACCAGCGGTAATATCCTGAACATCCAAGAAAACTTTTCACTTCAGAAGTAGAACATGGAGTTGGCCACTGTTGGATAGCTTCCACCTTTTGAGGATCACACCCTATTCCCTTATCAGAAACCCTGTGTCCAAGGTAAGTTACTTCAGATGCAAACAATTTACATTTGGATGGTTTAAGTTTCAAATTTGCTTTTCTAAACCACTCAAAAAGAGCCCTAGGATTTTCCAAGGCTATATCAAATGATGTGACATAAGCAATGACATCATCTAAATAACATAGACACCTGGTCCACTGAAGGCCACCTAAAACCAATTCCATGAGGCGTGAAAGTTCAAATGGCATTAAATTAAATTCATACAGTCCCTTGTGTGTCACAAAAGTATTTTTTTACTTATCTGCCTCATTCATGCCAATAACCACTTGCCAACCCCAAAGTACTAAACCCTTTTGCATTCCCAAGTGTATCCAACACATCATCAATGCGTTTTGAAGGGAAAGCATCTTTTCTAGTTATTGAATTTAGCTTTCGATAATCAACACAAAAACGTACAGAGCCATCTTTGCGAGACACTAAGACACCAGGTGAAGACCAAGGATTATTGCTAGGTAGTATAATACCCTTTTCTAGCATTTTATCAATATCTTGTTCTATAACTTCTCTTTTTGCAAAAGAAGCATGCCAAGGCAGTAACTTGAAAGAAAGATTTTTCTTGACCTGTATCTATTTTATGTTGAACTATGTCTGTCTTTCCCAGTTTCCCATTGGGACCAACAAAAATATCTTGGTATTCAGTTAACAAATTTGTAACTTGTTCATCTTTGTGATAGCTCAGTAGTTTATCAGACATTCCTTTCACTAATGGCATTAAATGAGCTGGTAACTCATTAAAATTGTGACTTAAAGTATTTTCCTCAACACTTAAGATATTTCCCACTGAAGAAATGTTTGCCACTACAGAGTTACCATTAATTGTGACCTTTGTTTTGGAAAGATTGATTACAGACATAAGAATGCCTTTACTTTTCGTTTCCACTACAGCCCGGGCCATAAGTAACCCTTTTTGCTTCATCCATGAGTTATGTTCAATCAATCCTTCAGAAAAGTCCAAGTCATACAATCCATCAATAAAACCTTCTACAATACATCCAGAATCTGGATTTATAGTCACAGACTCTTTTAATCTTACATGAGCACACTGTTCCTTCTTTTCGGTATATAACCTAATATTTTCATAATTCAGTTTAAGCAATTTTTTATTCAGAAAAAGTTCACCATGGTATTTCAAAAGAAAATCTGCTCCTAAGATTCCTGATAAACTGTCTAATTCAGTGACAATTACTCTATGCAAGTAGGTAGTAAAGGCAGATTCAGTACCACCTTGTACATGTACCGTACCATGTATGGTACATGGTGCATTTACCATCATAGGATTCAGTGTTAAATCACGTGCACGTTCACAAAAATGTCATTTTTTCATAGTGGTCCAGAATCCGCTATTGTTTTTTGAGGCTCACAGATCGCACTTTTCACGTTCAAAACACTCGTTGGTGAACACGTAGATTAACACTTCAGTCAAAAAAGTGAAAAAATGTATGAAATTGTACATGTAAATTTCCTTAAAGATTTTTGTTTGACGTTCCCATCGTGGATTAGACCATCGATCCATCATTGGCGAATGCGAGCAAAAACGCTTTGCGGTTTCTAGACCAGCATCAAAAAGGTGGTTTGCGGATTCTAGACCAGGAAAAAAATCCCACTATGGCCACTCCCATTTCTGACGTAAGTGGGGGGAATGCCCATAGTGGATTTTTTCCAAAACTTAACAGACTACTATTGAGCGCTCCAATTTCTGACATAAGTGGGGGGAATACCCATAGTGGATTTTTTCCAAAACTTAACAGACTACTATTGGGCGCTCCCATTTCTGACGTAAGTGGGGGGAATACCCATAGTGGATTTTCCCAAACTTAATAGACTACTATTGGGCACTCCCATTTCTGACATAAGTGGGGAAATACCCATAGTGGATGTTTCCAAACTCAACAGAAAAAACTAAGTTTTTTTGGAAAATCCCTACTGTATAAACTTACTGAGGACGCCATTTGTCACGCTCGAAATGTATTATGGGTTTTCATTCAAATGAGTGTCAATTGTCAGTTAAATAGTTTAACTGAAAAACTATTCTATAGATGAAAGCGGAAACAGTTCAAAAGATTAATTGATATGATTTAAACGCGTTTTTGAAAGCATTACATTACTGATATATTTACTTGTGATTTTGATTATTTGAGTTTTCCTTATGGTGAGAATAAGCGCGGTTGCGATTTAACACTTTCGAGAGCAAAACTCATTTAGAGAGGTTTATTTTGTAAATGTTTTTTTTCTCAACTGTAATCGGTTTTGAGGAGAGGAAATAAAAAAAGTGATTGATATATATATAGGAGAGAAAAAAATATAAATAAATAGTTATTTAAAAATAAATATATCAAATCGAATAGATAATAAAAAGTACGTAAATCATGAATGCTTCCCAGACTATTAGAGCAAGGTTTCTTTTAAAAATGCTGATGAGAGCCTATGCATTCTGCGTGAATGAACAACTAGATTGCCTCTTGTTAGAACGATGTGTCAGATGTCGGGATCACCTAGACTTCGATCATGAGAATCATTCGTGTCTGATGATGGAAAGGGAAGATATGGTCGTCAAGTAATTTGAACCGGCATTCGAACGTGTTCAAATTGATGAAGTGATCGTGTTTTGGAAGAGATTACTCTTCTGTAAGGATCGAGACAAGCCCACAGTTTAGGAAGATCTGAAATTGGCGCGTAGAAGTCTGACTTTAGGAGACAAGGGATGCATCATGAAATTATTGTTCAATGATGCATACGTCTAAGTTTTCTCATTGATATATATAAGGGAGAATAGAAAATAAAAATAAATACACATATAAATTTTTTATCTAATATTAGAAAGAAAAAAAAACACAAAAAATGAGAACCAGAAATAAATTGTATCCGACGTTAGATGACGACGAGGGTGAGAAGCCTAACGGTGTTTTGCAGACGGCACCATCACTAGAAGAAGAAGAAAGAGGAGAGAGGTATCACATCAATCAAAGCAGTAGAATCTGCATCGATCAAATCAGTAGAATTCAAGCGTATCTAACTCAACAGAGAGATTCTCGTCATTCTCTCAAGAAGAAGTATTCGCGTTTCGTGAAATTCATCAATGCGATTGACACGACACTCATCACGATTTCCATGGGTTTACACACAGCTGGCATCAGATTGTTGTCGACTGTGGTCGGTATTCCGATCGTGTTAACCGTAGAAGGAGTGGCTCTCGCCACTGGATTGTTTAGCACGCTCGGAAACTTTTGGAATAGGAAATTATATCTGAAGGCAAGGAAACATGACAAGATTCGCATCTTGGCCAACTCCAAGATCGACACGATATCCAAAATGATCTCGATGGCATTGAAAGACGGTAGGATATCAGACGGAGAATACTTCATGATATTGGGTGAGAAAACGAAATATAATGCCATGAAATAAGCTGTGAGAATCAAGACTCGTCAGATTATCAAGGAAGAGATGAAGGATTCTCTCGTGGAAAAGGGGAGGAAAGAGGCCAGGGAGGAATTCAGTAAGATGATAGAACTCAAGAGCAGCGATTGAAAAAAAAATATATATAATAAGAACAGAATTTTTAAAAAAAGAAATATTAAATTTATATATAAAATAAAAACGAAATTAATTTAAATAACTCTCAAAAAATGTACTGCGTAAAATGTAAGAGAGTTACCAAGACGAGTAATTCTCAAGAAGTACGAACTAAAAATGACAGACAGATACTTCGCGGAATTTGCAACGTGTGTGGTTCTATCAAGACTCGATTCGTCAAAAAAAAGAACGTGAGCAAAGGTAAAGGCATCGTGAATAAAATTATCAATAATCTACCTTTCGAAATGCATCTGCCTGGTCACAGTTTCACGGGACCTGGAACGAAATTGAACAAGAGACTCAACACCAATCTGACTCCTAAATCTTGGAGCAAACCTGTGAATAGGGTGGATGTATGATCATGATCTATGCTACGATCTATGCTATGCCGGACATCCCAACACCAAGATTCGCAACGATGTCTGCGATAAAAACATGTTGGCGAAATTGAGAGGTATATCGAATCTGACCAGGAGAGAGAAGATAGAATGTTCGCTGGTCGGCAATTTGATCGGTGCAAAACGTCGATTCGGATGGGGCATTCAAAAAAAAAAGTGCATCTGAAAAGAAGAAGAAATGATTATTGACAAGCGAATTGGCCGCGGAATTACACAAACCCATCGTGCATAAATTTCGAAAGAGAAGGGTGTTCATGAAGGATTTAGATGATATTTGGTCTGCTGACTTGGTCGACATGAGATCGTGTTCGAGGTGGAACGAGGGTGTCAAATATCTATTGACGGTCATTGACATGTTTTCCAAATACAGTTGGATCAGAGCTTTGAAGAATAAATCAGGACCTTGCATCGCCGAGGCTCTGAAGAGCGTGTTCGACTCGTCTTCTCGAAAACCAAATAAATTGTGGGTGGATAGGAGAAAGGAATTCTACAACAAGCACGTTCATCGATTGGTCGACCTCTACTCGATCGAAAATGAAGAGAAAGCCAGCATGGTGGAACGTTGGAATTGAACGATGAAGGAAAAGATGCATAGATACTTCACGGCGATAGAAAAAAATGGCGGCAATCTCGGATCACGTTTAATTTCGGCTCTTGTATTTTTGGGGGTTGAGTGTCAATGGAATATATCTAACGTCTGTTATTCACTGTGGTATGATCTGTTAAATGACTATCTTTATTTTGATAGTTTTCTGGATATTTTCAAGAGTGGGAAAAATGAAGTTTTTGTGACTTTCAGTTTGTAATATTCACCATTCTGAGAAACGGGAAGGATGGCTCCAGTAAATACCTTTGTACAATGTGTGCAATAGAAACAATAGAAACAATACGTCTCACTGGGTCCTTTGTTGAAGAGTCAATGATGTGTTACATTGGGACAATTATCAGACACAGATATTGATACTTTTGATTTAAAGCAATTTTCCACATGAGCACTTGAACACTTCTCAACATGGCAAGTAGAGGTGTCACCAAGACGGGAATTCCCAAAACTGTAAAAACGCCATCATTCAGTCAATCAGGTCAAAACTCAAAGAAACGTACCTCTGAGAAGCTATCACCACTTGAGGGCAGAACACAAAGGAAACGAGCTGGATCGCTTGGGGATGTATCTATCTTGCCTTCGACAAATGAACCAGTAAGACAAGAGAATATCGTCAAAATGGATGAAATTATTTTCAATACTGTGTCACAGAAACCTTTTATAGACAGACTTATTCAACATTTGCCTGAATCGGATTCTATTAAAATTGACGCCATCCTCAGCAGTATAGGAAAACT
Organism: Pictodentalium vernedei; assembly: GCA_031216915.1. Taxonomy (NCBI): domain Eukaryota; kingdom Metazoa; phylum Mollusca; class Scaphopoda; order Dentaliida; family Dentaliidae; genus Pictodentalium; species Pictodentalium vernedei. The sequence continues at coordinate 562,462,192 of CM062297.1, forward strand.
CCAAGACCAGCTCAATGAACTCTCCGTGTCAACCATTCCAGAGGCAATTGATAAGGGACTAGATAAAATCGTGACTACCCACATACAACCGCTTAAGGATGAAATGGAAATTCTGAGAGCCGAAAATCGGGATCTGAAAGATCAGTTAGAAACTTTAAATGCACGTGTGAACAAAGTTGAAAATATTACAGACTCCAAGCTGGATGAACATGAACAATACAGCCGTCGCAACTGCCTTGTGTTTCGGAATATACTCGTGAGTACAACAAATCTACGAGAAATTAATAAGTCCACAGACAATACTGTACTAGATTTGTGCCGGAACCACCTGAAGACGCCAATCACAGTAAATGACATTAGCAGGTCTCATGTGCTGGGTAAAGTGAGAACCACACAAGGCAGAAAGACATGCAATGTGATCTGTCGTTTTGTTTCGTATCGACACCGCTACTCCGTGTATTCTAACAAGAAAGAGCTGAAAAATAATCCCGATCGGATATTTGTTACGGAGTCCCTGACTGAACGGAGAGGTTATTTAGTTTCGAAACTCGTAGCACTCAGAAAAGATAGGAAAATATTCTCGTTTTGGACTAATGACGGAAGAATTTTCGCCAAGAAGATGCCAGATGACACACCCATAGTCATGAAAACAGAAGCAGACATTGCCGGTATGCTTTAAGTTGACTAACCAAAATAATAATTAATAAATAATAAAACTGGGTACGTAGTCTAAGTCTAACTCACAATACTATGACATGGCTGCTGCAGGGCAGCCACGCTGAAGTTTAAACCCAAACCTATAATAATGTTAAACAATCAATGAAAATCATAACAACGTAAAACTTATTCGTAGGTCAACGTTTGTAGTAATGCCTCCATTATATGTACATCATATGTATAGCTTCATTATCTTGGCTTCATGTACTTGCCCAAATCTGAAAACTTTGATCAACCTTCATATCAATGCCCTTCAACTTTGTGGAACCAAATCATCCTGTGTTTGAATATTTATGCTAATATACTTTGAAAATTCCGTTTGTTTTCAAACTGTGACATGGCTGCTGCAGAGCATCCACGCTACACTTTGAGCACAAATTGAAACAAAATACGTAATTTTTGCCCAGATCAATGTACATATTGATGCATCGTGTACTTACCGAAATTTGAAAATTTAGATCAACGCTCATATTAATGCCCTCCACTATGCGCAGCCATATCACCTTGCGTTCGTGTACTTATGTAAATATTCCTTGACAATACAATTTGGAAATGTTCACAATTTAATGGAATTTCTGTTTGTTCGCAAACTGTGGCATGCTTGCTGTAGAGCAGCCACGCTACGTTTTGAGTACAAACTGAAAAATAATACAAAAGTGATATCCAGTTTAATGTACATTTTAATGCTTCGTGTACTTCTCCAGATCTGGAAACTTAGATCAAAGTTCATATTAATGCCCTCCACTTTGCAGTAATATTATTTTATTTTGCGTGCGTGTATTTATGCAAATATTCCTTGACAATGTCACAGAAATAACACAATTTAATGGAATTTCCGATTGTTCTCAAACTGTGGCATGATTGCTGCACAGCAGCCACGCTACATTTTGAGTACAACCTGGAAAGCAATTCAAAACCGATACCCAGATCAATGTACATATTAATGCTTCGTGCACGTCTCCAAATATTAAAATTTAGATCAAAGTTCATATTAATACCCTCCACAATGTGCAGCCATATCATCTCGTGTTCGTATATTTATGCAAATATTCCTTGAAAATTCCGTTTGTTCTCAAAATGTGGCATGGCTGCTGCAGAGCATCCACGCTATATTTTGAGTACAAATTGAAACATAATACGAAATTTTTACCCAGACGAATGTACAATGCCATTTGGAAATGATCACAATTTAATGGAATTTCTGTTTGTTCTCAAACTGTGGCATGGTTGCTGTAGAGCAGCCACGCCACGTTTTGAATACAAACTAAAAAATAATACAAAAGAGATATCCAGTTTAATGTACATTTTAATGCTACGTGTACTTCTCCAGATTTGAAAACTTAGATCAAAGTTCATATTAATGCCCTCTACCTGGCCGTAATATTATTTTATTTTGCGTTCGTGTATTTATGCAAATATTCCTTGACAATGTCACAGAAATAACCCAGATAAATCGTGTACTTATCCAAATTTGAAATCTTAGATCTTAGATCAACGCCCATAATAATGCCCTCCACAATGTGCAGCCACACCACCTTGCGTTCGTGTGTTTATGTTCTTATGCAAATATTCCTTGACAATGCCACATGGTAATGTATAGAATTTAATGGAATTTCCGTTTGTTCTCAAACTGTGACATGGCAGCTGTAGAGCAGCCGCGCTACATTTTGAGTACAAACGGAAAAATAATACACAATTCAAAATTGATACCCAGATAAATGTACATATTAATGCTTCGTCACTCCTCCAAATATTAAAATTTAGAAGTTCATATTAATGCCCTCCACTATGTGCAGCCATATCATCTTGCGTTCGGGTATTTATAAAAATATTCCTTGACACTGCCACATGGAAATGTACACAAATTAATGGAATTTCCGTTTGTTTTCAAATTGTGGCATGGCTGCTGCAGAGCAGCCACGCTACGTTTTGAATACAAAATGAAAAATAATACAAAAGTGATAATGACCGTGATATAGATCAATGCACATATTAATGCTTCGTGTACTTCTCAAGACTTGAAAACTTAGACCAAAGTTCACATTAATGCCCTCCACCTGTGCAGTCATATTATTCTGCGCTCGTGTATTAATGTAAATATTCCTTGACAAATGTCACCTAGAAATGTACACAATTTAATGGAATTTCCGTTTGTTCTCAAACTGTGGCATGACTGCTGCATAGCAGCCACGCTACATTTTGTGTACAAACTGAAATGTACACAATTTAATGGTATTTAATGAAATAATACAAAAGTGATATCCAGATCAATGTACATATTAATGCTTCGTAAACTTCTCCAGATTTGAAAACTTAGATCAAAGTTCATATTAATGCCCTCTTCTATTACCTTGCGTTCGTGCATTTATGCAAATATTCCTTGACAATGTCACATGGAAATGTACACAATTTAATGGGATTTCCGTTTGTTCTCAAACTGTGGCATGACTGCTGCATAGCAGCCACGCTATATTTTGAGTGCAAACTGAAAAACTATTCAAAATTGATATGCAGATCAATGTACATATTAATGCTTCGTGCACTTCTCCAATTTTTGAAAATTCAGAGCAAAGTTCATATTAATGCCCTCCACTACGTGCAGTCATATCATCTTGCGTTCGTGTATCTATACAAATATTCCTTGGCACAGCCACATGGAAATATACACAATTTAATGGAATTTCCTTCAGTTCTCAAACTGTGGCGTGGCTGCTGCAGAGCAGCCTTGCTACGTTTTGAGAACAAAGTGAAAAATAATACAAAAGTGATATCCAGATCAATGTACATATTAATCCTTCGTGTACTTCCCCAGATTTGAAAACTTAGATCAAAGACCATATTTATGTCGTTCACTATATGCAGACATATTATCTTGCGCTCGAGTATTTATGTAAATATTCCTTCACAATGTCACTTGGAAATGTTCACAATTTATTGGGATTTCCTTTTGTTCTCAACTGTGGCGTGACTGCTCCGCGGCAGTCACGCCACATTTTGGGTGCAAACTGAAATGTACACAATTTATTGGAATTTCCGTTTGTTCTTAAGCTGTGGCATGGCTGCTGTGGGGCGGCCATGCTACGTTTTGAGAACAAACTGAAAAAATAATACAAAAGTTATATCCAGACCAATGTACATATTAATGTTTCGTGTACTTCTCTAGATTTGAAAACTTGAATCAAAGATCATATTAATGCCGTTCATTTCTGCAGTCATATTATCTTTTGTTCGTGCATTTATGCTTGGAAATATTCCTAGACAATGTCACATGGAAATGTACACAATTTGATGGAATTTCCGTATGTTCTCAGACTGTGGCGTGGCTGTGGCGTGGTTGCTGCACAGCCGCACGCTACATTTTGAGTACAAACTGAAAAACAATTCAAAATTGATACCCAGATCAATGTACATATTAATACTTCATGTACTTCTCCAGATTTGAAAATTCAGATCAAATTTTATATTAATGCCCTCCACTATATGCAGTCATATTATCTGCGTTTGTGTATTTATCTAGAGATTCCTTAACAATGTCACTTGGAAATGTACACAATTTAATGGAATTTCCGTTTGTTCTCAAATTGTGGCATGGCTGCTGCAGAGCATCCACGCTACGTTTTGAGTACAATCTGATAAACAATACAAAGGTGATAATCACCGTGATATAGATCAATGTACATATTAATGCTTCGTGTACTTCTCCAGACTTGAAAACTTAGACTAAAGTTCACATTAATGCCCTCCACCTGTGCAGTCATATTATTCTGCGGTCGTGTATTTATGTAAATATTCCTTGACAAATGTCACCTAGAAATGTACACAATTTAATGGAATTTCCGTTTGTTCTCAAACTGTGGCATGACTGCTGCACAGCAGCCACGCTACATTTTGTGTACAAACTGAAATGTACACAATTTAATGGGATTTAATGAAATAATACAAAAGTGATATCCAGATCAATGTACATATTAATGCTTCGTAAACTTCTCCAGATTTGAAAACTTAGATCAAAGTTCATATTAATGCCCTCTTCTATTACCTTGCGTTCGTGCATTTATGCAAATGTTCCTTGACAATGTCACATGGAAATGTACACAATTTAATGGGATTTCCGTTTGTTCTCAAACTGTGGCATGACTGCTGCATAGCAGCCACGCTATATTTTGAGTGCAAACTGAAAAACTATTCAAAATTGATATGCAGATCAATGTACATATTAATGCTTCGTGCACTTCTCCAATTTTTGAAAATTCAGAGCAAAGTTCATATTAATGCCCTCCACTACGTGCAGTCATATCTTCTTGCGTTCGTGTATCTATACCAATAATCCTTGGCACAGCCACATGGAAATGTACGCAATTTAATGGAATTTGCTTCTGTTCTCAAACTGTGGCGTGGATGCTGCAGAGCAGACTTGCTTCGTTTTGAGAACAAAGTGGAAAATAATACAAAAGTGATATCCAGATCAATGTACATATTAATCCTTCGTGTACTTCCCTAGATTTGAAAACTTAGATCAAAGACCATATTTATGTCGTTCACTATATGCAGACATTTTATCTTGCGCTCGAGTATTTATGTAAATATTCCTTGACAATATCACTTGGAAATGGTCACAATTTATTGGAATTTCCTTTTGTTCTCAAACTGTGGCGTGACTGCTCCGCGGCAGTCACGCCACATTTTGGGTGCAAACTGAAATGTACACAATTTATTGGAATTTCCGTTTGTTCTTAAACTGTGGCATGGCAGCTGTGGGGCGGCCATGCTACGTTTTGAGAACAAACTGAAAAAATAATACAAAAGTGATATCCAGACCAATGTACATATTAATGCTTCGTGTACTTATCTAGTTTTGAAAACATAGATCAAAGATCATATTAATGCCGTTCGTTATATGCAGTCATATTATCTTTCGTTCGTGCATTTATGCGTGCAAATATTCCTAGACAATGTCACATGGAAATGTACACATTTTGATGGAATTTCCGTATGTTCTCAGACTGTGGCGTGGTTGCTGGACAGCCGCCACGCAACATTTTGAGTACAAACTGAAAAACAATTCTAAATTGATACCCAGATCAATGTACATATTAATACTTCATGTACTTCTCCTGGTTTGAAAACTCAGATCAAAGTTCATATTAATGCCCTCCACTATATGTATTTATGTAAAGATTCCTTGACAATGTCACTTGGAAATGTACACAATTTAATGGAATTTCCGTTTGTTCTCAAAATGTGGCGTGGCTGCTGCATGGTGGCCACTCTACGTTTTGGGTACAAACTGATATGTACACAATCTAATGTGATTCCCGTTTGTTCTCAAACTGTGGCATGGCTGCTGTGGGGCGGTCGCGCTACGTTTTGAGAACAAACTGAAAAATAATACAAAAGTGATATCCAGATCAATGTACATACTAATGCTTCGTGTACTTCTACATTTGATAACTTAGATCAAATTTCATATTAATGTCCTCCATTATATGCAGTCATTTTATCTTGCCTCCGTGCTTTTATGCAAATATTCTTTGACATGTCATATGGAAATGTACACAATATAACGCTACATTGACCTGATAACTGTCTACACATCTTATTTGCAACATGAACATCTCCACAACTGATAGGTACTGCCGATTTTAATGTTTTGATTACACTCCACGTATTTGACTATCTACTAGTTCAGTTTTTCCCCCATGAAACCATGTATCCCTTAACCCGAAAGAAGAAGAATAGATCCACCTTGTCTAATTTTATAATAATAATAATAATAATAATAATAATGGTGGTGGTAATAGTAATGGTAATGGTAATGATAGTAATAATAATAATTATTATTATTATTATTGTTATTGTTGTTGTTGTTGTTGTTGTTATTATTATTATTATTATTAGTTCACTACTTTGTATTTTTTCTAGCCCTTCCCACCTTCCCACCTAACTCAGTGATTAATGAGAGATAAATTATGAACATTATTTAGCAATATCAACTCGATTCCCTTTACTCACCCATTCAACTCCCATTCATACACCAACATTCATTTCAAAAACTCACACTTCAGTCTTGTCCTAAGTTACCACAGCCCAAATTACAATATTCTCGACAGCAGAGTAGAACACATGTGTTATTATAACCTTTTGTTTCCTCCACTATGTATCAATTTTCATGATGACCAGTCCAGTCTCGCTTGATAAAGTACAGAATGATGCAGACTTCGACTTTGTAACACAATTCAATCGTGAAGTTAACCGTGTTTCTGCTTCTGAAGATGATCCTATCACCCCACTTACTGCCGATGTGAACACCTGCAAATACTACACTGCGGAAACGTTTTCTACAGCAGTGGACACGTTTAACAAATCCTTTGCCTTACTTAACATTAACTGCAGAAGCTTAAATGCCAATTTTGATCAACTAAAGAATCTGCTCTGTGATCTCCAAGAAAATGAAAACATATTTGACATCGTAGGTATTACTGAAACATTTAGCGTAAAAGAAAATATCTCTTACACATTAGATGGCTATCATCCGCTTATTCTACGTTCTCGCCCTGTCGGTGATGATGGTAGGGGTGGGGTTGGTGCCTTTATTAAAGATTCTATACCATTCAAAATAAGGAACGACTTAAGCATTTTCATTCCTCATGTGTTTGAATCTCTATTCATAAAACTCAATGGAAAACACAAATCTATTGTAGGAATTATTTATCGTCCGAATACTGCTCCCAAAGCTGATCTGGACTTGTTCTTTGCTCAATATTCAAATCTACTTGATCAAATCAATACTGAGAGAAAACCAACCTACCTAATGGGAGATTTCAACTTAGATCTACTCAATTTTCACCAACACCAAAAAACCGACCAATATTTAGAAGCCCTATTCAGCTGTGGTTTCACGCCGATGATAACCAAACCAACGAGAATAACACGTCATTCGGCAACTATAATTGACCATATTTTTTGTAATAGATTCAATTTACATACGTCTGGAATAATCATTACTGATGTGAGCGATCATTTCGCTACATTTTATACCGAAAATTTCAAGAGCACCAACCATAATGACAATATGCAGCAGCCTAAGAGAATTTTTAACACACGAACTATTAATTTATTCAAACAGCTACTATCTGAATCTGATTTTAGCAATGTATGCCAAGAGGACAGTGTTAACGAAGCCTATGAGAAATTTCTAACAACTCTAAATACGGCTTTTAACCAAGCCTTTCCGTTAATAACATTAAAAACCCCGAAAAAATACGTAAAAAGAGAACCATGGATGACCTACGGTCTACTACAGTCCTCCTGAAATAAACACAAATTACTTGAAAAAAAATATAAGTCCCCAACCATTGACAATATCACAAGATACAAAAACTACTGCCAAATCTTCAATCAACTTAAACGTAAACTTAAAAAGAACTATTACAGCCAGCTAATTTCAGAAAATAGGGGAAACATCAAGAAAACCTGGGAAATTCTCCGCAAGGCAATAAATAAGTCAGATATTCCTCCCCCTCTACCATCATCGTTTATTGAAAACAATGAGGAGTACACTGCCCCCATCCAAATTGCTGAGAAATTCAACAACTACTTTATCAATATTGGAAATCGTGTATCCAACAACATGGTAAGTCCCACACATCGATTCTCTGATTACCTAAACAACAGCGTCACCGACTCTTTTTTTGTATCACCTGCAACCCATGATGAAGTTATATCCGCCGTAAAATGTCTTCCTAGGAAAACATCTGCTGGTCAGGACAACATCTCACCGAAACTACTAAAAGACATTATACATGAAATTATTGTTCCTTTAACTCACATTATAAATACCTCTTTTTCAACTGGAATTGTACCATCAAAAATGAAAATCGCGAAAGTAATACCAATTTTTAAATCCGGGGATAAACAGTCTTTCGACAATTATCGTCCAATAAGTATTCTTCCTTCCCTTTCTAAAGTCTTAGAGAAGTTAATGCATAAAAGGTTATCACATTTCTTAGATGCACACGGCGTTATTTATAACTATCAGTTTGGATTCAGAAGGGGACACTCAACATTTCACCCAATAATGCATCTTATCAACCACGTTTCCTTAATGAATAACAAAGCGACTAAAGATTGCACACTATCCATGTTTTTAGATTTTTCCAAAGCATTTGACACTATTGATCATGAAATACTGGCTCGAAAACTTGAACACTATGGTATAAGAGGTATAGTTAATTCTTGGTTTCAGAACTATCTCTCCGGGAGATCCCAATATGTTCAATTCACTGGTGAATCGTCGGAGTTACTCAATGTCACTACAGGTGTACCTCAGGGCTCTGTACTTGGTCCTCTTTTGTTCGTCCTCTATATCAATGACATCAGTGAATCAACTGATATGCGTATTTTATCCTTTGCAGATGACACATCAGCCCATGCATCTGGGAACGACCTTGACCTCCTTACGGAGATGGCAAACAATGAATTATCAAAAATCAACCACTGGTGTTCTGCGAACAAGTTATCTTTAAATGCTGACAAAACTAAAGTCATACTTCTTCATCCCCAAAATGACAACCACAATTACGATAACGTTCAAACCCACATTACCTTGAATAACTCAGACTTAATAATAGCAGGTAACAATCGTGACCACAAATTCATAAAATTTCTAGGAATCAAAATGGACGAGAACCTTAAATTTCATCACCATGTATCTACACTCTGTACAAAAATATCCAGAGTAATTTATATCTTGAATAGAGCCAAGAATTTTCTACCGCCCGAGACACTTCGTCTACTCTATTTCACTTTAATTCAAAGCCACTTAATTTATGGTATTCAAATATGGGGCAACGCAACAGCTACAAAACAAATTTTAAACTTACAAAAGAAAGCTGTACGTATCATAGCGAACAAAAAGTTCAACTCACATACTGATCCGCTGTTCAAACGTTTAAAAATTCTTAAATTTAACGATTTGTACAAATTACATTCACTTTTATTTATGCACGACTGGTCGCAGAACAATCTCCCTGTCAGTTTCAATGATACGTTTCAAGTGTACTGGAATCCCTCGGGCATGACTACGAGGCAATGTGGAAGCCTAAACACCCATAAACCTCGCACTCAGTTCTCAGCCGCGCTTCCATATTTTTCGTTTCCTAAACTGTGGAATGACCTTGATACAACGATAAAAACCCTTACCCGAACATCCTTTAAAAAAATATTAACTGAACAATATCTGAATACTTATATCGCCAATATCAGCTGTTCAAACCCAAGATGTCCCGACTGCCTCGGCTAGTTACGACTCTCGGTGTTATCATATTCTCCTCTTTCTCCCAGCAAGCAGATAACCAGGTTGATACTGTCACCTATGGTCATCTACTTCACTCCTTTAGCGTGCGATTATTATAATGGTTTACCAACGACGCTTATTTACTTCATTGATTCAGAAATACGGTTAAAATACGGTTAAAACACGGTTAATCCACAATCCACAGATCTAAACAACCAGAGTCAGAACATCTGGAAGTTTGATCCACAATGAACTAATATTCAATACATATCAATACAATATTAACAAAAAACAATGTACTACCTGCTGTCAAGATTTACCTTACTTGAGTCCATCATTTGCCATTTGCCATTTTGCTGTTTAGTCTTTATTTTTATTGTCTAGGGGATGACAGGAAGACAGTCATGAGGCTATGTCATTCCCCACAGTATACATTTGTATATCTACCTTTGTTTTTTGTAACCTTGTTTCATTCCTTTGTATATGTATGCTGTGAAATAAAATATTGAATTGAATTGAATTGAATTCGACCAAGAAATACATATACGCTCTGAATGGTCTGGTTAAAGATTACAACAACACGTGACACAGATCGATCAAGATGACTCCCATGGAAGCTAGCGATCCTCAAAATGAAAAACGGGTCTATGCAAATCTATATCCTGAGAGATCTAAGATTAGGAAGAAGTCTAGAACGCTGAAATTTGCGGTCTGTGATCGCGTGAGAATCTACGCTTATAAGAAGCACTTCGAAAATGGTTATACTCCTCGATGGACCTCGGAAATCTTCGTGATAATCAAAATATTACACGCCGATCAGGTGACTTATGAAATCGAAGCTTTGGATGGAGAAGAGATCATTGGAAAGTTTTACGAACAACAATTACAGAAGACAAAGTTTTGATAAAGAAAACAAATTCTTTTATTTACTCTCTTTAACATTTTCTTGTTTACACATATATATATAGGAGAGAAAAATAATAATAAAAAATAATTAAAACTATTTTTAGATAAAAAAAAAGCAAGCTAATTAATAAACAAAAAAACAAAAACCCTTTAAAAAATGGCAAATATACTAGATATAGCACAAGGCATAGTGAAAGATGAACGTATTCAAGAATATGAGGTTCACGAATACGAACCGGAAATCGGAAAGAGTTTGAACAATGCGGGAGAGATAAGAATCAACATCGAAACTCAAGATCTATTCATCCATCCTAGCGAGAGTTACATAGTGGTGCAGGGATGTCTCACCAAGGAAGATGGGAGCGACCACGCCGACGATGACACGGTTACTCTAGCCAATAATGGAATCATGCATCTATTCAGTAATATAAAATACATGCTATCTGGACAAGAGATAGAATCTGTGTTTCATCCTGGTCAGGCCACCACGATGTTCGGACTCTTGACGTATCTTGATGATTTTTCGAAATCAAGAGGACTTAATCAGTTGTGGGTGAAAGACACCGTCGGCCCTGCTGTTGTGTTCTGTATTATACTGTATATAGTCATCCATAGGTTAGGGTTAATTATAGTCTCCAGTGGACAGCAACACTATTGGGAAGTGAATACTATTCAAGTATTTTGATTGGACACACTGCTTCAGGTGTGAACACATTGAAGCTAGGGTCAGAATGATATTGATTTTTTCTAATAGTTTGATATGAATAAATTTTGGTTCAGAAGCATTATTATGTTCTCCTGTATGATTTCTTACTAAATACACTACATTTTTGGCGACGATAAGAGAACCTACCAGATACTTTTACAATAATGGCTACTAATTTCATAAATTCACCACCTACATTTCTGCAGTGTCCAGGAAATCCTGCAATTGAATTCAAAACATGGATGAAAATGTTTGATAATTACATTACTGCAATTTCGACTACAACTGATGATATTCCTGATCTACGTAAGAAGGCAATACTTTTAAACTGTTTGGGTGTTGAAGGACAGAGAATTTTCTATACTTTGCCTCTTTCCGACGAAACTTACAAAGGTACTGTTGAAACTTTAAAAACGTTCTTTTCTCCCACTGTCAATGTCGTGGCCGAACGCTACAAATTTCGTCAAAGAGCCCAACAACCCAATGAATCAACTGAACATTATATTTCCTCCCTCAGAGAGCTTGTAGTGACTTGTGAATTTGGAGTTATGACCGATGAAATGATCCGTGATCAGATGATCGAAAAAACAAATATTCCACGAATTCGAGAAAGACTGTTGCTAGAATATGACCTCACGTTAACAAAGGCACTTAGTTTGGCGAGGCACATTGAATCTGCTATGCACGAAGCAAAAATTATTACTGAAGGCGAATCGCAATCTGTGAACTTTGTTCGTTCAGACAAAACTTCCAAAGTCAGAACAAAGCACTTTGATCAAACCAAAAATAAATATAAAAAATCCACAAATTTTCAACAGAAAGAACAATTAAAATGTTTTCGCTGTGGTTCCACTTCACATTTAGCGGATAGTGATGCGTGTCCAGCTAAGTCCGTACAATGCAAACAGTGTTCTAAGACTGGTCATTTTGCTCGGGTCTGTAAATCGAAATCTCGTGCAGTGAACGAAGTAACGGTACCCGACATAACTGTTCTTTGTGTGGATAACAGCCGAGCAGTAAAGTGTAACGGTAAACTCTTTTGTGATGTCCATATTTCTTTACCAGATGTTCAAGAAACAATTCCAGTGAATTTATTGGTCGATACTGGGTCCTCAGTTTCGATTTTATCAGCCGAAATTTACAACAAACATTTCAGAAGTTGTGCGCTTTCAAACGCCCAAGCTAGACTTGTAACTTATTCAAAGCAAAGCTTACCAGTATTGGGGTGTTTAACCAGTTTTGTCTCATATGGTGGAAAAACTGTACAAACTGAATTTTACATTGTTGGAAATGGAACTCCTATTTTAGGCATGGATCTAGTGTCTAAACTTGACATTCATATTGTCAGGGGTGCATTGAAGATACCTCCCCATGACGTCAATAATCTTTCAGACCGCCTTGTAAATGAAAACGCCAAATCATATAGCAAGTTGAATGATACTTTGGGCAGTTCTCAAAGTACCATTGGACATGCTAGAGGATTTGTTCATAGAATAAAAATTAAAGAAAATGTCAAGCCCGTAAGACAAAAGTTGAGACCTTTGCCATTAGCTGTTCGAGAAGAGGTAAAAGCAGAATTACTAAAGCTAGAAAAAGAAGGTGTTATTGAGCGTATTGAAGCTTCAGAGTGGGTCTCCCCAATACTAGTTATTCACAAGAAAATGGGTGGTATAAGGCTATGTGTAGATTTACGGGAGCCCAACAAAGCTGTTGTTACAGATAGTTACCCACTGCCTCGTATTGATGAAGTGGTGTCTGAATTAAGAAATTCAGTTATGTTCACGAAATTAGATCTAAAAAGTGCATATTACCAGTTAGATCTACATGAGGATAGTAGGGATTTAACAGCTTTCATTACACATGAAGGACTTTTCAGATTTAAGCGAGTCCCTTTTGGTCTGTCGTCTGCTAGTTCGGCATTTCAAAAAATGATGTCAACCATTCTCGTAGATTTGTCGGGTGTACAGTGTTATATGGACGATGTAGTAGTACACGGCCATACGCCAACTGAACACGAGACAAATCTCAAGAATGTTCTGTATCAGATCCAAAAGAGTGGTTTGAAATTGAATCTTGAAAAATGCGAATTTCGCAAAAATAATCTAAAATTTTTGGGGTACGAAATTAGTTCTGAAGGGTTAAAACCGGATCAGAATCATGTTTCAGACCTTATTGAAACTACAGCACCTACAAATTTAGCAGAACTCCGTTCTTTTCTAGGACTTACTTCCTGGTACTGTAAGTTTATACCAAATTATGCAACTTTAGTAGAACCACTACGTTTCCTTACTCGTGGAAGTAAAACTTTTGAATGGAATAAACTGGCTCAAGAAAGTTTTGAAAAGGTTAAATCTGCCATAGTGAATAGTCCAGCATTAACTTTGTTTGATCCGAATTTACCTACCATTGTATCATCTGACGCTTCGGACTGTGGTTTAGGAGCTGTACTTACACAGCTGCATGACGGCATAGAGCATACAGTCGCATTTGCTTCTCGAACTCTGTCTGAGACTGAACGAAAGTACTCTATAGTAGAGAAAGAAGCATTTGCTTGCGTGTGGTCTGTTGAAAAATGGCGTACGTGGCTATGGGGAAATCAGTTTACTCTTCGCACTGATCATCAGGCATTAACTACCCTGCTCTCAACAAAAGGAAACAACAGAGCTGGTATGCGTATTGCAAGATGGTCAGCTAGATTGCTTAATTACAATTACAATGTAGTTTACAGGGCCGGTAAAAAGAATGAAATTGCCGATTACTTGTCAAGACGTCCAGTAACCAAAGTAGAGCCAGATTTAGGTAATCTTGAATTGGTTGCAAATATTTCTGAATCATCTTGTTTTGACGCAATTACGGAACAGGAATTTCGTAATGCAAGTTCAATTTGTAAAATTCTCAGTAAGTTGAGAGAACAGATTTTGAAACCTTGGCCCAAACATAAGAATTTAGATGCAGAATTGTTACCATTTTACAATATCAGAAATGAACTTTCAGTTCACGGTGAACTTGTTTTGAAAGGAGAATATAGGTTTATTGTTCCAATGTCATTGCAAAGCAAAATAATTTCCTTGGCCCATGAGAGTCACCAAGGGATAGTGCGAACGAAACAACGGTTACGTAGTTTGTATTGGTGGCCAAAAATGGATAAGGCCATCGAGATAGCTATTAGTAATTGTGTTATTTGTCAAGCACATGACAAATCTGCAATTACACATACTGCTCCTCTGCAGCCAGTGAAGTTTCCAAATAGTGCTTGGGAAAAGGTTGCAATTGATATTGTTGGACCGTTTGATAAAGCTCCACTTGATTGCAGATATGTGATCACTTTAGTGGATTACTTTAGCAAATGGCCAGAAATCGCATTTGCTTCCAAAGTTACTTCATCAGTTATCATAACATTTCTGAATACTATTTTTAGCAGAGAAGGTTTTCCAAAAGAATTAGTTTCGGATAACGGAAGCCAATTTGTTTCCGCCGAATTTTCAAATTTCTTAAAGTCAAGAAATATTTGTCATTTACGTTCTTCTGTCTATTACCCAAGAGCTAACGGAGAGGTAGAACGATTCAATAGAGTTCTTAAAGGCTGTTTACAATCAGCTCACTTAGAAGGTGTTTCTCTCAGAGATTATACAACAACATTTTTGAGGAATTATAGATCTACTCCGCATGCTGCAACTCAAGAAACTCCTTCATATTTACTACATAATCGTCAAATGTGTACCAAATTGAATGTTTTCCCACTTGTACAAAACAAGAAGCAAGTTTCAAGTGTTCCCTGTCGTGTAAATGATTATCAGAACAAAAGTAAAGCTTACACTGACAGAAAACGGTCTGCTAAAGAAAACAAATTTAAAAAGGGAGATTTAGTACGCTCCAGAAATCCAGGAATTATTCGAAAAGGTGATTTTAAATTTTCACAACCGAAAGTCATAATAGAGCGTAAAGGCAAGCATTCTTTTAAATTGGATGATGGACGGATTTGGAATGCGTCACATTTAGCACATTTGACATTTAATGGTCACAGTAAAACCGATGAGAATAATCAGTCGAATACCTCTTCAATGCATGTGCCACAGAATGATACATGTCTTCGAAGAAGTACTCGAACGAGAAATCCTCCCGTTTGGTTGAACGATTATGTCAGGCAGTAAATACCGCATTGTGGTAGAGGGGATATGTTGTGTTCTGTATTATACTGTATATAGTCATCCATAGGTTAGGGTTAATTATAGTCTCCAGTGGACAGCAACACTATTGGGAAGTGAATACTATTCAAGTATTTTGATTGGACACACTGCTTCAGGTGTGAACACATTGAAGCTAGGGTCAGAATGATATTGATTTTTTCTAATAGTTTGATATGAATAAATTTTGGTTCAGAAGCATTATTATGTTCTCCTGTATGATTTCTTACTAAATACACTACACCTGCTAACGCCGGCGCCGCCGCGATATTCGACTACGTCGTCAAGACATCCAGACCTAAAGGAACGTTTTCGTTCAGGATACCTTTGAAACACATCTTCGGATTCGTGGACGATTACAACAAGATCATGTACGGATTCAAACGCAATCTGATGTTGATTCGAAAAGGAAACAATGATGCAATAGTGAGACTCCCTGCGACCGATGCGGGTAAGTTAACTCTACACAAGATATCGTTGTTCGTTCCGCACGTGGAGCCTTCGATCGTGGAAAAAGCACATCTCTACAAGATCATAGAATCCAAGAGTAAGTTACCTGTGGGATTTAGAATGAGATAGTGCGACACGGCTAGCATTCCACTCTACATGAATCACTTCGATTGGAGATTGATGGTGAAATCCGCTTCTGAGAGACCGCGTTTCATCGTGGTTGCATTTCAGACTGATAAGGATGGGTCTCAGGAAAAGAATGCATCGCAGTTTGATCACTGCAATTTGAGAAACATGCAAGTGTTTCTGAGCACCACGAGATATCCAGCAATTGATTACAATGTGTCGTTCGACAAGAATGATTTCTGCAGACTGTATGGCGATGCCGCTGATTTTAGAAAGAAGTATCACGGTCTAGACGAATTGATGAGCAACCCTAATATATCTCCCGGCGAATACAAGTCGATGTATCCTATGTTCGTATTCGACGTCAGTAAACAGAGTGAACGACTCAAGAGTAGCGTCTTAGATATTCAGATCAAGATGCAATTTGATAGGAACGTGCTGAGAAAAACCGAAGCCTTCACCCTGGTCCTGTCGGATAGAGAATTACAATTTGAATCGGATGGAAATAAGATGTTGATCATTCGATGAGAGACGTGTGTGAAAAAAATAAAAAAAATTAAAAAAAAGTAATGAGTAATTATTAAAAACAAAAAAAACAAAAAAAAAAGAAATAAAAGTAATGAGATCTAGAGAGATTGAACATCTTTCTAAATCTCATTACTTTTTTTTTGTTTTTAATAATCACACATTATTTTTTTAATTAATTATTTCCACGCGTTCACTGTTTGTTCAAAGGATCTAGTTCGATCAGTAGACTCACCACAGAAGTGGCGGCTTAGGGATTATTGGTTTTCGTAATGAAATTAATCCTGTCTCTGGCGTTCACTTTGAGAGGTGTGACGAACGTGCTAACAATCGCGTGATGATTCTCAGTCTTTTCAACGCTGTATCTCTTATCGCTCTCTACTCCATTCACCATGAGATTGATGACCGCTCTGTTATTCAAATCCGAGGAAGCCAGACTCATTCGAATGATTTCACCTCCCAACGGCATGGTATATCCCACCTGACCATGTTGCAATCCACTACCTCCATTTCCGAAAGACCACTCAGCTTTTCCCTCCTCTAAGGTGCCGCTCTCCTCGGCCCACACGGTGATCAATTGTCTAGCATATTTGACTTTCTCCACCACCGAAATCAGGGTGCAGGCGTCCGTCATGTTTACGGGATCCGGTAGATTTGTGAGCGTGTGTCCACCCATGTCTAGTTTACCTTCCATGATATCGCCCTTTCTCCAGACCGAGTTGTCATCTACATACTTCCTGCTGAATGCGCTGGAATTGAATTCGGGATCGTGAATGAGTCCGAATAAATTCTCACCGTTCATGTTGATACCACCCTCCATGGTTTTGCCAGATTGTTTGTTCAGGTAGAGATTGCCCACTTGTGATTCTACGTATTCTTGTGATCGTATCACGGCAGAATCTATGTAGCCCTTGTTGACTGTGGTTGAGTCCGCATCCGTGTCGTCGACCTTCGACAGATTCAATATCTTGTTGAATCCCGTATTCAGATCCGATTTCATTTCTCGTTTATCAGACTTTCTCTGTTCCAGATCTATGTAGTGTTTGGTCGCCACGTCCTTGGGATTCGTGGGAGTGGCCACGTTCGTTATCTTGTTAGAATTAGCATTCAATTCCGAGTGCATCATTTTCTGAACGTATCTATTTCTCAGGTGTTTGCTGAATCTCGTGTGAGAGTCATCAGCGTATTTCTTGGTAGCGGCTTTATCCACGTAATTATCTAGCATGATTCGTTCAAAATCCGCGTTCCCCCTGTCGACGTATTTTTTAGTCGCAGCATCTGCAAGATCTATAGGCTCGGCAAGATTGTAGAGCTTCTTATCGTTCATGTTCAAAGGTTCCTCTCGAGGTTCATATCTCCGAATGTAACGTTCATCCAAGTTGGCAATGTCGTAACCATCACCGACTTCGAGTGTCTTCCTCTTCTTGTTTAGGTTGACTTTTTCGTCGTCACTTCTACCAAATTTATTGACTGGCATGTTGTTTTGAGATTTTTGTTTTAAAACTATATTTCAAATGCAGTTTATTAAAAATGAATTATTTCACTTATTTTTATTTTTCGTTTTATTCGATTAACATTTTTTAAATAATTTTTTTACCTTTATATACTATAAAAAAAATCTCTCTCTAATGTAAGTCATTGAAAATGTCTTGAAACCGATCTCCTTCAGACCATCTCTTGAGAACGTAAAGACACAGGTGACCACAAAACACTTGATCTGGTGATTGCACTTGTTCCGTGTTGTAATGAACCATCGATTTGTTGAAATAGTTCTTTATTTCTTTCGGCGGCGTGATTCCGTAGCTGTCGAAATAATAATTCTTCTTCTTCCCATTCTTTAACCACGCCACCCAGTGAGTGTCTTCACCCAATAAATCATCTAGATTTAAAATTCCGCATTCCGATTGTCGAGGTCTTCTCTTCGGCAAGGCATCTATGGAAAACACGCCTAAAAAATCTTTGATTTTCAAATCCTTCACCGCATTCAACAGATCGATGTTGGATAGGGGTTCGTTAGGTAAGACGACACCTTCTACAGATATCTCTATTTTCTTATTCATAAATGCGTATATTTTTTTTTTTTTTATTTATTTTATTATAATTCACTAAAATGACGTTATTTTTTTTTTATTTTTTTCTTTTTCTTTTTAAACTAAGTCTATCAACTTCCATTATCTTGAATCTGTCTAATTCCTTGACTTCCATAATCTTGAATTCGTTTAATTCCTCTTGATTTTCTGGAATCCTATCATCCTTAATCATATCTGGAATCTTATCATCCACAATCATATCTGAAATCCTATCGTCTAAAATTAGATCCAAAGTCCAATGTCCGAGTGCTAAAGTGCTTATTTTATTGTCTAACATGAATCTCTTATTGTCATTAGCCATCAGCGAAATCTTGTTGACTATTTCAGTATACAAGTCGTGATTTTCGCTTCGAATCGATTTCATAGTCTTATACACCGGACCACTTCCTAACAGACAATCTTTATACTCTTGGAAAGAGATGTTTTTCTTCACCATGCACGCTTTAACCCCTTTGCACTTCTTGATCTCTTCATCTTCTAGACGATAAGCATACAGTTTGGGTCTCAAGCCCACGAATTCGACGATTTGTTTACTACCGCTCTCATCCTTAAATTTACTTAACACCTTCTTGTCGTTCGATTGAATGTTGGATGGGTGATCGATGGGATAATTCCTCGTGTCAAACCATGCGGCCACGTCTGGAGATATATCTTGGTAGACATCTTTTGTCTCTATCTCGTAAACTAAACTGTCTGTGCCGGTGAACAGTAGTTTGGCTTTATCACCAAATTTTCGTTTGACGTAATCGTAGTGAAACTCGTACATCAATCGCTTGCTGATATCTAAGATGATCGGTCCGAGATAATATGGGTTGTCGAACTTCAGGTGCGTCTTTTGCATGTGAACGGCCACTAGATTTTCGTCGAATATGGTTCGGTGTTTGTAATTGGGTTTCGCCACTAATTTTTTAGCTCTTTTCTCAGATGTGACGAGTCAAACATCGGTTCTCTTCCTGATGTTTTCCATCGATTTACCGTACACGCAGTTGTTCATGAGTTTGAAGAAATCTTTTTCGAAATCGTTCTCGGCTCGAATTCTGAGATTCGTGTTGAGATCGATGTATTTTTTCATCCAAGGCTCTTCATTGAATCGAATGAAGCGATGTATGTTGACTAATTTCATCCCATAATCAACGTATTGTTTCAAATTCTCACTGTAGATGACGTAGTTACGTTTGTTAAATAAATTGGGAATGAGTTTTTCTTTGTCTCCTTTGTTCGGTTCCATTCGTTCGGGAGCCAGTGGATAATCATTGTGTAGATTGTGTAATTCTTCTGGATAGTTCAAATCGACTTCTAAAATGCAAGGATAGTCTCTCCATTTTTGCATCTCTTCCGGTTCCGTTACCCATTTAAAATTTCCAATCGGTAAAGGATGACTCATAGCCCAACCGTACAGATTATTAGCTTCCCAATACTGTATGTATTTATTTAACCGTTTCGAATCGAAACCTTCTTTCATGTAGGGATTGTTAGCTTCAGAATATCTGTGGTAGATCATCGAGACGCCACCTCTCGTAGCTCTTTCGAACATGAGCAACATGTCCACGTCGGATAATAATTCCAATTGGACTTCGGTGGTCTTCAGCAGAGCGTCCCACGCCAGACCGGGTGCGGTGAAAGACCAAGCGGGATCCAGATCGTAATTTCGACAACAGACATCTCGAAAATTTTCGAACACGTCTGCCAAGAGCAGAACGTCAGTCTTCAGATAGAGATCATGATACTCTCTCATGGTTTTCATATTGAATGATTTCCACAGGTTTTTAGCGTGTTTGTAATTCTCGTCGGAAGTGTCGGATTTGTATAATTTTGAATAAAAATCTTCTTTTGAAGGTAGTGCAGTGTTGTCGAATCTCTTTAGATCGTTCATGTAATCGTAAGGATAGACTCCTTTCCTTAACATAATGTCTACTCATTCTCCGAAATGTTCGCTCATGATTTTAAATTTATCCTTGCACATGTTATCGACTAATTTTTCCAGAGTGGTTGACATGAATTTAAAACTGTCGATGAAACGTATGCCTCTATGAATTAATTTCGTTTTTTCTTCCAACGTCTCTCCATCGATTACTCTTTTCTTCTCCATGAACTTCCATTTCGTGAAGGAAATGTATCTTTCTTCGCTGTTCGCGATGCAATTTAATTCTTCGTGGGAGGTGTCGAAATTTTTTACAAACAGATGACTGTCGTAACCCGAGAGATTGTGAAATATCACTGGATAGAAAATGGCGTCTCGATATTTTAAATTACACTTGCTGTGAGCCGGACTGTGATACAGACCCGTGTAATGATCATGGTCTCTGACCTTCTTATTTTCCTCCGAATTCTCGTCGAACGATTGTCTGCATATGTGACATTCAGTGGCTCTGTTATTTTCGTCCTGCTGCTCTTGCATGATGATCATTTTCGCAGGAGTTTTGAATTTATCGTATAACATTTGAATTTTCGATTCTAACTCTTCCACGAACCTTTGAGCCATGTCATCATCTTCGCACTGTTTCAGGTAGGTGAAGGGACCCATGTCGTGTTGCGAGTCGAAAGCGCATTTCACGTAAATGCAATAACCCAAAGGCGTGTGTTTTTGATATCTTTCGAAGTAACTTCGAAGAGCGTCGGGTTGGCAGGAACTCATTTTCACGGTGAAACATTCGAAATCGGTGTACACGACGAATGGTACTTTTAACCTTCTATTGCAATTTTCAAACTTCACGATGGTGTTGGGTTTGGGCATTTCAATGGTGACACCTTGATTTTCATTGCAATATTCCTGATGTTTCTCTAACGATTTTTTATTCTGAAACATGTTCATGCAGTTGCAACATAAACATATCTTTCTTTTATGTTTATTATTTTGTCTCGCCAGTAATCGGCTCGGATGTTTAACCCAACAATAATGACGATTGTCACCATTCGAAATCAATAATAAAATAATCGTCTTTTCTCTTTCGAGATACAAAGTCTGTCTGAGAGGATAGATCGTTCGTTTTTCATCGTCGTATCCCAAGACGTTCACCGCTATGGTGGGATTTTGAGCTTCGAAACGTTCGATGTGTTTTAACTGCATTGGAAAAGTCACTCCAGTCCAATCGAGATTTTTAGAAGTCTCCTCGTAATGAGAAACTCTATCGGAGTGCATTTTGACAGGGTATAAAGTGAAGGCGACTGCCCATTTAAAACACTGATCATCTTTATTTCTCACATTGACCACAGAGAGTTTTTTAGCTAAGAAATATGGTAATTCCACGTAGGAAGACCCTTTCAACGAATCGTTTTTAGTTATATGAATTTCGAGTTTCAACACCTCATCAAATGTCCAATTACTACCTCCATGTTGATAATTCGCGAGAGACGTCAACATCTTGTCTTTCATCTTTTCGAAAATGTTCGATAAATCTGAACCTCGAAATACGGGTTCGACGTTAGATCTGAAAAATGTATTTGTCACGATGCTCTCGCCAGAATTCACATCTATTTTATTCATCATGCAATGGAGTATCATCATAATTTTTAGTCCCACATTCATGTGTTCACGAAACAAATCCAATACTTTTTTCTTCACCCATTCCATAAAACATCGAAAGTTTTAAAAGCGCCTTTGATCACACTCTCCCATTCTATAGGCATCGATTGGAATAATTCCGTGACGAGTCATGCTACATATTCTTCTCCTTTTCCTTCGTTGATTGCTCGTTGAATTTCGCTCGATATATCTCGTTTGTCTAGAATCTAAAGTACATCACTCATTTTCGTTTTAGGTTTTTTTTCTTTTCTTTTGAAACTTGAAGTTCTTCAATGGCTTTTCGTTTAGTCGTCTTCTTATTTTTCACAATCGATGCATTTTGGGGTTTTTCGATGTCAGCATTTCGATTCCTTTTACTATCTTTTTCTTCTTCTCATTTTTCACAACTGATGCATTTTTTGATGTTGTTGCTATCGACATTTCATTTGCCTTTCCATCGTTTCACAAATAATATTCCTGTATGACTTCAAATTTTTTTATTTGGTTCTATGATTTCTGAAATATGGAATTTTTAATATTTTACAAATCTCGTTTAACTGAGGTATGGTTTTCTTAATTAAATTTTCCATTTTTTTATTTGTTTGCTCCATTTGTAAGAATATTTTTTTTTTTTCGAATTTTGTATTTAATAATAATTTGTTAAAAGTTTTAAAATTGTTTATATATATATGTTTTAATTCCTTCAAAAAAAAATTTTTTGGATGAAATTAATCAATTTTTTTATGTTCCTTAACGTGAAAAAATTGAATTAATACGAGAAAAAGGACGTTAAATTTAAACTTTTATTTATATAAAGAGAAAAACACTTTTACAAAAAAAAATTTTCACATTAAAGAAAATTAAAATTAAAAAAACTTCTTTTTTTATATATATATATAAAGAGTAAAAAAAAAAAAAAAAAAACTTTTTTAATAAATTATTATTTAAATACAAAATTTAAAATATATATTATTTGCAAGAATTCATAAAACAAAAAAAAAACAAATAATCGATCATGACAATAACACCTAAAAGATGTGAATTGAAATTGAAACGAGTTGAAATATGAAAGAAATTCGGTTTTAAAATCTATAGATTACAACGACACGATTCCATCGAATTGAATGAGGTCGAGACGAAGGGCTTAGAGCACAAATATGACAAATATAACATGCCTTTGAAACTGGACAAAGCCATGCTCAATTTGTTTTATGACTACCAAAGTGATCTACAGACAATCGTCATCGCTAAAGATAGAGAATTCGACAAGGACGATTTGTCATTGTCCTATGGAAGTTACATATATCCAAAAATCTCACTCGAACTCGTGGACAAATCGGGTGGTGAGAGCACGTTCACCGATGTAAAAAAACTTAAAAAAGTAAAGATAAACATTCAACACATTTTCGAAAAAGGAGAATACACGAGTGTCAACATGCTAATAACAGACTTGGAAATATAAACAATAGAGAGATTGATTTTTTAGCAAAGAAAAAGGAAAAAAAAGTAATGAGATCTAGAGAGGTTGATCATCTCTAGATCTCATTACTTTTTTTTTTTTTTTTTTTGTTTTTGTTTTCCTTCTTCACTATCGTCCATATATTATAAAAACATTTCCTTTTTTCTCAAATTTCAGCGTCGATTCTTCTTTTCTTTTGTTTTTTGTGATATGTTATGCTTTTTTTTTATAAGAACACATTTGTTTATCCGAATCATAATTATGAACGAATGTTGTGCATCTCTCGGTAACACTTGCATCATTACCATTCTCTTCAGAAGGTAGTGGTGACGGTAGAAAACGTCTCATTCTTTTAAATTTCAACCATCTATCCCGATCTTTATTGAACTCCTTTATCAGTTCTTTCTTAAGATATCCATCATTAGCGTCTAATCGTTTTTCCACATCTTTTTCGCACTCTATCTCGCGATATTCATCATTATCGGCTAATTGTTTTTCCACCTTTTTATCCATTTTATATATTATTTTATACTTTCTATGATTTATATTTTATATAATTATATAATTTTTTACATTATAATAACATACTCAAAATCGGTATATTCTTAAATGGTGAATTCTCACCAAACAACAAACCCTTGCTGAGTCTCTCAACGTTCCGTCCACTCTTTAGATAGAGACCATTTCCACTCAAAGAGTTGTCACCTCTAACGGGTTCTAGATACAATCCTTCACCGCTGTCGTCTACGTGGACGCGACACACGGCTCCTCCCTTCTTCAAAAACAGTCAGCTGCCACCCATTAATTTCTCAACTGCTGAACTCGCGAGTCCCGAGAGAGCTCCCACGCCGAGAGTCTTTCCGAGAAAGGGCAATGCTTTTGCGGCAAAGGGTAATGCTTTTGCTGTGATTCCTGCCAATAACAGTAGGAAACCGCCTTTCATTCTCAAATTGTATCTCAGTTGAGCAGGTCTCAATCTCACCATCAACCCTCTTCAATCACGAATCGCTTTCTCCATCCTTTTGATTTGACTTCTGGTCCAGGCGATCGAATCCTGACCGCCACTCGTCAGATCTTTGTGAGAGAATTTGAATCTCACCACCTCGCCTCGAGTTGTTAACGCTCTCTTAAGTTTCTTCCTCTGTCCTGCGGATATGTTCACGTTTTTAAACACGTATTGTGTCATAATTCTTTTTTTAAAATATATTTTCTTCAATTGTTTTTTTGTTTTAATGATAATTATATATATTAAATAATTTTTGTAAAATTAATATTGCGTTATTTTATTTTCTTATTTATATATATACACAATATTTTTTTTTTTTTTGCTTTTATATTTCTATAATGTGAAATCGTATCGTCACCCTCTCTCTGCGAAGATCTAACAGTTCACCATTTTGATCCGTCAACGTGGTTTTGAGACTATACAATGTGTCTAAAATCACTGGTAGATAAACTAAATTTCGAGGTCGTTCCATGATCTTATAACCCGGCGACACGTTTGGAAAAAAGGAATAGATCGTCGGTTGAGCGCTACCATTCACGTAGCTTCCAGCAATCACACCCACGTTTACCAGAATGCTATTGACTGCGAGAATGTCAACCGTATTTTCAGATGCCGTGTGGCCTCGATACATCTTTCGATCGAATCCCAGCATCTTGCCTATAGAATCATCCATATTGAAATCCACTCAAAAATTGTCTTCCATATCCAACATCGTCTGTAAGGTATTGGGTTGGGAGTGAGTCTGATCTTGTTGCTTCCCTTTCCATCCGTCTTCATTCGCGTTTGAATGTAATTGTTCAAATCGTCTATGTCGTAACTTCCTTTGGGAATTCGAATCTCCAACCAATCCACTCCGTCGGAATACTTAAACGAGTTATTCTTTTCGGTGACGTTGGGAAAGGAATAATAAGTCTCCAGATTCACCAACGCCATCTCGTATCTTTTCTGTCTATTCAATTCGATGGAAGGTTCGAATTTCGTTGCGAATCGAGTTGAATCGCCACTCACCACGATTTGAATGGATTGTTTTGCAGCCGTATTCTCGGCTATCCGTTCTAACAATTCTCCTTGTTCGAACATTATATTTAGTTTTATTTTTATTTTTTCAAAACTAATTATTTGAAGATTTATTAGTTTTTAATTTTTTATTTTCATGCTCTATCTTATTATCATCAGAAACATAAAACTTGTCGAATCCGCACCGATATTTTCCACGATTAAATTCGCTAGTCAAATCGATCACGACGAAATTGTAAAGTCCTCCATCCCAAACCCTTTTACAGAATCTCCTGAATTCTGCCGCGCTCATGTCGTTTGCGACGTGATCGCTGTAGATGTGATTGAGATTTTTGAGATCTTGGCGAAAGAGACATAAAAAATTAGCGTTCTGCCTTATCGTCTGTCTGGGCAATCGAAAATAATTCTGCGACAGGTAGAAACAGTCCACGTTGCTGTGACGACCTCTAACGTAATACGATTCGCATCGGTTCTGTCTCTCCAAAAGCAGATCGTCGAAAATCATGAGATTCTTATCTTCCGATTTCAATTCTCTAGGATCCGGAACATCGCTAGCGTTCTCAAAAAATCGACACTCAACGTTCGAAGATGCATTTCTCTTCATCAATTCCATCGCCGCACCGTCCAAAATGGTCGAAAGAGGAGCTTCACTTTTGTCGAATTCCTCCCTACTGTCAAAGATTCTGGCTATGACGTCCTTAGGCAATCTACGATCCATGCATTCTCGAAGCAATCTGTATTCGGGTTGAAACAAGCTCTTGCCAAACACAAACAATCTATCGTAATCCAACCAGTTGGGTCGGGACAACAGATTCATCAACAGATTGGTCTTTCCACAATTCGATTTTCCCACTATCAAGCCTCTTATGCTTTTGGGAAAGAACTCGTTATTCGACCTCTTAGTCGCGGCGTCGTTCCAAGACATATGTTTAATGTTCATCTTTGTTTATTTTTTTTTTGGTTGTTATTTTAGATTTTTTCAAACACAATTTTTTATGTTTTATCAAACTCATTTTTAATATTATTATTTATTTATATTACACCGTCGCGAGTTCTCTTCAATCCAGATCCACTCGTCATTTTGGCTAAATCTTGTATGGGTACCACAGCATCCTTAAAATCTTTCCAACTTTTCGGCATTCGCTCTAACGTAGCTCGCTTCACCGGTGGACTGATCAACTTGTCGATCAACGCGTCGGCTGCCCTCTTGCCAGCCACAGAAGCTATCCTACCACTGGCTTCGGAAGCGGCTTTCTTACCAGCATCCAAAGCCGTCTTCTTACCAACCTCAAATGCGGTCGATGCGAGTTTTCTACCTGCATCACTTGTGAACGCTCGCATTACAGAATCGACGATGCCAGAACCGCCTTGAACGTAAGTTCTAACGTATCCCCTGTTCTTTATCACCAACATATTTTTATTTTATAATATATATTTTGTTTTCACTGGTAAATCGTTTGTTGTTTAAATACTTTATTATTTTAAATTTACTATTTTTTATTTTATATATTTTGTTTGTTTGTTTCTCTCTACTTATTATATACATCAATCCTTCAATTCGTTCATCAGCCTTTTATAATGGTTTTTATTCAAAACCTTCTGTCTTAACAATTCCTCACATATAGTAACTATTTCATTATCTAATCCTGTGTTACCAGCACGTCTACTTGCCATCAACAAACTCAATCTCTGAGACAGAGCGTCAGAATCGCTCGGAAGAAAAGTGGTTTTCACCCCTTTACCAGTCACCGATTCAACAAACTTCTTATTCATATCCCATATGGGTTTCACCACTTTCGTCCACTTGTAACCTCTGTTGGCTTTGGGTCTCGTCTCTCTGGCATTGTTATTTCTCTTCATGGCGTGGGTCTGAAAAGGAATGTCACCATAATTGTCGAAATCCTGTTCCGTGTAATCTCCAGGCTTGTCGAAAAGGAGCAATTTGCGCAGTCCATCAGTTGTTTTATACTTATTCGAACCAACAATTAAATCTTCATCATCCATTTCCACTTCTGTGTCGCCCACAAAAGTTCTACCATTCGAATCCTTATAAATTCCATACAACAGATCTCTCTTACCACCATCCTCAGACGACGCGACGCTATCAGTGGTGATAGTCGAAACTGTATCATCGCTCTCGCTCACGTCGGTTTCAATTCTCATGGGAACGTAATCCGGTGTAGATTGAAAGGAAAACTGTTTTGTAAAACTACCGGGCAACGAACCCATTCTCAAAGAACTCTCTTTTATGGGTCTCAATTCTTCAACTATTTCCTTCTTGCTTCGCTCTTGAACCTCCGTCACAGGTTTAAATATTTTTGTGGTCTCGAGTTTGAGTTCCATCTCTCCAAGACGTCTGCTTCTGTCAGCCAATTGAATGCCCTTCTTGGCACGTTCATATTCATTTAAAAGCTGATCTCAGCGTTTAGCATCCATCTGTAAAAACATTTTTTTTTCGTTTGTAAATTATTAATATTTCCTCTGAGTATGCTAATGTGAGTTATTTATTATTTTCAAAATTAAATGTATAATTATTTTTATGTTTTTTATGTTTTAAGTAAATAAAAATCTTCTGTCTTTAATATAATAACTAAAACCAGTTGACAAAAAAAACATTTACAAAATAAACCTCTCTAAATGAGTTTTGCTCTCGAAAGTGTTAAATTGCAACCGCGCTTATTCTCACCATAAGGAAAACTCGAATAATCAAAATCACAAGTAAACATATCAGTAATGTAACGCTTTCAAAAACGCGTTTAAATCATATCAATTAATCTTTTGAACTGTTTCCGCTTTCATCTATAGAATAGTTTTTCAATTAAACTATTTAACTGACAATTGACACTCATTTGAATGAAAACCCGTAATACATTTCGAGCGTGACAAATGGCGTTCTCAGTAAGTTTATACAGTAAAGATTTTCCAAAAAAACTTAGTTTTTTCTGTTGAGTTTGGAAAAATCCACTATGGGTATTCCCCCACTAACGTCAGAAATGGGAGTGCCCAATAGTAGTCTATTAAGTTTGGAAAGATCCACTCTGGGTATTCCCCCACTTACGTCAGAAATGGGAGCGCCCAATAGTAGTCTGTTAAGTTTTGGAAAAAATCCACTATGGGTATTCTCCCCACTTACGTCAGAAATGGGAGTGGCCATAGTGTTATTTTTTTCCTGGTCTAGAATCCGCAAACCACCTTTTTGATGCTGGTCTAGAAACCGCAAAGCGTTTTTTGCTTGCGTTCGCCAACGATGGATCGATGGTCTAATCCACGATGGGAACGTCAAACAAAAATTTTAAAGAAAATTTACATGTACAATTTCATACATTTTTTCACGTTTTTGATTGACGTGTTAATCTACGCGTTCGTCAACGGGTGTTTTGAACGTGAAAAGTGCGATCTGTGAGCCACAAAAACAATAGCGGATTCTGGACCACTATGAAAAAATGACATTTTTGTGAACGTGCACTCGATTTAACACTGAATCCTACGATGGTAAACGCACCATGTACCGTACACGGTACGGTACATGTACAAGGTGGTACTGAATCCGCCTTTACTACCTATTTATGCATATAATCTTTATTGCCAATTTCCAAGTTCAACCCAGTTTCACCCATAACTGGTAATTTGTTTCCAGATGCAGATAACAATGTAACAGAAACACTATCTAAACCAGATTGAAAACAATCTTTTGTTTCAGTAAAACTGCATTTTGGAAACAATTGTCACTGCTGATCGAGGATCTACTAAAAATTTTGTTGGCTTTCCAGCAATTGTTATCATTAGAGAAAGACAGTTTGATTGAATAGTGGCTAGATTAATAACCTGCCCTTGCTTGGATTTATCCTTACTGTTTTCTAAGGTCAAATTTTCGGGCTCAAACTTGATCTTTTCTATTTCCCTAAAACGTCCTTCTGTTCTGGACTAGACTGAGGTTCTTGCTCAAGCTTAGATTTAGGTGCACATTTATGTTTGGAATGCCAAAATTCATTACACTTAAAACATTTATTTGTTTTCCCTCTTTAATCATGATCTGCCAAATATCCATTAATAGTTTCTTCAATTCACTAAATTCTTTTTGAATAGAGACAAGAATATCTTGCTCAGATGGTTCATCTTTTTGTGCATTCTTTGCCTGCATTCCCTTCACTTCAATAGCTTCTGGTTTTTCATTATTCCTATCACTGGTTTGTATACCAGAAAATGCCTCAAATTCTACAGCAAAGGTAATTGCTTCATCTAAAGTCTTTGGTCGATTAAACTGAACATGTTTAAGATTTCATAGGACCCTAAACCATGGATAAAATGATCTATGGCATAGGATTCCTTGGCTTAAAAAAAGCAACTCTGGAAAGTTGGCCAATCGCTGTAATGAATAACCAAATTTAGCAGAGGATTCAGCAACTTCACATTTCCTACTTCGAAATTCCATTCTAAAGCTGATTCTCGACCTGGGAGGTTAAATCGTTGAAAGAATGCATTTTTATCTTCTCATAATTACTCACTTGAGTAAGTGTTAAGTCACTCAATATCTTCTGAGCAGGACCATGCAAGGACATTAACAGTTGCTGGGCTCACTCAGTATTGTCCCATCCATTCCAAGTCTTGAAAATAAGTAGAACCATCATTTGTTTGAGGTTCCTTTGATGTGTGATGGGAACACATTTTCCTACTTAATTCATTTGAACCCTTCTTTGACCATCCAGGACCTGAATAGCCCAATTTGGGACCCATAGGTCATGAAGGATCCATTGATAATTGTGTAACATCTGATAAATAACCACGAGATTTCATAGGTTCTCCAACACCTAATCTTTGGGTCTGTGGGGTATCATCCTCATTTACAGCCCCAGGGTAATACTGTACATTATTTCCAAATGTTTCACCAGGTGTCGAGGACCTTTGCCCAGTATTTCTTCCTTGCTCATCTTCAGTTACCCTATGTACATTATGAAACCCAACAGCCAAGTTACCTGGGAAATCTGGGGAGTCATTGCATCTAGCATGTTCCTATTCACTGGATAAGTAGCATTTGGGCTTCTTCCCACTGTTGCTCTGCCCAATTGAAGGTTGAATGTGCATCATTGAAAGAAGCTGGATGCACTGTTTCATGATGAAATCCATAGACTCCCTACCTTGCCTTGCATCTATGGGAATATAATTCTATTTCTCTCTTGGCCCATGTAGGGGTTTCTTTATTTTCCCCATAGAAGGAATCCCTTATTTAATTATCCTGAAACCGAACCTCATGTCTTGAAACTGGGTGGTCCATAGAACTAGTCTGAAATGAGTGAATTCCAGCTGAAGACTTCCCATAACTAGTTTCAATCTCAACGTGTGCCAAGGATTATTTTTTAAAGCAGTCTGTGGCAATTTCAAATAATTTGAAATGTTGCCATCTTCTGTTCTTGGAGACTCATGTAAAGAGTTTGCAGCTTGTTGAATAGGGGATCTACAAGTTTTGTCTGCAGCAAAGATCCCTGATTAAATTGTCCTCCCTGTTCACCCCATGATTCTGAAACTTTATATGAGAAACTAGGCAAACTTGAACCATCCAGCAGACAAAATCCTGTGTTCAAAATATTTCTATCCCCAGACAAATCTCTACCAAAAACTATTCCACTATCCACATAAGACTGTGGGGATGCAATGGCGCTAATTAATTACTATGAAATTGTACAGTTCGATTAGAACTTTGATTCATTCCATATAAATCTCCCACACTACCTGCTCTATTCACACCAGCACTTGTACACTTTGGTGAAGAGCTAGAACTGAAGTGTGGTCCATTCACTGAACCTTTGTCTGTTGTATTTTTCAGACTCATCTGTGGAATATTCAATGCTCTCGTTACTGAACATACTATAGTCAAGGACTTCTGTGCCACAGCAGACAAAGTTCTGCTTTGAAAGCTACCAGAAGTGCCATCGTCAGCAAAAAGAGAAATGGTTTCCAGAATGTGCCTCCATACTTGATAAACAAATTACCCAAATCCTGGTAGCCTCGCCATTTTTGTAACAGGAAGTGGTCTTTGTTAATCCCTGAAACAAGGAGCCAAACGTCAGAAAAGTTACAATTTACTCCCTTAAAGCAGAATCGAAGGGTTTGGGGTTTGTCATCAACAAGAGGGTGAATAAAAATGCATTGAATAAGTTTTACGTGGTTTATTGATGAACATAAAAACAAACTTAACAAAAAAAACATGAAAATGTTCAAACACAATAAAATCATAAAATAAAAAAATAAATGAGATGGATGATAATTTTTAAATTCCACGGCGCCCGATGTGTGGCTGTAGTCCCAATCCATTGCATGAAAAGGGTTAATTCAGTGTACTTATTAATGCTGTCAGTTGGAACAAACCGGGAACATACCCAGTGAAAAGGAATGAATCAAGGACGTCAAAGATACACTCCAGTTCCCTGGGTCGGTTCCATGCTGGTCCAAACTAACAAACGTAACCCCAGGAACTACTCCCTTTTACGGGAAAGAACTCAACGTACCTATTTGAATAGGTAATTCAGAGCAGCTAATTAAAGCTTTAGTGCCGAAATTGAGATAGGGGCTGACTTGATAGAAACCTGCCCTTTTTTGCAAATTATGGCTGGAAATTTGAATCTAAGTTACTGATGGCCGCCTCGATATGGTTTACCAAAACAGAGACTGCAAGAACACGTTATAGCTTGAACCAATCAGATACATTGGCTCAGGAATATATGGAAGTTACCGGAAACCACGAAATACCACAACAAGACTTTCTTACTATAAAACGGTGATAAACAAAATTGACTTTGGTAATTACTGTATTTAGATTTAATAGTTTTCCAAACCCGTTACACTTATATGGCCTGTCTATATGTATACGTGTTATACAGGGGAAATGAAGCAATCAGATTGAACATTTGGAAGGCCTGGGTGAAGGTATAGCTATGAAGTAGTGTTACAAGTCAATATTAATGGTTGAGACATGGGGCAGAATAATGGTAGCCAGTAGTGATGGTACAAGGCCGCATGGCTCAAGAGTGCTGAAGAAACTAATGATAGGACAGATAGCCCATTGTCAAGTAGTGGCCTTGGAGCTTTGGAGATAAGATGGAAGCCATTGGTAAGACTACCTGTATTGCAACTGTAGGAAGCTGGGTCATGGGTATCCTTAAATACCAAAATGAGGCTAAGAGGGGATAGTAAATTAGACCTCATTGAGGGATTTTTTATGGCCATCATGGTCTCAAACGAAATGAGGCTAAGAGTGACAGTAAATTAGACCTCAATGAGGACTTTTCTCATAGCCGTCATGGCCTCATGCGAGTAAAAAGGGATGCCAAAGGCCAGACATTTTCCAAAAGGGGTGCTGAAATATGACACACAGAATCTGACTGTTAAATAATGAGATGAGGCTAAGAGGGATAGAAAATTACACCTCACTGAGGGATTTTTTCATGGCCCCCATGGCCTCAAACGAAATGAGACTAAGAGGGATAGTAAATTAGACCTCACTGGGGGATTTTCGCATGGCCCTCATGGCCTCATACGGCAAAAGGGGGTTCTCCAGAAGGTATCCTCGATAGGTATCCTCAAATAATACAATACCAGGCCATAGGTATCCTCAGATACTGAAATGAGGCTAAGATGGATAGTAAATTAGACCTCACTGGGGAATTTTCTCATGGACCTCATGGCCTCATACGACAAAAAGGGATTCTCCTGAAGGTATCCTCGATAGGTATCCTCAAATAATACAATACCAGGTCATAGGTATCCTCAGATACTGAAATGAGGCTAAGAGGGATAGTAAATTAGGCCTCGCTGAGGGATTTTTTCAGGACCCTCAGGGCGTCAACCGAAATGAGGCTATGAGGGATAGTAGATTAGATCTCATTGAGGGATTTTCTGATAGCCCTCATGGCTTCATACGATAATAAGGGGTGCCGAAGGCTTGTCGTTCGTTATTTAGGGGTGGTGGAATTGGGGTGCCATAGGTCGTGATGATAAAGTGAACTAATTGGATGATCAAGATAAATGGAACAACAGTACTCAGAATAGGGTCAGAACTAACCAGAACAGACCAGAAAAGCTAAATATAGTAACAAAACTGTTCCATCTGTTAGGCTTTTCTACTCTACTAGAGTATAATCCTGTACAAACGAACATGGTCGGGTTGAGGAAAACTTTTGCACAGATACAAGTAGAGAATTCTGAAAGAATTCGAAATAGTACAACTTGTCGGGTTGTTTGTGGTAATTTTACGAATCGGAAAATTAGTCTTGTACAAGGGAACGTACCCCTGTCTTGTTGTAAGCTTTTGAGTAACATAGCAATCACCCTTACAACACGCGCTGCGCATGCGCACTAGGGCCGCGCATCACTATGGTGATAACGTCACAAGATGGTCGCTCATACGGGTTACCATCACAGCACAACATGATGTCACTAGGTCACGTGACTAGGACGTCATTTCTGGGGTCCTCGCCGGGTCCCCCAATAAGGTACGATCCATCCCTCTCCTACTACTAATGTGTTAAAAGAAAGAAGTGGTTAAAATCTGGGTGTCATTGTGATTATACTTTAGACAACGCAACTGTTTTGCAGTATTTGTGCAAGCATCAAGCATGCGCAGTGCAACCCATACATTTTTTCTTCATGCTCTTTCCATGTGCTTCGATTTTCCGACGGTAACTTGTTTTCTGATTATTGTTATCAGAACACAAGCTGAAATCTTTCCACACACATTCAGGTTTTGGAATTGTAAAACTGGCATTAATTTGCCTGAAATCGCTGTGAACATGACGAAATGCTGTTGCCGATTTGAATTTTGACAGATTGTTTTTCAGTGTCGGTAACATTTATTCTGCAAATTCAGCGACAATGGGTCCTTCGGTGTGGAACAATTATTGTGTAGAGCAACTTGCAGGCTGGTAAATATTTGAATCCACCATATGCTGAGCTATCAAATAACTTCTTGCATGAATCCAAAGTTGTCAGCCTTATACATCAAACCGTTACTGGGTTCAATGCCGATACCATCACTCCAAGCCATATAAGGAAATATGCTTTCCAAATGAACAACCTGCAGTTCTTGCCATCTGTCTTTCAATTCGATGTGTTTGTTTTAAAAACCTTCGAATTGTCTTGGCAGGAGACCTGAAATCTCCGGTCACCGGGCTTCTCTGAGAAATAGAACAGACATTCTGCAGTTTTGTGCGAGATTCTACTTTCCCTCCTCTTTTCTAGCAGAGATAATTTCATCTTTTGGAATTCTTTATTTTCTGAAGGAGAGGCGCCATCAAGCTGGAAATATTTCAAGCAATTCTCTGAAAAGTCTTCAGGGGAATCTAACTTTTTACTTGAATTTTGGAATTCCGTTTTTCTCCTCTGTTGCTTTGTGGATTTTCGCTTTGTTTTAGATGAGCTATGTTTGTTCCCTGTATACACCGCGCTTGAGTTATACACACCGCCTGGTAGTATAGCAGCTAAAACGCAAACGAAAAAATGGATCATCAGAAGACTCAACTGTGATTCGTTGGGATTTTCTGTCCTCCTGTCGAGATCTACGATCTATGGTATGAGGGTTACATTATTTACGCTTCCACCACCGTTTTTGTGGACTTTTTCTCGATTTCGTTCTTTGCTTCTCATTTTTAGCAGCCAGAGATTCTAGGTTTATGATTCTGCCAGACCCGTTCTTGTCCTTGCTTGCAAATATTTTGCAGTTATTGTTGTTGTTGTCCGTGAAGTTTGGAGTGCTGTTGCAGCTTGCTTGCTTGTTTATTAAAAAACAATCACAGTTTGTAGCATTTTCTGCTTCTCCGAAATGTTCACTTGAAAATCTTCTTTGTCACAATCCGTCCAGATGCTATGATTTGGTAGCTCAGGTGCTTGAGTTTGAGCTGTCCGATTTGTGATTTTGACCTGGCCACACTCCCAATAGGATGATGATGATTTATCTTCACTCAGATCAGTGTATCTTGAATTGGGTGGAAGGCCTACTTTTTGGTTGAAGATTCGTCGTCTTCTTCAATGTAGTCCGATATCAGAGTAAGTTTCTTCTCGGATATAAAATCTATCAATGTTTACAAACTCAGATCAGTCAATTCCAACAAATCACCGGCTTCCAAAAACCGCCATGGAATCTTGTAAGATTCGCCAGTTTCTGAGACTGATCCTGGTCAATGTATTCCAGTTCTTGTAACTGTTCGGCAGTGGCAGTTTGAACGTTAAGGCGTACCATGATCAAATATTTGTTGTTATTATTACCACACGAAAACGTTTGAAGAAATGATGGCACCAACTACGAACGAGAAGCTGGGACCTCTGTGTTGAGCTTTGCACAGTGATCATGTACTCAAATAAAAAAACTTCACGCCAGTGTGTTAAATTTGGAAGATAATTTACCAGTGATCCATTAAATAGACAGTGCTTAACACTACGTTCAGATTATAGAATTACCAATGTTTAAGAATATAAAGTAACACAACTAGTCGATTCGAAGTGACTTTAATGAATGACAAGAATGGAGTTAATCTCAAACAAGTGCATATCACAGAAGATAATCAAACCACCGGAAGTGTTTATCTCGAGAAATACCCACCTCCAGCCGCCGTTCTTACTACAGTAAACACATTTCTCTGATTTGTACACTCCCCTTAATACAAGATGCTGATTGTCAGTTAAGACGAAATATCACCACACACTGGGTGGGACAGCGATTGTTGTATCAGACATGGATGGATCACGATTGGAACAGCGATTGATGGGAAGGTGTTACTTGTGTCTAAATTAGAGAGGGACTCTCTAGTTGATTTCATTTATACACTCTCGCGTCAAAAACATCACACAAATAGACCCTCGACCTAAGCTAGGATCAAATGGTTATTTTTTTTACTTTTTTGCATAAAATAACTCGAAATCCTTCAAAACTCATTTTAAAGCAGAAAAAAAACAATACCCAAATAGATCCTCGCCCTAACTCGAGGACAAGATGTCACAGGGGTCAAATGTTGATTTTCTCCTTTTTTGCAAAAAAAAATCACTCAAAATCCTTCAAAATTCATTTAAAGCAAAAAAAAAAAAAAACATTAAAAAAATCACAAATAGACAGTCGCCCTAACTCGGGGTGATGGGGTCATGATGGTCATATGGCTTAAAATCACTCATTTTAAAGTAGAAAAACATCAAACACACAATTAGACTCACACCCCAACTGGCGTCAGTAGGAACATAAGGGACACATAGGGATTTTCTTTTTATGCACAATAGCCCAGTCATTTTAGCCTCATATCTGGCCAAACTTGGAACAAATTGCAACAGAATTTTTTCCACCACAGTGCATTTCTTTGAGGCCCCCAGAACACCATACTAAAAGTCCCAAAATATCCAAATAGGGGAAAGACGTCTAATTTGCATAAATCCAAAATGGCCGCCAAAATTCAATATTTTGACATATTGTGACTTCTAGAAGGCCTATTTGAATGTTTTAATGTTCCAGAATGGGGTATTTGTCCATGGGATTTTATTTGGAAAAGGTTACAAGTTGATTATATGAGTGGTTCATTTGCATAGTAATTATCTTATTTTCAAAATGGCCGCCGAATACCTATATTGACCATATTATTCGCTGGTTTTCCTACACATATTTTTAAATTCACTTTCCAGAAGAAAAGTATCGTGTGTCTTGGGAGTACAAGATATATCTAGCATATTTAGAATGTTCAGTTATTGTTATTAAAGGGGTGTTCAGTGGTTCAGTTACCCTTTTTATGATATCAAACATCATTATACACAGGATAAGCCCTGGACCCGGTATAAAAGGAATGGATGTCCATAGGAAAATTAGTCCCTCGACTATTATTCTGCGGAACTATAGTCCTAAGTCTAACATTTTTAGGAATAGTAGTCTGGCGGTCATCCATTTCTAGGAATTTTAGACCTAGGACTATTATTCCGTGGAATAATAGATAATAGTCCAGAGAGACTAATTTTCCTACGGACTTCCATTCCTTTTACACCGGTACTTCACTATGTTTTTTAGATTGTCCTTTGGTATTACCGTAGGTCTGTTGCTCATAACATGTCTTGCTCAGATAGCGCCAATCAATTGTAACTTAAGACTGGTAACTCGGAATTCCTGCAGCTTATTCCTCTGCATTCTGTGCACACATCACTGCAGAATAGGCCATGGTGAGGACATACACTTATTTGTCTTGCAGCCACAACAGATGACATTCAGCAGTTCAGATGATGCTGGAGATTTATCAGTCTGTTTAGGTAGATATTTACCGTCTACGACATGCCAATCCCATTCCTCTGACTTCATATTTCTGTTTGTTCCTTTCCACTGCATTATCTGGAAATACACTCGAAGGCTGTGATAAACAGCAGCCGCAGAAGTTTGTGGCAATTTTTGCGGCTCCACATGAGATATTCCCTTGGAGATTTTCTCGCAAAACTTTCTGTAGCGTAGAGCGTCGAGTCGTTCTTCATCCCTACCACCATAGAGGGATACAAGTGCCTTTTCCCCTGCTTCCGTCAGCTCATCTTTTGTTGCTTCCGTACAGTTGAAGACCTCGGCTTGTTCACGAAATTTCACTTTCTTTATCCCCTTAACAGCTAAGCCTTTCCCCAATCCAAATGGACGTGACGTCACATCGCAGCCAAGGAAGGTGTGGATGAAGAGAATATTACCACATATGTGAGGGCCTAGTGACGTCTTTGTTTGCTTTATGCACCATGATCTGGTTTGTTGTGTTGATTTCTTTGGCACAGATCTCAGGAACAGCTCGTGTGCATTCACTTCAGCATGATGAAGTAGAAGAACCAGCAAGTCTGTGTCGTCTCCTATTCCAACAGTATCCTTGCTTCTGGCGGATGCAACAGCTGTCTGGACAATAAGGACATCAGCATTGTCCTTCGCATGGTCTACGGTGCAGCCTGCTCTTTCTAGTTTGTCACCCACAAAGTATATGAAGCGCTGCTTGTTGATTTTGTTGTTCAGAAATTCCTCCATCTTAGATTGGAGAACCATTCCACCTGTAAAGTGCACTGTAATGCTTGCACAATGTGCTGTTCTCCTTAGATGGGTGGCATCTTTGATCGTGGGATCATCGCTATATCCATCAAACACAATGGCAGCAGGACTACATTTCTGTGTCACATACCTAACATATAGCTGGCTCACAGTCTCAAAAGTAGATCCCAGAAGCCATGGCACTCTATGGAGAATGATCTGCCATCAAGAACATACTGGACATCTCCACTGGGTTTGCGTTGCTCTTCTGGCATAGCTTTCCAAAGGGTATCAGCAAGGACTGCCTTCTTTGGCTGCAGAGGGAGACAAGATGATGCAAACAATGCAGGGGGATAACTACAAAGTTCATATTGGAACAGAGATGGCACATCTTGGTAGCGATCTCGAACAATAATCAGCCGCTGAAATAAAAGCTGGGGATCAACCGTAACAGATTTACCTGAGACCTTTACAGTTGACCGTGATGCTAGTGTGACTGCTTGGTCAGCTTTTCGGAATTTGAAAGCTTCTACAGATTTGCCAACCATTGAGGAAAGAATCTTTTCTCCAACTTCTCTTGGTCTCTCAACGTTGACTCCTTCCTCGGCTGTCGTGCCATTAGCTATGTTGAACAGTGACTCTTTCTCAACAAAAGGACCCTCTCTGTTAGGTAGGTGATAAGCTGAAGAGTGTCACTCACATCTCTGGCCATTTTCACGTATACAACATCCTAATTACAATCTTAATTATGGAAACACTGGAACTACCAGCGCGATTGAAGAGAACGATAGCAGCTCTGGGCGTCTCT
The DNA here is from genome assembly GCA_031216915.1 of Pictodentalium vernedei. Lineage (NCBI taxonomy): Eukaryota > Metazoa > Mollusca > Scaphopoda > Dentaliida > Dentaliidae > Pictodentalium > Pictodentalium vernedei. Next base: position 562,501,986 of record CM062297.1, read on the forward strand.
TGCCCTATCACCTGGACTATCCAGGAGATAGGCAAGAGCGTTCATCTGAACCTTGAATTCAAGGTTGAAGAAGAGAAAGAATTACCACTCTCCTCGGGGAGAGGTAGTACCTTTGATGGGAGGATCCCCTCTCACACTGGTCCTCACCCGAGTAGGTAAGGAGGCCCTGAAAAGAGAAAGAGAAGAACGAAGAGCCCGTCCACCAAGCGGAGGGATTCCCGATGCTTGGAGGCATTCTTGGAGATGAAGAAAGAGAACGGTGAGGAAAAGAAAGAGCCAGAGGCGGCCACCACTTCCCCTCCCACTCCCACAGACAGCCCCATCCAAATGCCGGCTTCCTAGCCGATATTGTCGGATGTGGAAGAGTCTGTGGAGTCTGAGGTGGAAATGGAAGCTGCCTTCTTGCCTCTTCCTGATCCCCACTCGCCTCTTCCTTCTAAACCAGAATGCCAGGACGCGGACGACAGACTGGAGAACATCTTACGGGAAAACAAAATACAAGGGGGCCTTTACAGGCAAGAGATGGACAGGAAGTACCAACTACTCCTCCAACAAATCGAAGAAGCCAATAAACTAATAGACGCCAGAAACCTACAACAACAAAAGACTCAGCAATCACGCACAACCACTCCAGACTCGGCTAGGACCAGACCCTACAAAACTCAGCAACCACCATCAGGCAGCCCACCAACAACACCAACTACCACTGTCTCTCCTTCCAAACCTCCACCTCTGAAAAAGAAGCAGAAAAGACACAAGCGCCGCTAACAACCCACAACTTCTCCTCCTGACACTTCAAAATTCTACAGCTAATGAGGGTCGAAAGGGGCTTGCTCCACAAATCGTCCCTGCGCGCCTTCGGCGCGCAAAACCATTTGATTCGGACATCCCTGGCTTGTCTAGTTGCTGAAGTATCCTTGTGCTGGTCACTAGTTTCATATGACACACCACTCAACTTTTGCATGGCTTCATTAGTACTTGCAGATGCTGGCATTGACAGAACCCATACCGGGCGCTGATTTTCTGTCATTCCGTTTCCTCTTGTGAGCCCACCATCAGTCTTAACACTTCTCATCAGAACTTGTTCGATAATTAAAGTAAGGGTGAGGTCTATTTAAATGATGTTTTTCTGCTTTAAAATAATGAGTTTTGAAGGGTTTTGAGTGATTTTGTGAAAAAATAGAAAAACATCACAATATTAACCTTATACACCTCAACACCTGCATCCATGGCTGGCACTTGGACATTATCTGTTATGCCCGCATGTTCAACATTTACTTTTATAGTTGGTGGTGTAACATTGTAGACCTTTGCTGCAAGAATAGTGCTCAATGCTGCATCAACTAACATGTGACCACGGACTGCTCTGGAAACGGCTTTGTCAGTCAGCATATGGCGGACAGCATTGCCTGCATACACAACCTCTAGGAGCTCTTGCAATCCTGAGTCTGCCATCAGGTGTCCAATACTCCCTAGGAAACTCACCGAGTCTGAGAACCATACGCTTGACATCACTGCCAACTGGTTGAGACTGGATAATTGTCAAGGCTTTCCAGTAAAGGGGTTGGTCAAAAGTGAGGATGGGAGTGACATTCTGCTGTAGTAGAATAAATGCAGGATGGCTCACTTGGGTCAAGATCAATCATCGGGAGAAACGTGACGGAAGATTATCCAGGGTATTGGTCATGATGAAGCGTTTGCATCATACCTGACCATGCTGGTCTAGGGGTGTGAAACAGTAAAGATGTCTTCCACAGCATGTCTAGTTGTGATGTTGGATCTTCTATTGGTACGTGAGTCAGTGGCAGGTATGTTAAAGGTGTGGTTGTTGGTGGGATCTTGAAAAACTCAATGTTGATGCGGCCTACTTTTGCGATCTCCTCAGTAGTAACGTGAGCTCTTGGAATAGGTTTACAGAGTATTTGTGAGCGAGGGGTAACAGCAGCAATGATTCCCATTCCACGGAAGCTTCCCGTGCCATCTATTGTTGGTACGTTATGGTCTACATTGTCAGCAACAAATTGGACAGGCATTCTTGTGGATTATCAGGTAAGTTATTTCTAAGAGCAACTGCTGCATTCCGCTCATATCGAATCACCTCATTGTATAGGCATGCAAAACCATATTTGTGAAGGGTGTTTATCAAGAACTTTGATGCAAAGTGGTGGTGCATCTGTACACCTAGGCCAAACTGGAGTGGTGTAAGTATGGCTCTTGGACGTATTGCTTGCATAATGGCTTGTCCTATTGCAGCAAGCTTTATGTCAACATTTCTATTGGCAAACATGGTCCTCAAGAGTACTTGCAGGGTCTCTGGAATATACTCCACAGCACAATCGACACTTTCAATCATGTCCAGGGATGGCTAAACATCTGTTTGAGGATCCATGGACTTAACATCACTCTCAATGAGTTTAGCTGCAGTTTTGATAATTCTCAGCTTCTCAACTTCAGTATTCTCACGTTGTTGCTCTTTATGGAATTCATGGAGGATTGACATGGCTGTTTGGCGCAATGTAACCACACATGCTTTCTTGGTTAATGTAGTCATCATAAGTCTCTGACCAAAATGCTGCTGCAGTCTGGTTTTCATATATCGAGCACTGTACGGTGTATCTTCTGATTTTTTTAGATAGTCACTCATCAGAAAAACAAGGTCATCGATAGTAATAAGTTCATCATCGTTTTCTTCCAAATAGTCTACCGCTTTCAAAAATGCATCTGTTCTATGCTTTGAATCTGGCCTTCCAACTTTGGGTTGTTTCGGTGTATGCTCAGTTGTATCTGTAGATTTTACTGGTACATTCCCCCCTGTTCTGAAGCTGCTACTACACTGCTGATGGTACACTGCGTCTGCAACATGCAGGGCAGGTCATTAATGGATGCTAGTCTGCCTAGGGTTGCTTCAGCCCACTCGTCTTTCCTAGAACTGCATATTTGAATCACACTCTCTTGGAAATCCTTTGTTCTTACTGGATATACTTCAAAGCCTTTTTTCCCTTCATCACACTTGGCCAATTGTCCACAAAACAAACAGTAGTTCTTGAAGTCAAACGCTTGATGTGAACAAAGATCACATCGTTTTTCAACTGGCGACTGTCGAGACCCTATGTCACGTGCAATGGTTGATGGCCTGCAATATTCACGCCGACAGTCTACGTGGACTTTATCTCCAGGAACTGTTTTTAAATCTCTTCCACGCTGGAGACTTGCTTGATTCACCCCATCACTGCCTTTTGCTGTTAGGACAACACTCTTCCTTCCATCTGAGATGGTTTCATCACACAAGCAACATTTATCTTTTGTTATTGATGTACGTAATTGGCTTGAAGTCTTGTCAGGACTCTCAATCACAGGTCTTCACCCTGAAAGAGAAAAGAGGAGAATATAAATAGGGGTTACAGGCTACAGGATCTACATACTACATATTATACACATTCAAAAGTGTTGCGACTTAAAATGATAAAACTATGGCCATACGAAACACAATACCATAATTATGTTTTTCTATTTTTAAAAATTGTGCGCGAAGCACTCATTATTTGCAGCCGGGGTCCCTGCGAATTTTAGCGTGCTTTGGTGCATTTTAGGTTTTAAATTTGGACTATTTCTTTGGTCCCCTGACCCTCGTGCCGATATATTATTGCAATGTGGACTCGTTCGACAGCACAGACGGAGCAAATTGTCTAGAAGGAAGGGTAATTAACCTAGAAGGAAGGATTAAACGGAATTTCAAGTTCAAATTGTCAAAAAACGGAATTGAGGCAGTAACCGGAAAATTGGTATTCCTGATAAAACAATATAAAATGCAAATTTGGCGGCAATTTTGAAAATATGCTAATGAGCAACTCATGTTATCATTTGTAAACCTATTCCAAATGAAACATTGTGCTCACAAACCCCACTCTGGAACTTTAAATCATTCAAATAAACCATCTAGAGGCCGGGATATGTCAAAATATTTAATTTGGCGGCCATCTTGGATTCATGCAAATTAGACGTCTTTCTCCTATTTGGATATTTTGGAACTTTTAGTGTGGTGTTCTGGGGATCTCAAGGAAATGCATTGTCGTGAAAAAAATTCTGTTGCAATTTGTTCCAAGTGAAAAGTTAAAATGACTGGACTATAAACTCACAAGAAATCCTTCAGAACTCATTTTAAAGCAGACAAAACATCAGCCAAACTGACTCTTACCCTAACCCGGGGTCAAGGGGTCATAGAGCAAATTTTTTTTTTTCTTGTTAAACAAAATAACTATTCTTCAAAACTTCAAAGCAGAAAAAACATCATAGACAATAGTCCAAACCTGGGATAAGGATCATTTAGCAATTTAATTTTTTGTTTTGTTTTGTTTGTTGTTTTTTGGTTTTTTTTGCACAAATCAGCCGAAACTCTTAGAAACTCAGTTTAAAGAAGAAACACATCAAACAAATAGACTCTCATCCAAACTGGGGTCAAGTTCTGATTTTCTTCTTTTGTGTGCATAAAATTATTCAAAATCCTTCCGAATTCATTTTAAAGCGGAAAAGGCATCACCACAATAGTCCCTCGCCCCAACTGTGGTCAGTGGGCCATATCGCGATGTGCTTTTTTGCATAAAGTCACTTGAAGTCCTTCAAAATTAATTGTTAAGCAGACAAACATAATCAAATTGTCCCCACCTCCCCCAACCCGGTGTCATATAAGGTTAATATTGTGATGTTTTTCTATTTTTTCACAAAATAACTCAAAACCCTTCAAAACTCATTATTTTAAAGCAGAAAAACATCATTTAAATAGACCTCACCCTTACTGGGGATGATAAATGTCATATCTTTTTTCGCATAAAATCACTAGAAATCCAGAAAAACGTGACTACAAACAGATCCACGCACTAAATCAGGGTGAAGGGGTCACCAGGATCATATGTCATAAAGTCATTTTAAAGAAGAAACACTTCACACACATGATTAGACTCTTACCTCAACTTATTAATTTAGTGGAGTTTAAGGTCACATACTCATACACAATGGCTAATCGTGACCGTGGCAGTTTTACGGGTGGAGGAAGGCAGAGTATTCGGAGAGAGCCACCGAGCAACGACGAGCAACTGTCAGCTCCTCAACATTCTAACTCTGCTCAAGTTCCGCTCAAGCAGGGTTACAGCGGTAGAAGAAATGTGCACCATCGACGTGCAGTATGCCTTAGTACACGACATCATCGTGCCCCCATTCTCACCTCAACTGGCATCAGTACGAACATCAGGTAGATTTTTCTTTTTTTATGCATAAAAGCACTCGACATCCTTCAGAACTCATTTTAAAGCAGTCAAAACATCAAGCAAACTGAAGCCTTGCCCTAACCCGGGGTCAGTGGGTCATACAGCAATTTTCTTTTTCCATAAAATAACTAAAATCCTTCAAAACTCATTTTAAAGCAGAAAAAACATAGACAATCGCCCTAACCTGGGATAATAATCATATAGCAATTTTATTTTATTTTATTTTATTTTTTTTTTTTTTGAACAAGTCAGCCAAAACTCTTCAAAACTCATTATAAAGAAGAAACACATCACACAAATCCTAATTTTCTTTTTTTGTGTGCAAAAAATTATTCAAAATCCTTCCGAATTCATTTTAAAGCGGAAAAAGCATCATCACAATTGTCCCTCACCCTAACTGGGGTCAATGGGCCATATCGGCATATTGCGAGGCTCTTTTCTTTGCATAAAATCACTTGAAGTCCCTCAAAATTAATTGTTAAGCAGAAAAACATAACCAAATTGCCATCCCACCCCCCACCCCCCGCAACCCGGTGTAATATAAGTTCTCATCTTTTTTCACAAAATCACTCAAAACTCTTCAAAACTCACTTTAAAGCAGAAAAACATCACTTAAATGGACCCTCACCCAAACTGGGGATCATAAGCGTCATATCTTTTTTGGCATAAAATCACTAGATCCACCAAAACTTATTTTAAAGTGAAAAAAATGTGACAACAAATAAACCCTCGCCCTAACCCATGGCCAGGGGGTCATATGAGGAGTTTTTTGTTAGTGGTGGTGGGGGGGGGGGGGTGCAAATACCGGTTATATGCAATGTTTGTATTGCACCCAGCATGCAGTTGCCGTTAACTTGGCAGGTCTTATTAATAACTGGATAGCAAAAATTGTTACTGTATTAACTAAAATCTACTTCACGCTTTCAAGCTGCCGCAGTTATATTTATTTATTTATTGATGTTTAAGGTTACATATTTATGCACAGTGGCTAATCATGGCCGTGACAGTTTTACGGGTGGAGGAAGCCGGAGAACCTGGAGAGAACCACCGAGCAACGACGAGCAGCTGTCAGCTCCCCAACATCGTAACTCCGCACTGCAGCACAGGCAGGGTTAGATTGGTTGAAGACATGCGTACCATCGACGTGCAGTACGCCCTTAGTACACTGCGTCATCGTGCCCCCACGCGGGCAATGGAGATGAAGTGTCTTGCCCAAGGACACAACGCGGTTGCCGCAGGTGGGATTCGAACCGAGTACCTCTCGGCTTGCAGCCTGCACCTCTACCTACTGAGCCACCGCGCTCCCCAGCTGCCGCAGTAAACAACAAAAACAAAGAAGTTTAAAGCACGTCGTATTTCGGGCCATAGGCTTATTACATGTACAACTCATACCTGGCATTCTTTAGGAGTGCAGGAGTGCTGCAAGCCTACTGCACACCTAGAAAAAATTGAGGAGGGCAATTTTTTGCACCCCTTGATTTTCTGGAATGCCAGGCCTGTTTGGGACTGCCTGTAAAATCTATTATCATTTCGTCCCCTGAGTTCCAATGTGTTCTTTGTGCCCACTGGCACAGAGAACATATTGGAATTCAGGAGACGAGTTGTCAATGTTGCATTTATTCGCAATAACTCATGGCCCATTCCGTGTCGCATTTCCATACACTTTGAGTGTAGAAAACAGTCGCATAGAATAAGCTTTGCATTGAAAATGTCAGGAGCGATTGCACTCCCAAGCAATCTGAGGAGGGCAACTGTTTTGCACTCCATGATTTTCTAGATTGTCATGCCTAACAATTTATAGAGAGACGTCTATGATCGTGCGAAGTTTTAACGAAATCTGTTATTTATTTATTTATTTATTTATTTATTTATTTATTTATTTATTTATTTATAAGGTTTAACGACACTTTAACAGCCAAGGTCATGTCGTGTCGGTGACAGTTTTACGGTGGAGGAAGCGGAGTACCCGGAGAGAACCGTCGAGCAACGACGAGCAGCTGACAGCTCCCCAACATCGTAATTCTGCACTGCAACACAGGCAGGGTTAGATTGATTGAAAACATGCGCACCATCGACGTGCAGTACGCCTTAGTACATAGCGTCATCGTGCCCACATGTGGGCAATCGAGGTTAAGTGCCTTACCCAAGGACACAACGCGGGAGTCCGAATCGATCGCTCAGACCATACATCAAGGAATAACCGGGCTCGACGTTGCTAAACTTTGGTGATCCGACGAGAACCAGTTACCGTAACGCCAACGCGCCCCCAACGAAATCTGTTGTCTGGAGCGCTCTCGGGAATTCCGCTCTCAAAAAATGAAAGAAAGAAGAGTCAAATATTCCGAAGAATAAGAAATGTCCTTTCCTTTCAGGAAAAGCTGAATAATACGAAGAATAACAAATGTCTTTTCCTCTCGGGGGGGCGGGGGGGGGGGGTGGTTGGAAAAAAATTGCAAAACACTGATGCCGGGATGGGTGGGTGGTCAAGGAGGACAATTTTTTTTTCCGATGCTTGCAAATTTTTTCCTCAGACACTTTTGGGCAAAATTGTATACCATAATCAGTGAAGTATCATTCAAGAACCAATAAAAAGACACTCAAGTTATCGGGGGTACCTACCATGGGTTATATACGATTATAAAACTGTTATTGCGGCTGAGCTATGATTCGGCTTATAGTGATACAATGTATGACATACTGAATAATGTAAGTTAAAATGAATCACTAATCAGGCTGGATAGAGATTTTTTTTGCTACATCAACACCCTTCACTTTGATATTGAAGTATACTTTCTCATCCGCAATTATCTCTCTTCATGTCACTCCATGGTGGTTCATGCATGTAGTCAAAAAAATCAACAATTTGTATGATATTTTACAAAACTCTCTGAACTCTGTCGAATACCATATATATTGTTGGTTTCTACAACATGTCTGAACACATGGAGAGATAGATAACTATAGGTAAAAAGTTAATGATATGACATTCAAGAGTGTTAATGAATTACAATAGAACATGCCTTAAGAGACCAATGTCTTTGGAGGCCATGTTTTATAAGGACATATACCAGGGCCCAATACTATAAAAAATTTGCACCTGTATACAAGTCCCAAGTGTAGTGCAGCAGTATTTACAGGCCTGTAAAATACATGTTTTCATGTTTATAGTATTCGCCGTTTCTGATCGCACGCTTGTGGAAAACCAATAACATCGATACAAGTGAAAAGAATTACAATTGTTTTATAGTACTGTCTCACACAGGTGATTGTAAAATGTTACGCACGGACATGTCGTGCGGCTGAGTGTTTGTGTGTGTTTTATTTCGCAACAAAATCGCAGTCAGAAAATAATTATCCCCTTCCGATATTTATTTAGGAAACCCATGAATAGTGTGCCTGATAACTGTTGTTTCATCAAGTCCTCAGCCAGTCTGTGATTTTTTCTTGTAACTGACAATGTTAACTGCGGAACAGAAGCTTGCATTTTTAAATGGAATACAACAGAAGAAATCAATTTTATTTGGGAAATTTGGACCCACTTTAACGAAGAAACGTAAGGAAGAAGAATGGGTTTCCTTATACAATATGATGCGGGCGATTGGTGCTTCTGTGTCCGATCATAAAACTCTGCGAGACACAATTTGGGCAAACATTAAACGCGGAGCCATGAAGAAATTCCAAAATTCAAAGAAATCCGGAGAGAGCGGGTCCCGTTTGACAGAGGCGGATAATTTGGTGTTAGATATTATTGGTCGGGAATCAGCGTGTTTGACCCCTCTTGACGTTCAGGATACGCCCGTGTCTTTTACTGCTACACACCAAGAAGAACCTGTCGCTATAAGCTCTTCACAGCCACAAGCGTCCACTTCAGAAAGAATGCCAGAACAGTCAACCATCCTTAACGCTACTAATGAAACGCCCTTTTCATCACCGAATGCCAACGAAGAATCCAATGGTGTCACACAACAAACAGATGCTTCGCGTGCAAAGAAAAAGAAGCAAGTTCCAAAACGGGGAGTCGACAAGCTTTTACAAGATGACTTCATCGCGCTGAAGAGGAAGAAAATTCGCTTGGAAATCCAGTGTCTGAGATTGGAGGCTATAGAGAGAAGACTGAGAATAAAAAAATTGAGACAGTCACTATGCCAATCAACAGAATGAAAGAATAAACATTGTTCTTCAACAGAAAAATAACTGACTTCAAGCTTACAAATACCGAAAGAAATAAAGAAAAATAAGTTGAAAACCACACACTCTTGTCTTCAAATGCCCGTGTGATTTGAAGGATAGAAACCGCCAGTCAATTCGTCACAAAATGTGTAAACATATCGCAACATGACTTCCGTATCGTCGTAAACGACATCCTTATAGAATGTCGTTTATGACAAAACGGAACTCAGGTAGCAATATGCATTCGACTATTTCGTTTTATTTTATTCACTTGCGCGAGACCTTCACCCTTCTCCCCATTGTGAGAGATACATTGTACGGTGACGAACACCTGCCAGCTCCCCAAAGTCATACCCCAGGTAATGTACAGCACATGAAGGGTTAAGAGGGATTGGGGACATGTGCACCTCGGCGTGCAGTACGTCTTAGCACACAGTGACATCGTGCATCTACGTAGGCAATGGGAATTGAGTATCTTGCCGAAGAATACAACGCGATGCCGCTTGTTGGAATCGAACCCTTGACCACAAGCTCTCAAGTTTGATACCGTACAGACTGAGCCGCCACGCTCCCTTCAATATATATCAAGAACACCTTACAAACATGAATACCATTAGAACAGTCTTTGTGGCCTGCTTCTAATGGTATCCATATTGGTATGGTTGTTTTGACACAGCGGAATGTCCCATAAGATGTTGGAAGGCTGATGCCTGTACATGCACCGATCCCTGTTCTGAAAATCCAGGTCAGTTTCTCTTTATTTTACATCACGGCCGAGACCGAAACCGTAACACGATTCCTTTATAGAACACCGATTGCAATCGAAAACGAAAAAAAAACTCCTCCCCAGCTCTACTCTCTACCCCACAATGTGTCGCCGTCGCGATATTAGGTCAGTTATTAATGTCGTCGCCTGAGTGCTATAATTTCTTATCTCCCATAGGGGAGATACGGAATTATAGCACTCAGGCGAGGATGTACCAAAAGCCCGAAAGATGAATACATTACCTCAGTTGAGGATGATGGTAACTGAATGAAGAGTTTATTGTGTAAATCGATTTCAGAACATGGCGGCAACCTCTTAGACTCATACCTTTGTATGTTAGCCATCCGGTTCTTTTACCAAATGGAATATAGACGCAGATGGTTCTCATGCGACGGCGTAAATGTTTCCTCTAACAATTCAATGACGATAATAAAAGCTAATGGTCAAAGTACTGCATAGTTCACTGAATAAAAGTTCACAACACACTATCTCCAGAAAAAGTAAATTTATTGTATTATTGTAGATTAGTGTCGAATGAGGTTCTATCATTTCATAAGGCCAAACGCATAACGTGATGTTTCTCCAAACACAATCAAAAATAGTTGATTAACTCCTGTCGACGAATCTCATTGGGGGGAATGTTTGGTGGAGTGTCATCTCCCGTGCCTAGTAACGCGTTATCATCCGGAACTGTGAGGTCATCACCATTGTCCCCATGATCAATGCATAAATTATGAATGATGAATGCACACTGCGTTAGATTTGCTGCATCAGTCATCTTCCTCAGTCTAATGCACGTCTTTAGCGCATAAAACCTTGCTTTTACAACGCCTATGCAACGTTCCACTACATTTCGTCCTTTAATTTGAGCTTTGTTGAACCGCGCTCTGGCACCTACCACATTGTGTTGTAGCGGTGGAATAAGCCACTCGGTTACAGGATAAGCACTGTCTGCTAGTAATACGGCTCCTGGGAATGGTCGCCGTCGTTCTACCTCAAATGCTTGCCATAATTCGGACTCCTTTAGTACGTGGGCGTCATGCCATCTCCCAACAGATTTGGTCGAGCAAAAATAAATCCTGAGGTCAGGGCCACACACTACCAAAGCATTTAGACTATGCACGTGATGCCTATTCACGTAACTAGCTTCATCTTCTGCTGGAGGGATGACTCTAATATGGGTTCCATCAACAGCACCACAGACACTTGGCATACCACAGTATTGAAAAAATCGGTCGCAACGCCCATACTATTTTGAGGCCACTTCATGATGTCAACTGCCATTCCCGTAACCAACGGAATTATTCTGTGCACGACACGCTTAACTGTGTCACGCCCAATTCCATGGCACTCTTGAATCAGATGGTAGAAACCATTGGTGCCCATGTAATGCAGAAATACCATGATCTGTTGTCTCGGGGTTAATGGATCATTTCTGTGGGTCGCTGGTTCAAGAGAATGACCTAATCTATGGACCAAATGATCAATAACAGTTTCAGGAACGCGATATCGCTCTCGAAATTCCTGCGCTGAATTCACATCAAAATGTCTGGCGTGGAATACTCTCTCTCGTCGCGGAATGTGGGCATCATGTATAAAAACTTCTATATCTTCGTCCGAAGAGTACGCCATAATCGTCAAAATCCACCGGCTTTGTCATTACGTCTTCCACGCAAGCCTTATAATAAACGCAAAAGTCATGCATGTACATGTAAATACAATTCCCCGACTAAAGCTCACATGTAAGTTTTGAGCTGTGTTTTCTAGAAAAATTACCTGCGTAGGACTCATGTATTCGTTTGTAGTATCCCATTTACAGGCCCTTTGCAGCTGTATCTGCACTTTACAGGTCCCGCGAAGCGGTTGTAAATTTTTCGCACGACAATCGGTTGATAGTAATCGTTCGTTGACAGGACCGCAAATTGTAGTGTATTTCTCACAATTACAGGTGTACAAAGTGTTATAGTATTGGGCCCTGGACATACCAGCTTTACTCTATATTTGATTTGTTATGGGAGACCATCTGATTAAGGGACAGTAGGTAATAAATGCCGATTCAAGGACACGTTGTACATGTACCGTACACGTACACGTACACGGACGTTTACCATCGTAGGATTCGGGGTTAAATCGCACGCTTGTTCACAAAAATGTCGGGTGTCCCAGAATCGGCTATTATTTTGAGACTCCTAGATCGCACTTTTAACGTTCAAATACCCGTTGGCGAACGTGTCGAATGTACAAGTTTTTCAAAAAAGTGAAAAATGTATGAAATTGTACATTTTTCACTTTTTTTCTTTACTTAAAAATTTTTGTCGACGTTCCCATCGCGGATTAGACCTTCGATCCATCGTTGGTGAACGCGAGCAAAAAACGCTTTGCCGATTCTAAGACAGCAAAAAAAGGTGGTTTGCCGATTCTAGGACAGTGTCCCAGAATCGGCAAACGGCTTTTGAGGCGGGGATTCTCCCATTTCTGACGTAAGTGGGGGAATACCCATAGTGGGATTTTCCAAACTCAGCTAATTAACCAATCAGATTGCTTGATTCTCCGCTAATTAACCAATCAGATTGCTTGATTCTCATAACCTACGGCGCGAAATGGGTGTAAAGTGTAGTTAAACTAGTGCGGATTTCTGGGATGGGAACAAAAAAAAACAATTGAAAAATAGTGAGGGTATCGTGACATTCGTTGCCACCTGATCGTTTAATAACGTGGATATAATGGCTAGAGCAATGTATACCAAAAACCAAAAGCTCGAAGAGCTTGAAATAAGTAATCACCCAATCATTTCACGTTCCTAACGCTAATTAACCAATCAGATTGCTTGATTCTCATTAACTTAATCATACAAAGTTATCTCCCCTCGTCGTGGGGGTGGGGGTCACGCCCATCATAAAAATCGAAAGTTTCGAGAAGGTGGTCACGTGACCTATCAAATTGAAGGTCTCTACGAGTGGATTAAGAAGATCGTAATTTTAACCCTCGTCGTGGGGTGGGGTCACGACCAGAGCCGAAAAACGTCTTCCTTTTTACAAACCCAGGCATGTGAGGTATTAATATGAAGGGCTCGATGAATACATTACAAAAATGACGTTTTTTTATTTTAGTTGGGGGTGGGGGTCACGCCCATCAGAAAAATCGAAGTTTCGAGAAGGTGGTCACGTGACCTATCAAATTGAAGGTCTCGACGAGTGGATTAAGAAGATCATAATTTTAACCCTCGTCGTGGGGTGGGGTCACGACCAGAGCCGAAAAACGTCGTTCTTTATACAAAGCCAGGCATGTGAGGTACTGATATGAAGGCTCGATGAATATATTACGAAAATGACATTTTTCATTTTATGTGGGGGTGGGGTCACGACCAGAGACGAAAAACGTCTTCCTTTTTACAAATCCAAGCATGTGAGGTACTGATATGAAGGGCTTGATGAATACATTACAAAAATGACATTTTCCACCATCGCCGTGGGGATGGGGTTAACACCGATCAGAAAATCAAAAGTTTCGAGAAGATAGTCGTGTGACCTATCAAATTAAAGCTATCGACAAGGATATTATGAAAATCATAATCTTTCCCTTCTTATAACGGTGGAGTTGGGACCATCTTGAAATCGAAAGTATTAAGAAAAGGTAGTTATGGAACATATTAAATTGAAAAAACAACAAGTTGAATCTGATGCATCATTCATTTTTGATATCTGTGTTAAAAACGTGAAGAATGTTTTCAAAAAATATATGATTGTTATGCTAATTAGAAATGCACTCGCTTATTAACAAGTCACGCCTTAAGATGTTTCCTTCAATAATAACTCTGTTTACTGAACCATAGATTTGTCAATAAAAAATTATAAGTTGATCTTCTAACGTTTCTACATATTGAGGATAGCCTATTTCACCATTTCCGAAAAAAGTGTCAATCCAAACTATTTTTTTTTAGGAAGCAATGCCCACGTCGAGAAGACATTACAAACTAAACAAGTATAATCTTGACTAAATTCAAATAAAAACCATTTGTCACGTGTTAGAAAAGATTTGTAAACAGTCTAAACGCCCGTGTGGAAAAGTTGTTTTGTTTTGTTTTTCACAACAGGAGTTAAAATATTTTAAGATAGTTGGCGTTATATAAATACAGCAACAACAAAAAACAGTGTTTACAATGTGTCAGCGTATGACTGAATGAAAATGAGAAGAAGCTCTTTTTCTAACCACTTGATAGCGAAGCATTACATCAGTTGTCGCGATATTTGATGTCATCCAACAGCAGCCAAGACATTAAGCTTTTTACGCCGACATGCCACTTGTCCAAAACAATTCTCTTTTAACCCTAAACGGGTGAAATACATCTCGGTAACGACTCCCTTTTTTTCTTGATCAGACACAGTTGTTGGTGGAAAGTTGACAGGAAGGTCGTTCAAAACAATTGATCAAATATATCGAACGAAAACGACTCATTTTCTAACTACGATTGTCGCCGTATTCTAACGTCACCACACTAATCATACAATACGATATTGGAACTGCACTACCTCTTGAATATTACAAATTTACGATTTGTATTGTCTTCAACACAAATCGTAAATTCCTTCCCGCATCACCATACTTATACTATACCGCATCGAAATTGACATCGTCATCATCCCCTTGCTAGATAAACTTGAACTCGTCATCCGAATGGTGTTGCGAAATGAGCCTATAGGGTTAATTAAGCTCGCAAGCTCGATAAGAGCTCGAGCTCTTGAGGTTTTATTTTGAGGATTCAGTGGACTCATGTTTATTCAATGAGCCTGATAACGTTTGGTAAGGAATCACAAAATTCCAGAGCTGGTGAGACCTCACAGAACTGCCAGTTATCACAACGTTTATAGTCCGATCTTACGATCTCTGATCGATAAATTTTCCCTAACATTCCGTAACAATGGTCGATAATAGAAATTAGTATAGAAAATCGTGTGAATTGTTCTCTGAAAATTGCATTCGCTTGTGCAGTATTTCTGATTTTTTACAGATTGCGTTCAGGGTTCAGTAAAAAAAAACCTTGTCAAATGGTTAGGTTCAAGGGAAGTAACTCTGCAACAACTCATCCACCAAATTGTTAGGTTCAAAGGAAGTGACTCTGTCATCCATAGGTAGAGGTTTATTATGAGGTCATCAGAGGCCATAATACAGGTCAGGTTCATGGAAGTAACTCCGTTCATCCGTAGGTAGAGGTTTATTATGAGATCATCAAGGGTCGTGATACAGGTTAGGTTCAAGGGAAGTAACTCGGTAACAACTCATCCCAAAGTAGAGGTTTATTATGAGTATATCAGAGGTGATGATAGAGGTTAGGTTCAAGGGAAGTAACTTTGTAACAACTCATCCGTCAAACGATTATGTTCGAGGGAAGTAACTCTGTAACACCTCGTCCATAAGTAGAGGTTTATTATGAGGTCCTCAGGAGTCATGATGCAGGTTAGGTTCATCAAATGATTAGGTTCGAGGGAAGTAACTATGTAACAACTCATTCATCGAAACAAAATTAAAATTCAATGCACCATACTAAGAAGTGCTTGAAAAAAAAACATTTTTAGGTTAGGTTCGAGGGAAGTAACTCTAACAACTCATCCGTTCAGATAAAAAAATTTAAATTCGATTCACCATATTAAGAAGTGCTTGAAGAAACCTCCAGGTTTTAGGTTATGTTCAAGGAAGTAACTCTGTAACAACTGATACGTTCAAATGGTTAGGTTCGAGAGAAGTAACTCTGTATAACAACTCATCCGAGGTTTATTATGAGGTCATCAGGGGTCATGATACGGGTCAGGTTCAAGGGAGGTAACTCTGTCATCCATAGGTTCAAGGAACTAACACTATAACACCAAGGTTTATTATTAGGTCATCAGGAGTCATGATACAGGTGGGTTTAAGGGAAGTAACGCTACCATCCGTAGATTCGGGGAAGTAACTCTCAACTCACCCGTCAAATGATTAGGTTCAAGGGAAGTAATTCTGTAACAACTCATCCGTAGGTTCGAGAGGAGTAACTCTATCATTCATAGGTTCAAGGGAAGTAATACTGTAACACCTATATCATTATTAGGTCATCAGGTGTCATGATACAGGTGAGGTTTAAGTGAAATAACTCTATCATCCATAGGTTCGAGAGAAGTAGCTTTGTAGCACCAAGGTTTACTATGAAGTCGTCAGGGTAGGTTCGAGGGAAGTAATAACTCATCCCAGGTTTATTATGAGGTCATCAGGGGTTACGATACGGGTTAGGGTTTTTTTCACGTTAAGGAACATAAAAAATTGTTTAATTAAAAAAAAAATTTTAGTTGAGGGTTATAATCAAAGTTTTCCATAGTAGTGTTCAGAGAGAGAACTCCCGTTTCAGTATCATTAGAACATGAAGTGGTAGTATCTCAACCCGAGCGTGTTATCTCTGGTAAAATCTGTCAGAGTCTCAGAGATTAGGTCTTATTACTCTACTGTGTAAAAAAGATAGGGATAATGTCGAGAATTTGAAAATTCTAGAGGGCCTGTATCCCCTACCTAATGTAGGTTATAAAATCCTTACAAAAAGCAGCATTGTCCTTACGATAGCGCGATGTGTTACAGTATATTGCTCACCTGGATCGGACCTGGAAATGTTCAACGGGCTTTCGTGAGCGAAAGAGGAGAATTCGAAGCTCCTCTGGAGGGAAAATAAAAGATGAAAAAATCGTTCGATCCGCTTACCACACACATATTCAATTTTCAAGACAGATTGGTCAAAAGCAAACGATTCTTACAACTCGAAAACGTGAGAAGCAAGAAAGATAAACTGCGTTTGATATCGTGTTTCGCGTTTTATCAAGGAGAAAATCTAAAAGACGTTTCTAGGTTCAACAAACTCTTAGTCATTATTTTTATATAAAAAAATTAAGCAAACAGCAAGAGAAATGTATATTTCGTGAAGTTATAAAACCGTTTCCAAATCTCGATGAGGTTAACACCTCTTGAATTGAATTAAAAAAAGAAGTCTTCACGCAAAGGGACTCGAGTGAGGGAATAGAATAGAGCTGTCCACCTTGAAGTACTCGTAATAAAACCCTAACCTATCTCTCATAACAACAACACTACTATCAGTTAAAAACTGATTTTTTTTTAAAAAATATTGATGCATTATTAATTAAATTAGACCATAAAAAAGAACGTCTGTTTGTCAGGCTCGCGCGCATGGTTATTTTTGCTGCGCATGCAACCTTTTTATGTCATCAAAAAATCTTTAAAAAAACCATGAGATATTGTGCCCATTTCGGTAAATCGATATCGATGAGTTAACGAATTCTTTTTTTTTAAATTAACACTTCAAGCTTTTTCTACGTCATACTTTAATAAAGTGGGTGGGTTTCAGCAATATTCACGACAGAAAGTGTTTTATTTTGTAAAAGGTAAGTCATAATGAGAGCAAGAAGGAAGGTGTCTTTCAGTCTGACAACAAACAGTCACAAAGGGGAGTGGTCGATTCGCACCACGTTTGATTCGCACCAACCTTCAGAAAAGTCTGCAAAGTCAGGTTCTATGTTGAATGGAACACAGTCTTCTGGCATTTATTTTAGTAACATTTGTATTGTAAATGACTGTCATTGGGAATTTGTGTCCTGTTATTTGAAACCGTTACGAGTTTCCCAGTTAATTTAAATAAATGCATTTGAGAAGCAGGATAATTGGATAACTAATAGTAACCGTTGCTTGATATAAAAGTAACAGACATAGTTGAAAATAAATCGCATATAGGTAGGTATGTGCGGACGAATTGGTTAATAAAAACACGCAAACATTCGTTTTGTATTTCATTTTCAGATTTCCAAAAATATGATTTATGGATGAACTACCCGTTCAAATGGGTTGTGATAATTTTGAATATAATGAGGGAAAAATTGTGATTCACGATTTTATTAGGTAGGTTGTGAAAGGATTTTTTTTTATGGTAAAATAAATCTGTGAAAGTTGGCACTTCGACATTTGATTTGTTCTCAGAGACGTTTCATCCTGAGACGCTTCACCCACGAGGCGTTTCGTCCTGTGTCATAATTTTTCACGCGTGTAAAATTTTTTTTTTGGATGAAATTAATCAATTTTTTTATGTTCCTTAACGTGCAATTTTTTTATGTTCCTTATGTTTTAATTCCTTCAAAAAAAAAAAATTTTTTTTTTTTTTTTTGAAGGAATTAAAAAAAAAAATTTTTTTTTTTAATTAAACAATTTTTTATGTTCCTTAACGTGAAAAAAAAATTGAATTAATACGAGAAAAAAAAAGGACGGGGGTCGAATTACCACCAACAACCTCTCGGGGAGAAAATAAAAAAAAAAAAAACCCTAAAAGACCTCCCGCCCGCATGCTTTTTTGAAAAAAATGGTTTGAGAAACAGACAATCAATTTTGTATGGTCTTACTAATTTTTTCTATTATCAATTTTTTAATATATAATTTTTTTTATAGAAAAGTAACAAAAAACTGAAACGAATTATACTTTATGATATTTATTTGTTTTGTCCAGAGTTACTTTTTCCTCGAACCTAACCCGTATCGTAATCCCTGATGATCTCATCATAAACCTCGGATGGGTTGTTATACAGAGTTACTTCCCTCGATTCTACCCTGATGACTTCATAATAAATCTTGGTGTTACAGAGTTACTTCCCTCGAACCTGTTACTTTGTCCTCGAATCTAACACGTATCGTAACCCCTGATGACCTCATAATAAACCTGGGATGAGTTATTACTTCCCTCGAACCTACCCTGACGACTTCATAGTAAACCTTGGTGCTACAAAGCTACTTCTCTCGAACCTATGGATGATAGAGTTATTTCACTTAAACCTCACCTGTATCATGACACCTGATGACCTAATAATAATATAGGTGTTACAGTATTACTTCCATTGAACCTATGAATGATAGAGTTACTTCTCTCGAACCTACGGATGAGTTGTTACAGAATTACTTCCCTTGAACCTAATCATTTGACGGGTGAGTTGAGAGTTACTTCCCCGAATCTACGGATGGTAGCGTTACTTCCCTTAAACCCCACCTGTATCATGACTCCTGATGACCTAATAATAAACCTTGGTGTTATAGTGTTAGTTCCTTGAACCTATGGATGACAGAGTTACCTCCCTTGAACCTAACCCGTATCATGACCCCTGATGACCTCATAATAAACCTCGGATGAGTTGTTATACAGAGTTACTTCTCTCGAACCTAACCATTTGAACGTATCAGTTGTTACAGAGTTACTTCCTTGAACATAACCTAAAACCTGGAGGTTTCTTCAAGCACTTCTTAATATGGTGAATCGAATTTAAATTTTTTTATCTGAACGGATGAGTTGTTAGAGTTACTTCCCTCGAACCTAACCTAAAAATGTTTTTTTTTCAAGCACTTCTTAGTATGGTGCATTGAATTTTAATTTTGTTTGGATGAATGAGTTGTTACATAGTTACTTCCCTCGAACCTAATCATTTGATGAACCTAACCTGCATCATGACTCCTGAGGACCTCATAATAAAATTCTACTTATGGACGAGGTGTTACAGAGTTACTTCCCTCGAACATAATCGTTTGACGGATGAGTTGTTACAAAGTTACTTCCCTTGAACCTAACCTCTATCATCACCTCTGATATACTCATAATAAACCTCTACTTTGGGATGAGTTGTTACCGAGTTACTTCCCTTGAACCCAACCTGTATGACGACCCTTGATGATCTCATAATAAACCTCTACCTACGGATGAACGGAGTTACTTCCATGAACCTAACCTGTATTATGACCTCTGATGACCTCATAATAAACCTCTACCTATGGATGACAGAGTCACTTCCTTTGAACCTAACCATTTGGTGGATGAGTTGTTGCAGAGTTACTTCCCTTGAACCTAACCATTTGACAAGGTTTTTTTTTATTGAACCCTGAACGCAATCTGTAAAAAATCAGAAATACTGCACAAGCGAATGCAATTTTCAGAAAACAATTCACACGCTTTTCTATACTAATTTCTATTATCGACCATTGTTACGGAATGTTAGGGAAAATTTATCGATCAGAGATCTTAAGATCGGACTATAAACGTTGCGATAACTGGCAGTTCTGTGAGGTCTCACCAGCTCTGGAATTTTGTGTTTCCTTACCAAACGTTATCAGTCTCATTGAATAAACATGAGTCCACTGAATCCTCAAAATAAAACCTCAAGAGCTCGAACTCTTATCGAGCTTGCGAGCTTAATTAACCCTATAGGCTCATTTCGCAACACCATTCGGATGACGAGTTCAAGTTTATCTAGCAAGGGGATGATGACGATGTCAATTTCGATGCGGTATAGTATAAGTATGGTGATGCGGGAAGGAATTTACGATTTGTGTTGAAGACAATACAAATCGTAAATTGGTAATATTCAGGAGGTAGTGCAGTTCCAATATCGTATTGTATGGTTAGTGTGGTGACGTTAGAATACGGCGACAATCGTAGTTAGAAAAGGAGTCGTTTTCGTTCGATATATTTTATCAATTGTTTTGAACGACCTTCCAGTCAACTTTCCACCAACAACTGTGTCTGATCAAGAAAAAAAGGGAGTCGTTACCGAGATGTATTTCACCCGTTTAGGGTTAAAAGAGAATTGTTTTGGACAAGTGGTATGTCGGCGTAAAAAGCTTAATGTCTTGGCTGCTGTTGGATGACATCAAATATCGCGACAACTGATGTAATGCTTCGCTATCAAGTGGTTAGAAAAAGAGCTTCTTCTCATTTTCATTCAGTCATACGCTGACACATTGTAAACACTGTTTTTTGTTGTTGCTGTATTTATATAACGCCACCTATCTTAAAATATTTTAACTCTTGTTGTAAAAAACAAAACAAAACAACTTTTCCACACGTGCGTTTAGACTGTTTACAAATCTTTTCTAACACGTGACAAATGTTTTTTATTTGAATTTAGTCAAGATTATACTGGTTTAGTTTGTAATGTCTTCTCGACGTGGGCATTGCTTCCTAAAAAAAATAGTTTGGATTGACACTTTTTTCGGAAATGGTGAAATAGGCTATCCTCAATATGTAGAAACGTTAGAAGATCAACTTATAATTTTTTATTGACAAATCTATGGTTCAGTAAACAGAGTTATTATTGAAGGAAACATCTTAAGGTGTGACTTGTTAATAAGCGAGTGCATTTCTAATTAGCACAACAATCATATATTTTTTGAAAACATTCTTCACGTTTTTAACACAGATATCAAAAATGAATGATGCATCAGATTCAACTTGTTGTTTTTTCAATTTAATATGTTCCATAATTACCTTTTCTTAATACTTTCGATTTCAAGATGGTCCCAACTCCACCGTTATAAGAAGGGAAAGATTATGATTTTCATAATATCCTTGTCGATAGCTTTAATTTGATAGGTCACACGACTATCTTCTCGAAACTTTTGATTTTCTGATCGGTGTTAACCCCATCCCCACGGCGATGGTGGAAAATGTCATTTTTGTAATGTATTCATCAAGCCCTTCATATCAGTACCTCACATGCTTGGATTTGTAAAAAGGAAGACGTTTTTCGTCTCTGGTCGTGACCCCACCCCCACATAAAATGAAAAATGTCATTTTCGTAATATATTCATCGAGCCTTCATACCAGTACCTCACATGCCTGGCTTTGTATAAAAAACGACGTTTTTCGGCTCTGGTCGTGACCCCACCCCACGACGAGGGTTAAAATTATGATCTTCTTAATCCACTCGTCCAGACCTTCAATTTGATAGGTCATGTGACCACCTTCTCGAAACTTCGATTTTTCTGATGGGCGTGACCCCCACCCCCACATAAAATGAAAAAACGTCATTTTTGTAATGTATTCATCGAGCCCTTCATATTAATACCTCACATGTCTGGATTTGTAAAAAGGAAGACGTTTTTCGGCTCTGGTCGTGACCCCATCCCACGACGAGGGTTAAAATTACGATCTTCTTAATCCACTCGTAGAGACCTTCAATTTGATAGGTCACGTGACCACCTTCTCGAAACTTTCGATTTTTATGATGGGCGTGACCCCCACCCCCACGACGGGGGGAGATAACTTTGTATGATTAAGTTTATGAGATCAAGCAATCTGATTAGTTAATTAGCGTTAGGAACGTGAAATGATTGGGTGATTACTTATTTCAAGCTCTTCGAGCTAGTGGTTTTTGGCATACATTGCTCTAGCCATTATATCCACGTTATTGAACGATCAGGTGGCAACGAATGTCACGATACCCTCACTATTTTTCATTTGTTTTTTTTTTTGTTCCCATCCCAGAAATCCGCACTAGTTTAACTACACTTTACACCCATTTCGCGCCGTAGGTTATGAGAATCAAGCAATCTGATTGGTTAATTAGCGGAGAATCAAGCAATCTGATTGGTTAATTAGCTGAGTTTGGAAAATCCCACTATGGGTATTCCCCCACTTACGTCAGAAATGGGAAAATCCCCGCCTCAAAAGCCGTTTGCCGATTCTGGGACACTGTCCTAGAATCGGCAAACCACCTTTTTTTGCTGTCTTAGAATCGGCAAAGCGTTTTTTGCTCGCGTTCACCAACGATGGATCGAAGGTCTAATCCGCGATGGGAACGTCGACAAAAATTTTTAAGTAAAAAAAAAAAGTGAAAAATGTACAATTTCATACATTTTTCACTTTTTTGAAAAACTTGTACATTCGACACGTTCGCCAACGGGTATTTGAACGTTGAAAGTGCGATCTAGGAGTCTCAAAATAATAGCCGATTCTGGGACACCCGACATTTTTGTGAACAAGCGTGCGATTTAACACCGAATCCTACGATGATAAACGTCCGTGTACGTGTACGGTACATGTACAACGTGTCCTTGAATCGGCATTTATTACCTACTAGGGACCACTTTGGTCTGATAAAACGGATGTTCTTTCAAGATCTGTCCTACTGTACAAGGTCAATCACTTAATACTGTATGATAAAATTGGTTATGGTGCAGTATGGTGGGAAGGATGATGCAGAAGCATGTATTTAGTGGGGGTGGGTGGTTCAGATAACCCCGGAAAAAAATTGTAAAACTGGAAAAAAATTACATGGGTGGGTGGGTCCTCCGACCGGTCAAAAACAAAAAATCGGCATCGCTGTCGGCAAATTTTTTCCTACTCCCCCCCCCCCCCCCTCCACCTGTTCCTTTCAGAAAAAAAAATTCTGACCTAACCTGGCCCAACTAGCTATTTTTCTATTGCATGTAACTTGAACCAAACCATTTATTCTTTTTCAACATGTCGAAAATGAGGGGTCCCATATTGTCTTAATCGCTCATCTGAGAAAGCCGCTTAACCCTTTGAACCCTAAAGGTCGGTTTTCCGGCCAGAGAACTTTATACGTCATACTTTCATAAAGTAGGATGGCTCCTAAGTTAAAGTGTTGGGTAGACCAATTAATATTTTCAACCTGCAGCCCCGAGGCTGCACGAAGAAAATATTAATTGCATTACCCCCAAATAATGAATATGGACTCTCCCAATTGCTAACATTGAACTGACATGGAAGTTACCACCAGTGTTCAAAGGTTTAAAAAATGATTTAAGGACACTTTCAGCATCTATGGCTGGTTAACACTATCGAGGGATGAAGCCATGTAATAATATATACTATACTATATCCCCCATGTCAGATCACTTAGATGCCCCGATTTGCAGTATTTCCAGTAAAGCTAAACACGAGCAGTTTTCCAGGGCCTGGAATTCTATCTTCCTATATTTTCTAGTCTGCAGCATGGGCGGCGAACCATGCGTTCAATCTTCGATTGTGTCAACGTCGTATTTGAACCAACTGACCCCGGAGATGGGGTGTAAGTATTTGCAACTCTGTTGCCTTAATTAGATTTTAAATACCTGGATTTGCAGTATTTCCAGTAACGCTATATACACTGCCCCTTTTCCTGGAATTCTAAATCTCTGTTCTCCAATATTTTCCAGTGACCACGATAAGCGGCGAACTCCGCGTCCAAACTCCGATCTGTAAATGCCGTGTTGTTACCCTTGAAGCCTCAGATATTAAGTTATATATACGCTAATAAATACCATATACATGCATGTCTACAGCTGCAAATGACCTAACAGTGTTTGTACATCACTGTTGGCTGTATAGGCAGCCAATGATGATATAAAAACATTAAGATAAATGCAGTTTCAAGTTATCTCAACGAAGAATACACTTGGGGGGGGGACTTTTTCAAAGCAATATAAAAGTGCCGTTTTTGCCTGTATGGGTACCAAGAGTTAAACTATACACCTGATCAGTTATTTTAACACTTACGCTGCCGGAAGAGACTATTGTCGCCTATTTTATGCTGATTATCTGTTCGTTCTGGTATGCCCAGATTAAACCTACCATCTGTTTAATTGTTGGAAAGGGGCTCAGAGATCCCTTTCCGACAATTAATCAGATGGTGGAGTTTCAAGAATGACATAAAGTTTATTAAACTTCTACAGGCGTACATAGAGGTACTCTATATATGGCTAAAGTGGGCGTGGCAGTAAAAGGGTTAAGATTCTGTCTAAACATATTTTTATTTGCCAATAAATAAAAAGCAAATGAGAATTGAAGGACAAGTGCTACTCACTTAGAACACCCTTCGCTCCCCTTTACATTAATATAAATTATACAAATGGCGGTTGATAAACAAAATAAATGGCATGAAAGGATGTATAATTTGGAATAAAAAAAACATAAAAGAAACCTGAAAAAGATGAAAAAAAAGTTGAGTCGGTATTGTTGGTGGTGCCCCCCCCCCCCCCCCCCCCCCCCACACACACACACCAAGCTCTCGACGTCGCTTCGTGTTTAGCCCCAAGTCAGTTACCAAAACGGTAATATCAGCAAATAATAATAATAATAATATAATCACTCCAGACCTGGATAACAAATGTACAGGATCGATCAGGTGAAATAGTCACTCGATAACGAATCTCTGAGTATTTTTTATAAACCTCTGAACGGCCCAAAAAATGGAAGTGTTGATAGTATCGGACAAATTGGGATCTCCTTAGAGGATCTGACTATAGAGTGGACAGACAAGAAAGAAGTGTTCTGCGTCTTCTAGGTGGTGACCACAGAAACAATCGTGCTGAGAAGAAATATATTTGACAAATTTGTTCCCCATTTAAATCGCTACAGCCTGCCCTCAGTTTGCAATGAATGATATTAAATTTTCGTTTGCCTACGTTAAAATACAGAGGGGGTTTATACACAGTTCTTGAAATGTGAATTTTAAAAACGGCAAGGGTGGGGCTGCTGCGAACCGCCTCTTACAAATCATTCCAAAATTCGACACAAGAACGAAAGAAAGATCGTTTTCAAAGTTCTGTTCTTAAATTATATGGCGAATAATTTCACGAATTACGAAGTGAGTGTTGCGATCGTTCGGACACTAATTGGGGTAATAGTTCGCTAAAATGGGGGACATCGCCGCGGACTATTTTGTAAAATATACTCATTTTGTGAATATGACGTCTTTTTCTAAAGTCCACCAGGCGAGCTCTAGAAGTAGACGTTCACCTGAAACACCTGATACAATTCTTGCGGCGACACAGTGTACGTTTTCTAGACGTTTTAGTAGGTACGATGGTGCTCCAGACCATACGGAGCTTGCATATTCCATTATGGGGAGAACGAAGGCACAGTACATTCTCTCGAGTGTTTTACGGTCAAGCAAATATTACAGTTTTCTCAGTTGTGAGAGTTTAAAAAAAGGCTTTCTTACATATGTGATCGATGTGGCCCTCCCAAGATAAGACTGGAGGATTACTCCAAGGTGCTTGTGAGAAGTAACAAATTCTAAAGGCTCTCCATCAAAAAAAAAATGTTTGGATGTGTAACATTTCTATTTTACGTAAACAACAACAGATTAGTTTTTAGGGGGATTAAAACTGACAAGCCAAGTATTGGCCCATTTCTTTATTTTTTCAAGATCGGAGTTTAAATTATATTCAGTCTCGGAAATTTGTGGGGCAGACGAAGTTAGACATGTTTCGTTTCGTTAGCAAATAATCTGGTCAACGAGACAATTTCGTCAGCGATATCATTGATGTAAACTAAAAAGAGGAGGGGACCTAGGACTGAGCTCTGTGGGACCCCGGCTTCAATGCATTTGTACTCAGAGCACTGGTTGTTGATTTTCACTCTTTGCTTGCGATTAGTTAGATAGTATTTGAACCAACGAAGAAACTGTCCTGATATACCGTACTCTTTGAGCTTAACAATTAAACCCACGTGCCTATTCTATCGAAAGCTTTCGAGATATCAAAGAAGACACCACAAGAATATTCATGATTGTCAAAAGCTTTGCATAGATTATGATAGACCTCAATAAGTTGAAATAATGTGCTATTGTTTGGTAAAAAATCTGACTGGTGTTTTGAAAAAAAGGTTATTGTCAAGGAAGTCTTTATGTACTTCTCCAAAACTCTTTCCATTAACTTGCCAATACAAGTCAATAAAGAAATCGGGCGGTAAATCATTCATTCTATTTGAATAGAGGAATCACATCTGCTAGCTTCCATTCATAAATACAGATTCTGTGTGCAGACCTCTATATTTGTTATTTACTAAATCATTCCAAGGATTTAGTAAATAACAAATATAGGGGTCTACACACACAATCTTTAGTTTCCTTTAGAAACTTATGGCCGATGCCGTCATGTCCGTTTGACTTTTTCACTGGAAGAGAGGTCAATATGTTCATGATGTCAAGTTCAGTGAACGATATTCTGGACAGAGAACGAGTACAATTACGTTCAAAGGGCGGCAGTACATGGTTTGATGTTGGAAGCTTGCTATTTTGAAAGAAGATATCGTTAAACAAAGTGGCTTTTTCTAAATTGTCATCAATTATATCATCATTGTCAGGTCCATGAAGTGGGAGGGGGGGGGGGTGGATACAAGAATCACCCGGAAATCCACCGAATAATTGTTTGACAGTATGCCAAAATTCCCTAGGTTGTACGTCACCAGATAACGAAGTGTCCAATTTCGACATGTATTGACGTTTTGCAAACTTTTTCTTCATATTATTAACTTTGTTTCTAGCAGCTCTATACTTGGCCCATAAGTGAGGGGTGTTGTGTACTAAAGCTGATTTCCGAGCTCGGGCCCTACGTCGAATTTCCTTCCTAATCGAATTCCTCGAACCATGGCTTATCATTCTTCCTAATTTTGACCTTGTAGTGAGGGATATAGGTTTGGGCGATGTTTAGAAAAATATTTTCAAAACTTTGCCGTTTATATCGTTATGAGAGCAAATGTGGGGTTCCCAGTCCGTTTCCCTCCAGTCGTTGATTCATTTGGGAGAAATCAGCCTTGCCAAAAGAAATCAGCCTTGCCAAAATTCCACACCATCCGAAAAATCGGGGTAGGTATTTGCTCGTTTTAGGGCGTATAATCCGCAGTGGTCTGACACGGCCAATTCGGATGTACCCGAGTCTATAACACATATAGTGTCACTTACGACAACTGTGTCAATTAATGATCAAGTGGTGGGAGTAATTCTGGTTGCTTCAGAAATAACATTCCTTAAATTAAAATTTGGCATGAGTGTTTGTTAGACACCCCGAAGCTTAAGAAGATCACAGTTATGATCACCAGTGATGACAACAGACGGGTTTCGCGACAGAGCGTTGTCTATTTTTTTCTCCAGGTTGGGCCAATAGTGCTGGGAGCACTCCCTCTCAGACCTATATGCACTCCCTCTCAGACCTATATTTTATCGCGATTACCGACTTCGAACCACAAAATATCATCGTCATCAAAGGCTAGATCATCCAGGCGCGTAGCCAGGAAAATATTTCCGGGTGGGGCCCGACCGATAACTGGGGGGTGGGGTGGTATAGCCATCAGATGCCGAAGGCATCTGATGCGAACGCCGAAGGCGCGAGCATATTGAGGGAGGTCGGGGAGGGGGAGTGTCCCCCCCCCCCCCCTGACAATTTCAAAATCTAAGTCTCAAATGGTGCATTCTGGTGAGTTTTGGGGTGAAAATTGTCTTCTTTTTCACGGTAGCAAAACTTGATATTTTTTACCATGATGTTGCGAATTTTTAAAGATGCAGGCAAAAGAAAATAAATAAATCAAGCCACTTTTTCAACGCACAGCAAATGGGCCTGTGGTGGTGGGGGGGGGGGGGGGGGGGGTCTTCAATTAAATTACTGTGTTTACTGTTTTGCGCGGGAAGCCTGGGGGGGGGGGGGGGGAGGCTAGAGCCCCCGGCTCCGCGGCCCCAGTTTAGGCTGCGTTTATGTGAACCAGCGTTACCAGTGAACCTTCATTTTAAAAAAAAAACTGTGAAATTATTCAGGGTTTATTGGCAATAAACCCTGAATAATTTCACAGTTTATTTTAAATTAATGTTCACATGCATTACTGGTAATAAATTCTTGAAGTGCGGCCGTTGTAATATATACCCGAGCAACATTCTGGGTTGGTTCACGTTAAAAACGAAATCAAGAAACTTTTTATTACCCACATTATTGCCCCAAAAGGGGCAAGTTATAAGAAATCACATTTCTAACACGATTTTGGTGCAACAAATGGTGTTGTAGGGTGGCTGGAGGCGATTAATGAATATACACGCCCTAAAATCCCGATCAACCCACATTATTGTCCCAAAAAGGGCAAGTTATAAGAAATCGCATTTCTAACCCGATTTTGGCGCAACAAACGGCGTTGTAGGGTGGCTGGTGGCGATTAATGAATATGCACGCCCCTAAAATCCGGACCACCCCCACCCTTCGTACCCACATAATTGCCCCCCCCCCCCCCCAAAAGGGCAAGTTATAAGAAATCGCATTTCTAACACAAACGGCGTTGTAGGGTGGCAGGTGGCGATTAATGAATATACACGCCCTAAAATCCAGACCACCCCCACACTTCGTACCAACATTATTGCCCCAAGAGGGAAAGTTACAAGAAATCGCATTTCTAACCACATTTTGGCGCAACAAACGGGGTTGTAGGGTGGCTGGTGGCGATTAATGAATATACACGCCCTAAAATCTTGACCACCCCCACCCTTCGTACCCACATTATTGCCCCCAAAAGGGCAAGTTATAAGAAATCGCATTTCAAACCCGATTTTGGCGCAACAAACGGCGTTGTAAGGTGGCTGGTGGCGATTAATGAATATACACGCCCTAAAATCCCGACCTCCCCCACCCTTCGTACCCACATTATTGCCCCAGAAGGGGCAAGTTATAAGAAATTGCATTTCTAATCCGATTTTGGCGCAACAAACGGCGTTGTAGGGTGGCTGGTGGAGATTAATGAATATACGCGCCCTAAAATCCCGACCAACCCCACCCTTCGTACCCACATTTTGCCCCCAAAAGGGCAAGTTATAAGAAATCGCATTTCTTACCCGATTTTGGCGAAACGAACGGCATTGTAGGGTGGCTGGTGGCCATAAATGAATATACACACCCTGAAATCCTGACCAGCCGTACCCTTTTGCTTTCCTCCGTCTTCTGGTGCAATCCTGTTCGACTTCCCTACTTCCATAACACGGTAACATTCAGACATCTATACTATGAAAGGACCCGAGTCTGTATGTCTGTCTGTGTTTGTTTGGTTGGTTGGTTGGTTCTTTTCTTATGGACGCAAAAATCACTGCATGGATTTGGATGAAATTCGGCACGAGTGATCCCTGGGTCACTGGGACGGACATAGGTGGGGGGGGGGGGGGGTCGGCCATATTGTCGGCCATCTTGGATACAATATGGCAGCCAAAATGGCATCTAAAATAACACTTCTTAGACTTATTGACACTTACAGTTGTGTAATATGTCTTTTTATATGTTTTCACCATGAAAGTAAAACAAAATTTCAACAAGGAAAGGTGTCCCATAAAATTCCATCATGATATGGGTATCATTTGCATATATACAACTGATATATATGTATTTATTTGTGAAGAAACTAAGCCTGCTCATCAATATAACTCTTGGCATCATTTTGGGGTGAGTTTTAACTGTTTATTTTTGATGTTAGTGTTCTGAGGCCGGTGTCAAAACCAGGTGAATTGCAGATATTATTATTACTAATATTATAATGTAAAACTGCGTCGAACAAATGCATGCACATCCCCTTGCTTGTGTGTGACATGACAGTAAGTAGTGCTGCAAGTGTATTATATTACAATGTGGTCAGACCCAACCAGTCAGTATATTAGTAAATCTTGTTTTAGGTTCTGGCAGCCTGATGTTCCATTACATTGAATTATAATTTATATCTGAAGCTATTCGCGTCTGTTCACAGGTGTATAGAAATTAACAGTGTAATGCACTGCGCTGCTCTTCTGCAACCTATGCACGTACACTGCTCCTACATACACCCAAATAATGTTACTCTGAAAATATGAGATATCATACTGTAGTCTATTTTCAGAGTAACGGGGGTCAGGGGTGTATGTATGACCAGAGCCAGACATGCCGAAGGGAAGTGGGGTGCATTATCATTTCAAATAACCGAGCAGCTTGAGTCTACAGCATTAAAACATCAACCATGATTCTGCATACGTTATGGAACACATGTCTTGCTTTTGGATTATATAGGCTTCATTTAAATGCCTTTCTATTTAATTTTTTTTAGTTATTTCAGATGGTTATCTGTCAAGACAGGACGTCTAATTTATGGAGTGTTATGTTTTGCATTATTTTTAATTTTTAAATAAATATTTCTATTAATTTTTTACTAATGTATTATTCGCTAGTATTGGGAACATGGATTATATTCCCCAAAAGCGGGATGATATGGTATAATAATGGTGTAGGCATAATATATCAAGACAAGTTGGCTGCATATGTATATGATGCCTTCCATACTTCTCAATGAATCACATAATCTAGATGATTCCATGTACTAGCTGAGCAGCTGTCCGTACTAAAGGAATTCAAAATCTTAAACAATCAGAATGTATATCAGCTGATATCAGTAATAATACACATCAATATTCCATATTGACTCAGATCATATAAAGATGGTGTAGCATGGTGCTAAATGTATTTTAAATGATCCATGCTTGTATATTAGGGTAGTTAGAGGTGAATAATAATAATAACACTTAGCCCAGCCGCTGATTCGCCATGGTTCTCATAAGAGAATGCCATCATTCCCCATGCACTCCATTCCCTCTTCCCACCCTCTCCTCCCAGCAATCAGTTATAAACTGTTTAATACTGTCCCTCATTGCCTCTTTTTGCAGTTTCTTCAATCAGCATTCCTACACTCTCCCTCATGTCCCCTCTCAGCCATCTATACTTTGTTTCTCCATCCCATTTCTTCATTACACTTCCAGTAAATTTTATTCCACGGAGCATATAATTTGGGCATTCCAAGAGAAAATGTTCCAGGGTCTCCAGTACTCCAGAGCTACACATTTGGCACCCCTTTTCCCCATCTCTCCCCCATCTCTTCCAATTTTTCCCCTAAGCTCCAATGATCTTGATCTCAGTTTGAACAGCAGTGACCACACAAAACTGCCATCTAGGTAATTTTCAAATGCTGGCTTCTCTTTATATCGTAGCCCCAACAATGATCTTTTTACGCTAATCCCAGCTCGCCAATTTCGATTGCAGTCTTCCATGACTCGTTCTTTGACAAACGCTTTGCCTTCTTTCATCCCTATTTCTATGTCTGAAATCTCTTACGAGTAGTTTTCCATTAGTTCCCTCACATGTTTTGACCATCCTGTTTCTGCATTGGAGTTCCAAATTGTATCAAGCTGTCGGGCAGGTTTCTAAAGTAGCTAAAGTAACACAGTTTCCCCAGATCTATCCTGTCCTTGATTTTTATCCACCCAAACTCCCCCGATTGCTTCCAAGGCTGCAGCATTTCTTGACCCTACCATCCATCTACCGCATCATTCTGAGTAGTTTCCAGTTTCTTAACAACTGTTTGGTTTAGTGGAATCATGTCTGTACCGTACGTTATACGTTATACTTGGTACACCCACCCTCTACCATAGTGTTTTCCCAACAAAGACCTTGTTGAAACTATTCTTCCCTAGGAATTTTAGTTAATTCTTTTCCCCTTTCGAATCAGTTTGCCGGTGTAATTTCTGTACACTCCTCTGTCCGTTATATTTATGCTTACCCCTAGGCATCCATACTCTCCCGTTTCTCCTCCTATAGTGATTTGTTTGCTTTTCCCTTCTGGAATGGAGAACTCCCCCACTCCCCATCTCTTCGATGCATCTACCTTACGTCCAACGGGTGTTACCTTGCTTTTATTTTCATTTAGTTCGAGCCGCCATGTGTTCCCATATCTACCAACAATTTCCGGCAATTTGTCTAGGCCCTCTTCTGTTCTAGGCATTAACATCATGTCGTCTGCAAAAAATAAGCCCGGTATCTTCATATCCCCAACCGTTACCCCCTCCGCGCTTGGAATCAGCTCGTCCACCAAATATTTGACGTACAGCGCAAACAGAATTGGTGAAAATATACAGCCCTGCTTGAGGCCTATCTTCATAGGGACACGTTTTGTAGTGATATTACCTATTCTGAGTTGGCTTTGCACATCTGTGTACAGTGCTTTCATGATTCCCACAAAATTACTTCCCAATCCGATGCCCTCGAGCTTCCGCCACATGGCCTCCCTCCATACTCGGTCATATGCTTTTTGACATCTAGGAAAGCCAAAAACATCTTTTTCTTCTTGGCCTTTGTTGATTCTATCAGTTGTGTGAGTGTGAAAAGATGATCACTGACTCTTCGTCCCTTCCTGAGACCATTCTGAATTTCTCCTAAAAAACCCTTCTCTTCAATCATTTCCTCTAGTCTCCCATATATGACTTTACAAAATACTTTTCAGATGTTGGTACTAATTGATATCCCTCTGTAAGTATCTAAAACTTCCTTATCACCCTTTTTGAGTATGAACAATACTTTACTTTCTCTCCACTCATTGGGGACCGCTTGCTTTCTCAAAGCCAAATTGAAACGTTCTGTTATAGGATATTCCTAAGTGCCTCCCCTCCATTTTTAAGAAATTCGTTTGGAACCTCGTCGGTCCCTTCCGCTTTTACGTTTTTTTTAATTTGGAGACCACTCTCCGTACTTCTTCATCCTCTATTTTCCTACATACACAGTCCTGTATGGGAGATTAGAGGAGGTGATTGAAGAGAAGGGTTTTTTGGGAGAAATCCAGAATGGCTTCAGAAAGACAAGGAGAGTCACTGACCATCTTTTCACGCTATCCCAGATGATAGAATCCGCGAAAGCAAAAAAGAAAAAGATGTTTATGGCCTTTTTGGATGTTAAAAAGGCATGCGATAGAGTATAGCTGGAGGCTCTGGGTATGGGAGGCGAGTTTGTTGGGATTATGAAAGCATTACATAAAGACGTACAGAGTGAACTTAGCCTGGGAAACATAACAAAACGTGTGCCCATGGAGATAGGCCTAAAACAGGGGTGTATCCTTTCGCCAATTCTTTTTGCATTGTATATCAAAGGTTTAGGAGATGAACTCCTGCATAGCGATGAGGGGGTCGCAGTTGGGGACTTGGAGATCCCAGGGCTATTTTTTTCAGACGATATGGTGCTAGTGTCAGAAAGCGAGGAGGGGCTAGCGAAGATGCTGGGGATTGTTGGGAAATATGGGAGCAAATGGAGATTCGGACTTAATGAAAGCAAGAGCAAAGTTATACCTGTGGGCCGCAAAGTGGAACCCACTCGGAGCTGGAGAGTGGGGGAGTTCTGCATTCCGGAAGGTAGCAGCAAACTTCTTAGTGTAGGAAAGACTAGTGACTACGTGTATCTGGTGGTAAATATAAACATCACTGGAAGAGGCATCTACCGAAACAACACAAATAAACTGATTCTGAAGGGGAAGCGAATTCTTAACTTATAGGAAGAAACAGTTTCAATAAGGTTTTCGTGGGGAAAACCATTTGGGAAATGGTGGGTCTGCCAAGTATAACATACGGTACGAAAGTTGTACCCCTAAACCAGACGGCTGTTAAGAGCTTGGCAATCCTGGAGAACGATGCAGGCCGATGGATAACAGGGTCGAGTAATGCCGCAGCGCTAGAAGCAATCAGGGGTGAGCTTGGGTGGATGAGGATCAAGGACAGGATAGACCTATTGAAACTCGGTTATATTAATTATTTGGTAAATCTCCCCGATAGCCGATGGTGTAAAGTAATGTTCCTGAGAACTTCCAACTCAGATATCAAGACGGGATGGATCGTCCAAGGGAGGGAACTAGTAGAGAACTACTCATTGGTGATCTCGGACCTAGACATTGGGGCAAACCTGGGTAAAAAGATCGTCAGAGAAAGGGTCATGGAGGATTGTAACCGTAATTGGCGAGAGGGGGTCAAATCAAAGAGATCTTTGGGTGGCCTGCGTGATAAAGGGAAGCCTGGTTTTGAAGAGTACCTTGATGGCACCTTTGGGGGCCACTGTTGTTCAAGCTACGGTCGCGGTCCCTGGAGCTGAGGGGAAAAATTGGGAAAAACAGTGAAAAGGATTGCCAGATGTTTAATTTGGGCGTGATGGAGACCCTGGAACACTTTCTTCTAGAATGCCCAAAATACCAGTCTAAAAGACCAAGATTCACTGGGAGTATAATGGGAAGTGGGATGGAAGAATGACGGACATGTGGTTAGGGGGCGACTCAAAGGAGAGGGTTAATATGCTAATCGGAGAGATTGGGAAGAATGGGGCAAGGGATGTCATCAAGCAGTTCGTCTCCGAGTGTTGGGAGGAGAGAAGAAGCGTGGGAATATGGACGCAGTTGGTAGAACAGACGTAACTAAGGCCTTCTCATACGAGAACCGCGACAAAGCAACGGCCGGCCAAAATGTTAATATTATTATTAGATAAATTTTTCTCCGCCACTGTATTACTCTCTGGTGGGGACCCATTGCCCCATCTCCTATCGTTTACCTTTTCCCAGGGCTTGACTAATTCTGATGCGACGCGGTCTTTATCACCAGTACTGCCCCATCCACTTTAATACTCTGCACACTACTCTTGCTTCTTTTGTTTACCCAGTTCCAAAATACGTTTGAGCTCGACCCTCCAGTCTCCCTTATTGTCCTGGCGAGACTGCAATTCCGCTCCTTCCTATTGTTGTCCTTAATCCCATTCACTTTTTTATGTGCCAGTTCATATTCTTCTGTTGTTAATCTGGTGCCATTGTTATCAACCCCTTTAAGTTTTCTACTTCTCCTGTAAGCAGCACATTTTCCGTTTCTTTCTTTTATAGCCTTTTTAAGTTCGTCGCTAACTCTGTACCATAGCTCCCTTGTTTGGACCCTAACCCTTCCTATGCATTCCTTCCCAACCTCTGTCAAACTGGTTATTATGCCTCTGAGACATTCTGGACATTAACGTCTCTGGGTGTACACTCAAGCTTTAATTTCAATTTTTCCTGAAAATGCACCCAGGCGACTCCTTGTTTTAGTCCCCAAACTTTCTGGACGCTATTTCTGCCACTGTTAGTATTTTTGCCCCTAATATTAACTGTTATCAAATTGTGGTCACTACCCAAGTCCCTTTTTCCCTCATCGTCTATTTCCACATCTATAACCCACGTACATACTTCGATATCCGTGAGTATATAATCAATTATTGTTCTCTTATCGTTCCTCTCCCAGGTCCACTTACCCTTACATTTCGGGTCCCTATTCAAAATCTTTAGACCAAGCTCATTTGAGAAGTCCAACATCTTCCTCCCATTGGTGTTAATTTTCCTATCACCTTAATGTATGCCCTCAGCTTTATCCCTGATATGCACATTGAAATCCCCCATAAGAACAATACTGAACCCTCTGCTTTCAAGCTCTGTGATATTAAATCTAAGTGTGGTATATATTGAATCATTCCACTCGGGCTTGCTCCCCTCCACTGCCAAGTATACAACCCCAACGGCAACACTCCTACTTCACAACTTGATTCTTGTCCATACTATTTCGTCGGATACAGGAACATGAGTCCTCGATTATGTGAGATATGTGATCAATGAAGGCTGTAATTCCTCCTTAGCGTACATGCCAACTCCCCTATCCTTTTATCACAGGGTTGTTATTTTAAGGTTATTCTAAATTTTAAAAATAAGTAAACAATTCGAGTTATTTAGAATGAATGAAAGAAAAAAACTTTTTAATAATCAGTGGCAGTAAACTGGGTAAGCGCATTAATTTAATCAAGTTCGTATTCGGAAAGTGTTCTTTGTTCAGTCACTGTCATGTAGGGACTGTATAAACAATGCATTCCAAATTAGAACTTATTGAAAAGTCAGTTCATGTCACTGCAAGTCATCAAAGCCGTCTTTTCTAAATTAGCACCTTTGCCCAAATCAAGTTTTTGATTGGTGATGCGCGCGCCTATATAAGACCCCTCGAGTTAACCTCCAGACAGACTCGCTAGGATGGAATAATCGTTAGTTCACGCGGTGTAGTAAAGAGTTAAGGTTTTTCTGTGGTTCCGGTGAGCCGTCATTTGGACGACAGGATTCCCGATCTGATGATTTGCATCGAGGGGAGATGCCGAAGAAGAACCGATGAGTATATGTAGTATTTAGTTTACAGTATTTAGTTGTGATAACATGTCGCAGTTACATAGTCATCAGTTAACAGTTTTAAGTGTATTAGTGAACCTGTGCTATTAGATCAGTTGTTATTATTGCGAGTTAGAAGCACTATTAGCAGAAATTGTAGATGATAAAATATTCTAAAAGGTGAAATTTAGTATTAAAGGTAATTCCCCATAATGTGGTAGGCGCATCAGGATAAATACGCGCATGAGCGGTTGAGTGAAAGATTTCATGATTTCTTATCAGTAGTCGCAGCTTCGACCTTTCTCTACGAATATAAATTTGGGAAACAATTTAATTTTAGATAATATTTTAGTATTTGTTTTCGGTGGGATTCAGTGACTAGTAGTAGTATGTCATGCACGTTTGAGGTATAGGTTGGGGGACCCCGGTGGGGGACCCCGGAAGTGACGTCATGTCACGTGACGTAGTGGCGCCATGTTGTGTTGTTGTGGTAACCCGCGTGAGCGGTCATGTTGTGACGTTATCCCCATAGTGATACGTGGTGTTAGTGCGCATGCGCAGCGCGTGTTGTTAGGGTGATACGTGTTTCCGTCGTCCATTTTGTATACTGGAGGCCGCCATCTTGGTTTCTATGGTAGCACGTGATTGCTATGTTACCCAATTTTTCTGCAATAAGACGGGGTATGTTTGGAGGGTATGTTCCTTTGTAGAAGAGTAAATCTAATTACCACAAACAACCCGACAAACCCTCCAAATCACCAAAATCTATCCCAACTTTTACTATTTCGAATTCTTACAGAATTGTCTGCTTCTATCTATATATGTAATAGTTCATGTCTACCTAGCCATGTTCCTTTGTTCTGGAGTATACTCCAGTAGCATAGAAGAGCCTACTAGTTGGAACAGCTTTACTTATTTTTACTATAATTAGCTATTCTGGTCTATTCTTGTAACTTCTGACCCTATTCCAAGTACTCTTGTTGTTTCATTTATATAACTAACCAATCAGATTGCTTCATCCCCCGTAATCTCTATGCAGAGTTATCTCCCATGTGTATAATAAAAGCCTATATCCAATGGCCATATCCAATTTTTACGGACTCGGCCACTTACGGAATGCCTTATATGTATACAGGGGAAATCTGATTCAATCTTAATCACTGTCATAGTCGAGACTGAGATAGATATAGCTAGGAAGTAGAGATACAAGTCCATATTAATGGACGGTAGTTTAGTCAATAGTACTGGGACAAGACCGCAATGGAACAAGACTGTTGTAGAAGCTAATGATAGGACAGATAGACCATAGACCAGTAGTGGCGGTGGAGCTTTGGCGACAAGATGGAAGCGGTTGGTAAGACTACATTAGACCTCATTGAGGGATTACTCATGGTCCTCATGGCCTCATACGACAAAAAGGGGTGCCGAAGGCCATGTTTTCCAAAAAGGGGTGCCGAAAATGGGGTGCCTGGGGATATGGCTGTTAAATACTGAAATGAGGCTAAGAGTCGTAGTAAATTATACCTCATTGAGGGATTTTTAATGGTCCTCATAACCTCAAAATTCAATGAGGCTATGAGGGATAATAAATGAGGACTCATTGAGGGCTTTTACATAGCCCTCATGGCCTCATACGATAAAAAAGGGATTCTCCAAAAGGTATCCTCGATAGGTATCCTCGAATAATACAATACCAGGCCATAGGTATTCTCAAATACTGAAATGAGGCTAAGAGTCGTAGTAAATTATACCTCTTTGAGGGATTTTTAATGGTCCTCATAACCTCAAAATTCAATGAGGCTATGAGGGATAATAAATGAGGACTCATTGAGGGCTTTTACATAGCCCTCAAGGCCTCATACGACAAAAAAGGGATTCCACAGTCACAGGCGTTTTCCAAAATGGGATTCCATAGGATATACCTGTTAAATACTGAAATGAGGCTAAGAGTCGTAGTAAATTATACCTCATTGAGGGATTTTTAATGGTCCTCATAACCTCAAAATTCAATGAGGCTATGAGGGATAATAAATGAGGACTCATTGAGGGCTTTTACATAGCCCTCATGGCCTCATACGACAAAAAAGGGATTCCACAGTCACAGGCGTTTTCCAAAATGGGATTCCATAGGATATACCTGTTAAATACTGAAATGAGGCTAAGAGTCGTAGTAAATTATACCTCATTGCAGGGGGGGGGGGGTCTTCCAAAAAATTCCGGACACAAGGCCGGGGTGGGTGGGTGGTCGGATGGGGGCCAAAACACCTTTTTTCTTGGAGTTGCAATTTTTTTCCTGGTGGGTTTTTTTTCAAATTATTTTCACATAACAAGGCTATATTGTTGTTTAGTAGTCTAATAGACACCTGTTTGTCTGGTAGGGTTAGTGAATAAGGCCCCACTAGGCTGATTAGGGGATTTGTTCTCTTTTTTGTAAATTAACTTAGATGCATTAAAGAATTGTGTACTCCAGTTTGACAAAAAACAATCAGTGGAAATTTATGAATTTTAATTTGGGAATAGTCAACATAATTTTCATAGCTGAATCATCACGGCACAATTTGGATTTTACAATGAGTAGCAATGTGTTTAGCAGAACATGCTCATAGTGATAGTACCAGGGTTTTCACAGAGGGTTTGTCTGACTATCTCGTAAAAACATGAAACAAAAGTTACAGTTAATATTTGAATTGAAAACTGACCCTGACTGAGCCAGAGTATATAGACGAGTAGCTGAGCATAATACTATGCAGTAAAAGATTATTTTAATCCTCTATTTGATGTTCACAAAAATAGTCTAATTCTTACATTATATGCTGTTATATGCAGAAATCAATGCTGACATTTTTTCGGAGACGGACCAGGAGAAACAGTGAGATTTACAATAGTGTTAGGTGACAGATTTTCAGCTTTCCTACGCTATCTACTATCTTTTGAGTAATGACAATTGGCTGAAACCTCAAGCCTAGACACTTAGCCTGTAGTCAGGTCATTAAAATTAAAACTTCTTCACTAAATTTAAACTGTTTCTTCAGTCTCGGAACTTAACACATGAATGATAATTATTATGAGAGCATTGAGGCCAGAACTTTCAGTTCAGCATTTGTAATTCATGCACTTCAATAATATGCCAGTATACATTACGCCATAGTGTATATAGGCATATTATTGAAATGCATGAATTACAAATGCTCAACTGAAAGTTCTGTCATCAGGTATTAGAACCACCAGAACATAAAGATGTGAAAAAAACAGTTATCAGCTGTTATATGCAGTTTGACACCAACTTTGAATGAGAAAACAGCAAGCACTGATCATCATAGAAGAATTACTCATTGGCAGTGCTTTGTTTTTTCACAACATCAACAACACACTACATCATGGAATTTGTAATAAAGCACCATTTTATTTCATAAACATACACCTATATACTGCCAAAACAACTACAATTCTGGTATCTATCAGTGACCAGTGTATCAATCAGTTCCTCGAAAGTTTTCTCACAACGAAAAATAACAATGAAATTTTTCCAAGTAAAAATAAATGCGTGCTTGATAACAAAGGAGTTAATAACAATTTTCTTTAGTGAAATCTAAATGCTTCTGTTGATGCTTGTTGATGTGTACATAATTAGTTTAGACAGTAGATTAGGATTCAAATTAAGGCAAGGATTGACAACTGGAAGCTCAGTGCAATAATTTTTCATTACCCACTGTGGTGATACACTGAAAAAATATAAGTGGTGGGGTGGGTGTCCAAGTGGTCAGAGGAAAAAAATATCTTTTTTGCACGTGGGTGGGTGGGTGGTGGTTAAAAGGTGGAAAAAAAATATTTTAGGCCTTGTGTCTGGAATTTTTTGGAAGACACCACCCCCCCCCCCCCCCCCCCCCCCCCTGCTCATTGAGGGATTTTTCAAGGTCCTCATAACCTCAAAATTCAATGAGGGTATGAGGGATAATAAACGGACTCATTGAGGAATTTTACATAGCCCTCATGGCCTCATACGACAAAAAAGGGATTCCACAGTCACAGGCGTTTTCCAAAAATGAGATTTCATGGGATATGGCCATTGGATAGAGGCTTTTATTATTCACAGGGGAGATAACTCTGCATAGAGATTACGGGGGATGAAGCAATCTGATTGGTTAGTTATATAAATGAAACAACAAGAGTACTTGGATTAGGGTCAGAAGTTACAAGAATAGACCAGAATAGCTAATTATAGTAAAAATAAGTAAAGCTGTTCCAACTAATAGGAACTATTAGTATACTCCAGAACAAATGGAACATGGCTAGGTAGACATGAACTATTACATATATAGATAGAAGCAGAGAATTCTGTAAGAATTCGAAATAGTAAAAGTTGGTATAGATTTTGGTGATTTGGAGGGTTTGTCGGGTTGTTTGTGGTAATTAGATTTACTCTTCTACAAAGGAACATACCCTCCAAACATACCCCGTCTTATTGCAGAAAAATTGGGTAACATAGCAGTCACGTGCTACTATAGAAACCAAGATGGCGGCCTCCAGTATACAAAATGGACGACGGAAACACGTATCACCCTACCAACACGCGGTGCGCATGCGCACTAACACCACGTATCACTATGGGGATGACGTCACAACATGGCCGCTCACGCGGGTTACCATGACAACACAACATGGCGCCACTACGTCACGTG
This sequence comes from Pictodentalium vernedei, assembly GCA_031216915.1. Taxonomy (NCBI): domain Eukaryota; kingdom Metazoa; phylum Mollusca; class Scaphopoda; order Dentaliida; family Dentaliidae; genus Pictodentalium; species Pictodentalium vernedei. Next base: position 562,543,440 of record CM062297.1, read on the forward strand.
ACATGACGTCACTTCCGGGGTCCCCCACCGGGGTCCTCCAACCTATACCTCAAACATGCATGACATACTACTACTAGTCACAAAACTCATTTCATTTGTGGTTGGGATTATTTATTTAGAATTTGTTGGCTATTTGTAAATAAGAGTATAGAAGATTTATATATAAATTGTTGGATTGTTAATAGACTTTATCTTATTAATGAAGAAGCCCCGAGAGCCCAAGAGTTGATGAAACCTCAGCCCCCGCCAGGAAATTAGTCTGTATTAGTTCATTACCGTTGAAAGCAAATGATTGACGCGCGGCGCTACTCTGTGGCTTGTGAATAAGCAATTGCGAGCTACAAGAGCAAGCTAGTGAAAGTCCCCCGTCCCCGGTGAAAGAGTATCTTGGGTCCCCAGCAAAGTTGATCAATCCCAGCCTTGGCCCTCTGCTGACGAGCGCCCTCTGACAAATAAATATTCACTCTCTCCGAGACGTTGCCACGGCGGCGTTCCAGGGGACAGTAATCTCTATTTATCAGAAAGTGCTAACACCTGTATAGACACCTGATTGAGCGATTCCCGGTGGAAGTAACACGTGGTTCCTCGTAGCAGGCGGACCCTTTGGTCATACTTTTTTTACCCTCGGTTCACCCAGCCCCTATCCACACACAACCCTTCACCTGATAAACCCGCTCATCTCGTATCCATGTCTCACTTAAACCCATTATATCAAACTCCTCCTCGGCCATCACTGTTGGTATTTCACTTACTTTCTTGTGGAGACCCTGGTTGTTGCACAGGATGCACAGGACTCATGACTATAACTATTGAATTATGCGCCTTGTGTTCAAAATCCTGTCAAAATCTTCAAATCCAACAAATAAGAGTGTTTTCTGCAGTTATATATGTTGCGTGCCCAGTAATACATTTTCCTCGCCATCTTAACATGTGGAATGAGTGCAAATAACACATTGGATATTCATCATTTACGACAGCTGCCCCGACCTTGGTAATAATCCGAAAATCTTCTACGTTTTTCCCTCCCTTAATCCGTAAACTGTTTGGACACCAAATGGTACCCACAGTTTCGAATATCTCATTTAAACCAAATTAACCAATTGCATGCAGTTATTGCTCTTATGACTAAATTAGAAAATTGATAAAATAAATACATAAAATATTTATTTTGTTTGGAGCTTTATTTTTATACTATATCATTGTTATGCCATTTTCAGAATTTATGTAAAAGCCATCCACTGGTGCTCACTTCTTGTGGGAAGGAGTACACTTTGATTCATTGGGGGCAGCGAACCTAACGCTATTAACGTACTAAAGAAGAAAACAACTTTGAACTTTCTTATCTATAATAATACTAGCAATATGAGAAGTTATCCTGTCTTTTGTTGTGCCATTATGCTAAATAACGGACGTATTAACCCACGCACTTGATACACTTTTAAATTAAACGCTAACGACTGTCTGATAAAATTTATTTTTGACTTCACGGGCACCTCCCTCATTGATTTTTTATCAGGACAATTGAAAATTACACAACTTTGTCTTTACTGAGAAAAACTCAGGTTCAAATAATGCTTTAGCTATTTCCTTATTGTTGTATAATGTATCTGGGCTAGTGTTAGGGTTTAAATGTTGCACCCACTGACCGGTAATGTAGATTCTAAGGGAATTTGAAGATTTTCGAGAGAGGGAGAGATGAATCGAGAACGGAGGTTGGAACAGAACAAGGGAACGGTATCAAAATGGGATTAAACTTTAACCTGAACTTACTGACCACAGCGTTACCTTCCTTTATGTTTCCATTCTGTCCAATGATTCCATTTCAGTCTCTTCGACTTGAATGACTCGAGCAACCCTTACTTAGAATTTTTAGGGTTGCCAACATAGTTTAATTTTCGAAGCAATTTAGACGCGCGATTTCTCTTAAGACACATAACACAATGAAATGAGAATTGACGGGGTGTTGCTGGAAATATATGATGGTTGTCCCAGTAAGCAAGATTATTTGGGAAGGTACGTTTGCAGTTTGGAAGGTTAATGGTAAGGTTAATGCTGTGCTCAATATATAACTATTGTGTGCACCACAACGTGTGCTGGTAAATAATTCAACTGGAAGAAACGCACAATATTGTAGCACAAAATTGACTCATTGATATATATCTGTATTGTAACATATAGATAGATATCGAACAAACGTTCTAAAAATTTGCGAGTTTCAAGCCAGAGGAATAGGTGAATGACTAGAACTAGAAATATTCCTACACGATAGCGCAGCGGCCCCAACACACGCACGCAGGGCTGAAATATGAACTTGCGTATATCAATTGACGATATCTGTCTGATTACGTCGTGATGATGAACTGGAATGGTAGAATTATTGACTCATTTACAAAGAGGCTGTTAAAAGTCATAACCTCGAGCAGTATGGGCATTCCAATTTACCAGTTTATACACCAGTTTATATCCGAAACCACAAAACGTCTTCTGTATGCTCGCCTTGCATTATTTGCGATAATTGTTTGAGGAAAATTTAAAGATCTATTCTTATGTAGTGTACCTATACGTTGCCCCTTAAATAATGGGAAGGACCTAGAAAGTTTCTATTTGGAACACAAATATATCAGCCACTTGATACAAAATGATCTACGTGTGTGGCAACCATTTTTGTTATACCGCCCACTTTTGTTATACCTCACCAGTTTTGTAACAGCGATCGCCCATTTTTGTTATACCTCACCAGTTTTGTAATAGAACGCCAGCTTTTGTTATAGTACATTAGATCCCACTGGACATACACCCTCTATAAGTCTACCAAGGCCTTATGTGATAACTTTCGCCAAATGAAAAATTATACCACATTAAACATTTTAAAATAACAACAAAATTGTGGTTTACCACATTATCCCAGAATACAACTTAAGGACGTCCTGGACGCAAGATTTACCACATTAGATACAAAATGTAAACACGGACGGACGGACGGACGGACGGACGGACGGACGGACGGACAGATGTACTTGTGAGGTGATTTCAGTGTTAGACACGGGTAAAATTCCGCACCTGCGACCGTTTTTGCACTTCAAAAGTGAGTGTTTTGAGGGGCCGCTCCTCAGAAGAGGGGACTGGACCAGTGGTTAAATCACCGGTTTGCACAAGTAACGTCTGTACGCACAACTTGTTCACACACGTAATCTGAAGTAGCCTGAACGGACAGACGGACGGATTGACAGACAGACAAGTGGGTGGTCGGGCGGGTGGGAGGGCGGGAGGGAGGGCGGGAGGGCTTCGGTGGGCTTCCGGATGATCATCGGGCAGGCAAGCAAGGAAGCAGGCAGACAGGCCGGCAAGCGGACAGGCCGGCCGGTCAGCGGGCAGATAGCTGGCAAGCATGCAGGCCATCGAATAAAAACGAATTTGTGTTTCCCTTTTCCTTACATGTACGTTTCAAATACACCCAAACTCCAACCAAAATCACTTTCATCAAACACACGTTAAAATAGGGGCGAATGCAAGTTTTGATTTCAAGTATTACAAAAGCTGGCGATTTATATAACAAAAGTGGCCAGCTGTTTTTTATAACAAAAATGGGCGATTTTTATAACAAAAATGGTGACCTCAAACTATAACAAAAGCTGGCGTTCTATAACAAAACTGGTGAGGTATAACAAAAGTGGGCGGTATAACAAAAGTGTTGAAACAACGACATCCGAAACAATTGAATGTAATTTGTGGGGGATTGAATGGGATTATTAAGGAATTCGCAACAACTAATCACATTTTGTGCTTCAAATTAGTTCTTAAACGTTGCGCTGTGACTGGAAAATTAAATTCAGGGAGTTTATAAAAAAAAAATTATTCAAGATGATCTTTGCTTAGTGATTATGCTTCTAAGATGAAACTACAATTAAATCTTTGATATCTTCCTCAGATACATCCCTGTTGGAGTAACACAATTGACTGGAAATCACATAACTGCATATATCAAGAATATTGGTGGAGACAGAAAAGACTGGTTCATTTACGATGGCCTTGGCATGAAGATAAAAATCAGAAGAGCAAGATCTTTGGATTTTAACAATGCATCATATCTTGTATGCATGGCTGACTTGGATTTTTCAGAGTTTTAAGAAAATAAAAAAGTTAAACATGGATAGCCTGAGTATGCTTTTCTCTCTGGAAAACAGAGGAAGGAAACCAAGAACAACCTTGGGTCAGAGCATGACTCTCAATCTCAGTCTGGGCCTCCCAAGGGAACCCAGCCTGTGGATGAGAGTCAAACTGTGGTCACTCCTGCCCACAATAGTAGCAATGCAAACAACGGCAACTCTCTGTCAAATAAAGCCAAAGCCAATGTCATGGGGAACCAGGAGAACTCAAACAAAATCACGGTTAGAGGGACAAACCCAGTGATCCGATTCACCTTCAGGCTATCTGCCCCGATAAGACTCTGACTGAACTTCTGGCCGAATCTGGCGACTCCAGCATTTCCGGACAGCCAAAATAGCCAAAAATAGATGTGCACGCAAAAAGGACCACTCACATGCCAACACCACTAAAGAGAAAAAGCGTCAACTCTGACCCAGAGCCAGAGACACGGGGGGGGGGGGGCGGGGAGGGGGGGGGGTTGGACGGGGAGGGTTTTTCATGCATTGAAGATAGAACTTTCAAGAGATGCCGAAGAACCCTCAACCAGTCAACTAAATATTACATGCAACATCCTAACTAAACGGCGAAACATGAACGAAGATGAACTGGTTGAAAACAACTTAACTGAACCAACTCAACTACAGTTGAACTGTTGAGGTCACATTGAACGAAGATCCAGCACAACCAAGATCGAAGTGAACATACCAAAGTGAAGAAAATCTAACTGATCTGATCGACAGACTGAACAGATAGAAGAGAACCGGTGCAATGAAGGTATCGAAGTGAATTGACCATAACAAATTGAACAAAGTTCTGAACTATAACCCATACATATAAACTAATGTTAACCCTTTGAACTCTTTGAATGGACTATATATAATATATATATATAAACAATATTAACACCTTTGAACTGAACAAAGTTTAACTGAATAAACTATATTTTTTAACCATAACCTAAATGAAGGTATTAACACACCGTTTTGAACTATTCTGGACTGAATGAACTATAAGCCATTGAACAGAATTCTTCCAACAGGGAAGGGGAATACCCTCGAGTGTTGATGTTAAAACACAGAGTCCGATTCTACAGAGTCGGATGGGAGTCTCATTTTACAGAATCCCTTTTGAAGAATCCCTTTTTCGAAAACGCCTGTGGTTGTGGAATCCCTTTTTTCACAAATGAGTCGTCGAGCAGTATGTGCGAGTCACTCGAACGAGCAATTGCCCGTTAGCTCATTTGCTCGATGGGATTCAAGTCGTTCGAGCAATATGTGCGAGTCACTCGACATAAAATGGAATCCCACTTAAGGAATCCTTTTTTGGAATCCCATTTGTGGAATCCCTTTTTGAAAACGCCTGTGGCTACGGAATCCCTTTTTTCTGAAATGAGTCGTCGAGCAGTATGTGCGAGTCACTCAAATGAGCAATTGCTCGTTAGCTCATTTGTTCAATGGGATTTGAGTCATTCGAGCAATATGTGCGAGTCACTCGAAAGAGCAATTGCTCATTAGCTCATTTGCTTGATGGGATTCGAGTCGTGTACGAGCAATATGTGCGAGTCACTTGCACATACTGCTCGACGACTCATTTCAGAAAAAAAGGAATCCAATTTGTGGAATCCCTTTTTTTGAAAACGCCTGTGACTATGGAATCCCTTTTTTCTGAAATGAGTCGTCGAGCAGTATGTGCAAGTCACTCGAATGACCAATTGCTCGTTAGCTCATTTGCTCGATGGACTTCGAGTCGTTCGAGCAATATGTGCGAGTCACTCGATCAAGCAATTGCTCTAAAGCCCATTTACTCGATCTACTTCGAGTCATTCGAGCAATGACTTACTAGTAACTGCTCGATAGCTTATTGGCTTTGGGAATGATATGGGGTTTTGTTGTACACAGGGTAGATAACACTGCATACAGATTATGGGAAGTCAAGCACTGGTGATTATAAGACTTGGACGAGAGAACCAGAAATAGTTTGGACTGGATAGACTGTTAGTGATAAAGAAACATATGCAATAGGCATTAAAAATGGGATTCTTGGAAAATCAGGTCCTGTACTCCTGTTCAATAGAACATACCCCCAGGAGATATCTCGGTCCTACAGCATTACGTGTTATTTTTATATGCCCAAAATGGGGCTTCACATGTCCGTTTGGGTGGTTTGGTGTAGATTTTGGTGGTTTGTAAGGGTGATAGGGTCTATTTGGGTAATTAGATATACTCTAGTTCAATTGAACGCACCACCTGTACGCCCTTGGTACTATAGCACTACGTGCTTCACAGATAAATTGGGGAATCCATAGTGAATAAAGTTAATTTCGGTGATTTGGAGGGATTGTCGGGTTGTTTGTGGTAATTCTACAAATCGGGAAATTACTCTTCTACAAAGGAACATACCCAACGAACATACCCCTGTCTTATTAGAAGCCATTTGGTCACATAACAACCACGTGCTACCATAGAAACCAAGATGGCGGCCTCCAGTATACAAAATGGATGACAGAAACACATGTCACCTTAACAACACGTGCTGCACATGCGCACTCACACCACGTATCACTATGGAGATGACGTCACAAGATGGCCGCTCACGCGGGTTACCATGACAACCAAACATGGTGCCACCAGGTCACGTGACTACGACATCACATGAGATCCAGCATAAGATCCATCCTATAGACCCCGTTTGTGTACATGCTATACTACTTATGGGGAACTTGTTATCAAAACATGGCGCTGGACCGACTGACGCAAAAGTGAAAGTGGTGCTTGATGCAAAACAACCATCAAACGCCACAGAAGTACGTAGTTTCCTAGGTTTAGTGACTTACAGTTCGAAATTCATACCAAATTTAGACACAATCACTTGACCTCTGTGACGATTAACTCATAAAATGTGATATTCGTGTGGGGAAAAGAGCATCAAACATCTTTTGCAAAGCTAAAGGACGATTTGAAGAATGCGGTTCTTTAGCATATTTTGATAAGGATGCAACTACTAAAGTGATCTCTGATGCATCACCAGTAGGTCCAGGTGCTGTATTCATCCAAGAAAAACACGACATTGAGCACATTGTGTGTTATGCAAGTAGAAGCCTTTCAGACGTAGAAAGACGCCATTCCCAGACGGAAAAAGAGGCCCTCGGACTTGTGTGGGCATGCGAAAACTTTTAATACTTATTTGTACGGAAGTGAGTTTGAACTGTTGACTGATTTGCAAGCCACTTCAGTACATGTATTCTCCTAGATCCAAACCCTCAACCAGAATTGAACATTGGGTTCTTCGATTAAAGTCATATAATTTTAAAGTGAAGCACATTTCTGCTACGAAAAACATTGCTGATGCTTTATCCAGATTGACAACCACTGAAACTGTTTCTGAGAAAAACATCACAGAAGAGTATATCAGCTTTATCGCTCAACATTGTACTCCATGTGCAACCCGCCGGCGATGACGTAGTGAGGTTTTTGGCAAGGAGAGAAAGATAGCTCGCAGAGTCTAAAATGTGGGAGGTGCGCCAGCTCAGGTCCACGATTATGTGGATATTGTGAGTTGTGAGACGGATCATAAAAAAATTGTTTTGACCAATGAATAACAGAATTATCGATCAATCAGCATCGGCTTCATTCTATTTTCATCATAAAATTTAATAACAGTTTTTGTCATTAAAGAAAAAAAACTGAAAAAGTTGTTATTTTTTACATATATAATAATAAGAAGTAGAAAAAAAATATTTTACAGTTAATAATTATTATCATAAAAGTTTAATCATTCACAAAAAAAAATTGAAAAATTACAAAAACATTTTGACAAAAAATATTTTAATAATAAGAAGTAGAAAAAAAAACAAAAAAAATATTTTTACATTAACAATTATTATCATTAAAAAAAATACACTCACAAAATTTTGTCATTAAAGAAAAAAACTTGTTAAAAAAAAAGTTGTTATTTTATATATATAATAAGAAGTAGAAAAGAAATAAAAAATATTTTTTACAATTAATAATTATTATCATAAAAAGTTTAACAATTCACAAATTTTTTTTTGAAAATCACAAAAAAAATTTTGACAAAAATATTTGAATAAAAAGAAGTAGAAAAAAAAAACAAAAAACATTTTTACAATTATTATCATCAAAAATAATCAGTCATGGCATCGTCAGTATCTAAACAATCCATATTAAAATTGAAGAGAATTGAGAGATATTCGAAGTTCGATAGTAAAATTTATAGACTAAAATTGCACGACATCATCGAATTGAAGGACGTGAAGACAAGTGGATTGAGAGAGGAATACGACAAATATACATTGCCTTTGAAATTGAACAAGGCCACCTTGGAATTAATGTATGAATGTGAAGACGATCTATTAACCATTCTCTCAGAGAAGATAAAAAATTTCGATGCAGGCGGTCTGTCACTAATCTACGGGAGTAATTGAATCGACAAATTGAATCTGATCATCGAGGAAGAACGGACATTTGAGAGGGTGAATCTGGTTTTCTGATGGATTTATCAGCAAGGAGACGATAGCTTTAAAGGTAGCATGCTCATAACAGACGCGAAAATGTGAAGAATAAAAAAAAGAGAGACTTAGTTTATTATAGATAGATTTTAAATCTCGACTCAAAAAGCTTATTAAAGTATTTATCATGAGGTAGTACTCGTTTTTTTTTCTGGGGGTTTTTTAGTCAATAAAGAAAAAAAACAAACAAACAAAATACATATATAATAAGAAGAAGTTTAACAATTCACAAAAAAAATTTTGAAAAATTAAAATAAATATTATATATACATATTAAATAAGAAGTTTAACACAAAAAAAATGCCAAAAACAAAAAAGTATATCATGGAAAAAAATTATATTTGTCTACCAAACCCGAGTTGAAAAAGTACTGTAGAAATCTAGGAATTAAATATTACAACCATTACACAACTAAAGAACGATTGATCGAAGCCATGCATGAGGAGACTTGTGATCTATCACTGGTGAAATTACAAGCCAAAGTGCATCAGTCGTTGAAATTGAAAGGTGTCAAATACATGAAAAAAGACAAATGCATCGGTCATTTGCTCGACAGAAAGGGAATGGACAAAAGATCTGCGGTAGTGACAAAAACAACTTGAATCGCAAAAAAAAAACGCCGCGGAGGAAACTAAGAAGAAGATGACCATTAAACGAAAGTGGTAGAGCGGCAGAAGGTTTTGAAAGAGAATAATAAAAAAATGAAAAGCGATGCAGTTTGAGATGACAATTCGTTAGAAGAAAAAAAATCGATGGATGCAATCAAGAGAGAGGTGAATGAAAAAAGGGTCTCGATGCAATAACAGATATCATAATCGATGCATTAAAGTCACCATTGATTTTGTTAGAACAAGACGAAGCCATCAAAGGATGGTTTAAAACTTTCGATGTGAAGCCCGGTCTCGTAAAAAAAACCTCGATCCCAAATTGTTCATGGAACGGGTGGAGGGTGGAGTGTTGGACGTATTTCGAAAACATCTAGATAAGGGTTTAAAAATAAGAATGATCTTGTATTGTCTGATGAAAAAGGTCGACGTGAAAATGGGTGAGATTCTGGTGCAAAATGCCTATTTCCGATCTAAAAACGAGATTGTGTTTAGAGACGACGAATTAGTCGATGTTTACAAAGTGATGAAAGACAAGATGTTGGAATCTATGGCTACTTTTCAAAACAAGGGAAGTAATTGGACGTTCGAGAAGATATTGAATCTCGAGATTCACGTGGATAGACATGATCCTTTGAAAGCATCTTCCTACATAAAATTACCTTATTTCGTATTTAAAAAACAAGCTGTCATCAACGTGCAAAATTAAGATGATAATGAGTGTTTCAAATGGGCGATTACATCGGCCTTGTATTCCAAAGAAAAGCACGCTCAGAGAGTTTCCAAGTACTCAGAGACTTGTAGAAATCTCAATTGGACGGGAGTGTCTTTCCCAACATGGTTGAAAGACATCAAAGATTTCGAAAAGCTAAATCCCACCGTGGCCGTGAACATCTTGGGATACGAGGGAAACGATAAAAAAGGAATAGTCTATCCTCTCCGACTGACTTTGCACAAAGAGAGAGAAAAAATTGTTATTAATTTCAGAGGTTAACAATCAACATTATTGCTGGATTAAAAGTGTGAGTTATTTACAGTCGAAGCAGATAAGTAAACTTAACGGCGAGCGATTTTTCTGTCTCAACTGCATGAATTCATTCCATTGTCAAGAATCGTTGACGCATCATCGGGAATATTGCAGTGAAAAGCAAGGTGTTGCCAGTGAAATGCCTAAACCTAACACCTTCGTGTACTTTCGTCATCACAATAGAAGATTGGAACCACCATTCATCTTCTATGCCGATTTTGAATGTTTCACCACGAAAATAAATTCTTGCCAGGCTGACGAGTGTAGGATTTATGCTGAAAAATATCAGAAGCACGTACCTTCGGGGTATTGTTATTACGTGAATTGTTGTTTTGATGATCAAGAATCATCGGGTCCATTTGTCTACACCAAACATTCAGATGACAACGACGTGGCTCAAAGATTCGTGCAAGAGTTAGAATCGAAAATTCAAATATTATACAACAAATTTAAAAAACCTAAAGACATGATCATCATGTCAGAGCAACAGTGAGAATACAACAAAACCACCGAATGTCATATCTGTAGCCAATTATTCGATAATCAGTCTGAAAATAAAAAAAAAGTTAGAGATCACGATCACTACACGAGTCTGTTTCGCTGCACTGCTCATTACAAACATAATTTAAGATTTCGCGATGCTCAATTCTATCCGGTGATATTTCACAATCTCTCGGGTTTTGACAGTCACTTGTTCGTGAAAAATATGGGTGCTAGAGAGAGGGAGTTGAGCTGCATCGCGCAAAACAATGAAAAATACATTTCATTCACTAAATGTAAAGTCGGCGATAAAAAGAGAGTCATCGATGGTTTGACTGAGAAAATGATTCCCATCCATAGAGAGATACATTTCATCGATAGCTATAAATTTATGTCAACCGGTCTGGAGTTTGAATAGGGAGCAATTTAAAATCATGAGTAAACATTTTAACGATCGACGAGAATTGGTGGACGTTATGTTGAGGAAAGGCATCTATCCTTATGATTACATGAATGATCTCGAGAAATTCAATGACATTGCTCTACCTCCCAAAGAAGATTTTTATTCTAAATTATACCAGTCTGACATTTCTGATGATGATTACGAACATGCACAAAAAAGTGTGGACATTATTTGACATGAAATCCATGAGAGAATATCACAACCTCTGTTTGAAAACTGATGTGCTTCTCTTGGCCAACATGTTCAAAAATTTTTGACGAGTGTGTCCTCGACATTACGAACTTTCACTGCACCCAGACTCTCTTGGGATGCTCTCTTGAAGACAACACCGAGGTTCGATTGGAATTATTTTCAGACGTCGACATGTTGCTTATGTTCGAAAAGGCCGTGAGGGGTGGTGTCTCTATGATTTTCACCAGATATGCCAAAGCTAATAATTATTACATGGGAAAAGATGTCGATTCGGAAAAAACGAGTAAATACATACAGTATTGGGAAGCTAATAATATGTACAGTTGAGCTATGAGTCATCATTTACCGATCGGAAATTTCAAATAGGTCAAAACATTGGAAGAAAAAGAAAAATGGAGAGACTATCCTTGTGTTCTAGAGGTTGATTTGGATTATCTGGAAACGTTACACGATTCACGCAATGATTATCCGCTGGCTCCTGAACGAACAGAAGTGAACGGTGTCAAAAAACTTGTTCCCAATTTAAATCACAAACACAAGTACGTGGTCTATTGCGAAAATCTGAAACATTACATCGATCGTGGAATGAGATTGATCTACAAGCATCGAATCATTCAATTCGACGAGGAGCCTTAGATGAAAAAATACATCGATCTCAACACGAATTTAAGAATGCAGGCTAAGAGCGACTTCGAAAAAGATTTCTTCAAACTCATGAACAAGTGCATGTACAGAAAATCTATGGAAAACATTAGGAATAGAACCGAAGTTCAACTTGTCACGTCTGAAGAGAAGTCTAGAAAAGTAATCGCAAAAACCAATTATCAACATAGAATCATATTCAATGAAAATCTAGCGGCTGTGCACATGCAAAAGACACATTTGAAGTTCGACAAACCCTGTTATCTTGTAGCGATCATCTTAGACATTAGCAAGCAGTTGATGTACGAGTTTCACTTTGATTATGGCAAATCCAAATTCGGTTCGAAAGCCAAACTATTGTTCACCAACACGGATAGTCTGACTTACGAGATAGAGACTAGAGACATCTATGAGGACATAGCATCAGGCGTGAATGAATGGTTCGACATGAGTAATTATCCCGACGATCACCCATCTAAGATTCCAAAGGGTGTCATTGAAAAGGTGTTGGGTAAATTCAAAGACGAGAGCGGTGGAAGACAGATCACTGAATTCATGGGTTTGAGACCAAAATTATATGCTTTTCCTCAACGGTGAAGAGGTGAAGAGATGTAAAGGTGTTCAGGCGTGTGTGATGAATAAAAGCATAGCTTTCAAAGAGTATAAAGAGTGTCTTTTCGAAGGTTCGACAGTGCATAAAAAGATGACTGCAATTCAAAGTGAAATGCATGAGATGTACACCAAAGAAATCAATATAAGATTGCGTTGAAGGCTGATGATGATAAGAGAATTATATGTGAGGATAAAATACACAATTGCACTCGGACATTATTCTGTGATATTTCAACAAAATCGAGAGGATGATGAATGGAGTATGACTGAGAACATCACAATGTTGTAAGTTTAAAAAAAAACAAACAAAAAAAACTCACGAGTTTATAAATTAAAAAAAAAGTATAGAAAAATAATAAATAATAAATAAAAAAAAATAAAACAAAACATGTTATGAATAATAAGAAAATAAAACACATATCCGTAGAAGATGTTGTCTTACCCAACGAACCCATATCCAACATTGATCTGTCGAAAGTGGCAAAAGATTTAAAAATCAAACATTTTCGAGGTGTGTTTTCTAGAGATGCCTTGCCGAGAAAAAAAGATGATGATTTGGAATGTGGAATTTTAAATCTGGATGATATCAGAGTGAGGGCACGCATTGGGTCACGTGGTTTTTGAATTGGAATAAAAATTATTATTTTGATAGCTATGGAATCTCACCGCAGATAGAAATAAGGAACTATTTAACGTCAGTTATTTACTATACCAAACGAGTGTAAGCACCGGATCGAGTGTTTTGCAGTCACCCGTGCCTCTATGTTCTCAAGAGATGGTCGGAGGAAGATCACTTTCAAGATATTCTCAATGATTTACATTAAAGAATTTTTTTTTTTGGATATATATATATAGAGAGATATATAAATAAAAAAAATTCAAAAAAATAAATAATTTTTAAATAAAAAAAAAAAAAAAAAAAATACAAAACAAACATGACATTCGATAAATTCGGTCACGCTGACGATAATGAAGGTCCCTCTAGAAAGAAAAGAAGAGCCACAGTCGAAGTTGTTGGTGACATTGCCAACTTGGATGAACGATACATTCAAAGATACGAACCTCGACAAGAACCTTTAAATTTAAACAATAAGAAAATCTACAATCTTCCCGAACCGATCAATCAGTCGGTTGCCACGACTAAAAAATACGTCAATAGAGGAGATGAAAATTTTTGGCAGATGATAAGAGATAATTACGTGAATGAAGACTTGACGGACGATCTCGACTTGAAATCTAAGCTAGTGGTGAATGTAGCGGATCCTGGAGATTCGACCTATGTCACCACTAAAAGATATGTGGATGACGCTCACGGGAGATTCAGTAAACATCTGAGAGATCACTACATTCCAAAAGTGATGCAGTCCGAATTGAATGCGAATTCTAACAAGATAATCAATGTGCCCATTCCCACGAATTCCCATGATGCAGTGACGCATGCAGTGACCAAACAATACATAGACTTGGAACTGAGAAAGAATAACGTTGATGAGTTAGAAATGCAATCGGATCTGGATGCGGGATTCGACAAGGTATTGAATCTGTCCCAGATCAACGATGTGGACAAAGACTCGACGGCGGTCAACAAAGGCTACGTGGATTCTGCCCTACAGAATTCTCAATCCTATCTGAAATCTCAAGTCGACGAATTGTATCTGAACAAAAAATCCGGCGGAACCATGGACGTTGGCATTGACATGGCCGGTCACAATCTATTCGGTCTCGTTGACGACCCGGAATATGATTCCAGTGCAGTCAGCAGAAAGAACTTGGACGAAAACACAGTGTGGAGAAAAGGTGATATCATGGAAGGCAAACTGGACATGGGAGGGCACGCACTCACGAATCTGGCGGATCCCACACACATGACGGATGCCTGCAATCTGATCTCCGTCGTGGAAAAGATAAAATACGCCAGACAATTGATCACCATCTGGGCCAAGGAGAGCGGTGCGTTAGATGAGGAAAAAGCTGAATGGTCCTTCGGAAACAGAGGTATCTGACCGTCGCACGGTCTGATAGGATATCCCATGCCTGTGGGAGGCGATATCATTCAAATGAGTCTGACTTCTATGGACTTGAGCAATCTTGTGGTGAATGGTGTGGAATTCGACAAGAGGTACAGAGTCAAAAAGATGAAGGAACAACACCCGAACACTAATGCCTTTGGTACGCCTCTCAAGGTGCAGCTGGGGAATAGGATCAATTTCAAGACGAAAACCAATAATCCCGGAGCTGCCACTTCAGTGGTCTCTCTGTTGATCGAACTCAATCCTCTGAACAAACAGTGAGCACAACAAAAAAATTGAAAATAATCACTTTTTTGTGATGTAAAATATAATTGGATTTTAAGAGATTGAATATTCAATTTCTCAAAATTCAATTATATTTTTTTTGTTAGTATTTTATTCAATAAACATTTAATTTTCTACCCATCTGTAATTGCAATTCATACATTTAGCAAATACTGCAGTAGGTTCATCACTCAATCTAGTTTGTTGAGATTGAATCGATTTTTTACAGATTAAAATTGTATCTTTAATAATTTCTTCTTTGGACGATTTTATGAGATTGAATTCTTCCTTTTCCCTCAAACGATAATTATAAAAATCTTGACTATTCCATCCCATTTCGGTTCCACATTCTTCACGTTCGATTTGAATCCACTCTTTCAAATGTTTCATTTTTATATCGTACGAAGAAAAATGATGCTTTGTAAACGAATTATTGGGAGATTTTAAGAATTTTATTGAACTTTTCATAATAATTTTTTCTTTTTTTTTTACACATACATTTAAAATTTTATTTATTACTTTTTGTTGGTATTTTTTAATTTTTTTTAATTATTATTATTTTTTTATCGAATGATGGACATTTTTTGTCCATCCGATTCGAATTCTAACTCTCTATCAGACAGAACTAGGGCAAAAGCCTCGGTTCTCCTCAGCACGTTCTTATTGAATTGCATCTTGATTGAATGTCTAAGATGCTACTCTTGAGTCGCTCAGTCTGTTTACTGATGTCGAATACGAATAGGGGATACATTATTCGGTGGGAGTGATGCTAGGATTACCCATCAATTCATCCAGTCGATGATATTTCTTTCTGAAATCCGCGGCGTCGCCATATAGTCTGCAGAAATCATTCTTATCAAAAGAGGCATTGTAATCGATGGCCGGATATCTTGTGGCGTTTAGAAATACCTGCATGTTTCTCAAGTGATAATGATCGAACAGGGAAGGATTTTTCTCTAGAGACCCGTCCCTATCGGTTTGAAATGCCACTATGATGAATCGTGGTCTTTCCGAAGCAGATTTCACGGTCAATCTCCAATCGAAGTGATTGCTGGACCGTGGAATACTAGCCGTGTCGCACTGTCTCATTCTAAATCCCACCGGTAATTTACTCTTCGATTCTATGATCTTGTAGAGACGTACTTTCTCTGCGACTGAAGGCAGCACATGTGAAATTAACCAAGATATCTTGTTCAGATATATCTTACCCGCAGCGGTCGTGGCGGTCTCATGATGCCTTCAAAATTTCCTTTTCGAATCAACATCAGATTGTGTTTGAATCCATAGAGACTTTTATCGTAATCTTCCGCAAATCCAAATATGTGTTTCAGAGGTATCCTGAACGAAAACATTCCTTTGGGTCTCGATGTCTTGACGACGTAGTCGAATCTTAGGGTGGCACCGATATTGGCTGCATTCATGTCGTCAAAGTTGTCTTTCACCCACAATTAATTGAGTCCTTTAGATTTCAAAAAATCGTCCAGATATGTCAAGAGTCCGTACATCATGGTGGCTTGTCCGGGATGAAACACGAATTCTGTCTCTTGTCCCGAGAGCATGTATTTTATATTACTGAACAGATGCATCATGCCATTATTGGCTAGAGTTACCACGTCGTCGTTGGCATAGTCGCTTCCGTCTTCCTTGGTGAGACACCCCTGTATCACTCTGTAACTTTTGCTGGGATGAACGAACAGATCTTGAGTCTCGAAGTTGATTCTTATTTCACCACCATTGTTTAGACTGGTTCCAGCCATGGGTTCGTACTCATGAACTTCGTATTCTTGAACACTTTCGTCTCTAAATATACCTTTGGTTATATCTAATATATTCATCATGTTTTGTTTTTTTTTCGTGTCTGTGTTAATTCACTTTTTTATTATTAATTGTTTTTCTTTTAATAATTAATTTTATTTATATTTTTTTTCCTTTTACTATATATGCAAAAAAAATAAAAGTAAAGGGTTGGTTCTTCAAAATGCTGCCTTCTACAATTCTCGTTCGTAAAATGTTCCAATGATTTCTCTGCTGTCATCTTTGTCATCCTCTAACGCTTCTATTTTGTAAGTCACCGGATCCATGTAAAATATTCTAATGATCTTAAAGATTTCCTCAGTCCATCGGGGAGTGTAACCTTTTGCGAAGAGTGACTTATAAGAAGTGATTCTCACTCGACCACAGACTGCAAATTTCGGTGGTTTGGACTCCTTCTTGATCTTGATCCTTTCGGGATAGAGATTCGCGAAAACGTGTTTTTCGTTTCGAGGATCGTTAGCTTCCACAGGAGTCATCTTGATCAATCTTGTTGCGTGTTGTTGTATTCTTCGACCAGTTCGTCTAGAACGTCAATACATTTCTTGGTCTTATTAGCTGTGAAATGCTTGTACATTTTTTCCTTCATGGTTCTATTCCAACGTTCAATCACGTTAGCTTTCCCTTTATTTTTGACGGAATAGAGGTCGACCAATGGATGAACGTGACTGTTGTAAAATTCCTTTCCCTTGTCCACTCACAATTTATCTGGTTTTCGAGAAGATGCGAATATGGTTTTCCGAGCCTCGGCCACGCAAGCTCCCGAATTATTCTTCAGAGGTCTCATCCATCCATATTTCGAAAACACATCGATGACTGTCAGTATGTATTTAATGCCCTTGTTCCATTTCAAATGTGATTTCATGTTGACCAGACCGGCTGACCAGATCTGATCCAAACCCTTCATGAACACCCTTCTCCTTCAGAATTTACGCGTGCCGGGCTTGTGTAGTTCGTTCACCAATGCATTCGTTAATAATGTTTTCTGGACATTTTTTTTTATAACCCCATCTGAATCAACATTTGGTACCAATCACTTTAGCGACCAATGAACGTTCGAGTCTCTCTCTCTTTGTGAGATCCGATATATTTTTCAACGTCATCAACATGTTTTTATCGCAGATTCGATTACGATTCTCCACGTCAGGATATTTAGTGTTAATCATTATTTTTTTTTTATAATAGCATACCCAAAATGGGTATATTCTTAAACAGTGAATTCTAACCGAACAATAAACCTTTACCAATCGGTTCCACATTCTCTCCGGTCTTCAGATAGAGACCGTCTCGATGGAAAGCATTGCCATCTTTTCTCATGGGTCCTAGATACAATCCTTTACCTTCGACATCTATGTGACACACGGCTCCTCCCTTCTTCAAAAACAGTCCATTTCCTCTCTTCTTCAGACACAATCCTCTACCCATTAATTTGTCGATTCTCAAACTAGCGAGTTCTGAGAGAACTCCCACGCCCAGAGCTGGCAACACCATCTTATTGAGAATGGGTAATGCTTTGGCAGCGAGTCCCGCCAATAGTGGTAAGAAACCGCCTTTCATTCTCAGATTGTATCTCAATTGAGCGGGACTCAGTCTCACCATCATTCCCATTCGATTATGAATTGCTTTCTCCATCCTTTTGATTTGAGTTTTAGTCCAGGCGATGCGATGGCTACCGCCACTCACCAGATCTTCATAACTGAATTTAAATCTAATGGCCTTGCCTCGATGATGCAACGCTCTGCAAAGGTTAGCTTTCTGTCCTTCAGATATGTTCACGTTTTTAATGATATATCGACTACCACTTATATTTGTTGTTTTTTTCACTGGATTATAAATTTATTTTTAATTAGGAATATTATAAGTTGTTTTTTTTTAATTATTATAAATATTATAAGTTTGTTTTTTTTGTTTTTTTTTATTTCTTATATAAATATATAAAAAAATGAGACAAAAAACAAAAAACTTTTTTTTTGTTAAATGAAAAAAAAATAAATTTTTTTTTGTTTTTGTCAAATTTTATTTATTATTATTTTTTTTTATTTACTTAATTTTTTTCCATATCTCTCTGATGTGAAATCGTATAGTCACTCTCTCTCTCCGCGAAGATCTAACAGATCCCCGTTCTGATCTGTCAACGTGGTTTCGATGCTATACAACATGTCCAGGATCATGGGCAGATATATGAGATTTTGAGGTCGCTCCATGATCTTGTAACCTGGTGAAACGTCTGGAAAAAACAAACAGATCGTAGGCTGAGCACTACCATTGACGTAACTTTCCAAGATCACATTGACATTCAGTGAAATGCTATTGACCAAGAGAATGTCGACCATATTTTCGGACGAGACATGATCTCGATACATCTTCCGATCAAATCCCACCATCTTACCAATCAAATCTTCCACACTAAAATCCACTAGAAAATTATCTCCCAAGTCTAATATCATCTGTAGAGTACTATATTGGGAGAGAGTCTTATCATCTTGCTTCGGTCTTCAGTCTCGCCTGAATGTGACGGTTCAGATTGTATATGTCGTAACTCCCTTTGGGAATTCGAATCTCGAACCAATCCACTCCGTTGGAATAATTGAATGCGTTATTCTTTTTGGTGACATTGGGAAATGAATAGTAAGTCTCGAGATTAACCAATGCCATCTCGTATCTCTTTTCCTTCTTCAATTCGATGGAAGGTTTGAATTTAGTCATGAATCGAGTCGTGTCGTGACTCACTATGATTTGAAAGGATTGCTTTGCAGCCGTATTCTCGACTATCTGTTCTAATAGGTGATGTTCTGACATTTTTTTTATTATTATTATTTATATATTTTTCTTATATTTTATCGATATTTTTATTTTATTTTCTTCTCTATTATTATCGGGAATATAAAAAATCGTTGAACCACTTCGATAGTTTCCATTTGTTAAATTCGCTAGTCGATCACCACGAAATTGTGAAGTCCTTTGTCCCACACCTTCTTACAGAATCTCCTGAATTCTTCCCTGCTCATGTCATTGGCCACGTGTTCTCCGTAGATGTGATTGAGATTCTTGAGATCCTGACGAAAGAGACACAGAAAATTAACATTCTCCTTTATCGTCTGTCTGGGCAGTCAAAAATAATTCTGAGACAGATAGAAACAAACCACGTTGCTGTGATGTCTTCGAACGTAATACGATTCACATCGATTCGGTCTCTCCAACATCAGATCGTCGAAGATCATGAGATTCTTATTCTCCGACTTCAACTGTCTGGGATCGGGAATGTCATCAGCATTCTCGTAAAACAGACATTCCACGTTCAAACACTCAACATTTCTCTTAGTCAATTCTCTCGCCGCCCCTTCCAATATATTCAAAGTCTCGTGTCCTTCAAATTTGTCTCGATTGTCAAAGATTCTCGACATGACATGCTTGGGTAATTTACTTATCATGCACTCTCGAAGCAATCTGTATTCCGGTTGAAACGGACTCTTGCCGAAAACGAATAATCTGTTGTAATCCAACCAGCCAGGTCGCAACAATAGATTCATCAAGAAATTGGTGTTCCGCAATTCGATTTTCCCACTATCAGACCTCTTATGCTCTTGGAAAAGAACTCATCATTCGACCTCTTGGTCATCGCGTCATTCCAAGACATGTCTTTGATATCCATTTTTTTTACTATGTTTTGAATTATGTTTTGTTTTTTTATATTTTAATTTCTAATTTTTATATATATATAAAAAAGTTTTTTTTTATTATTTATAAATCACTTTCAATCCCGATCCTTTTGTCATTTTAGCTAATTCTTGTATCGGTAGAAGTCTCTCCAACTTTTTGGTTCGATTCCCAATCGATTGGCAGGTTGTGGAGTTATCAATTTATTAATAAATGCATCAGCACGTCTCTTGTCAGCTTCTGAAGCTATTCTACCGCTTGTTTCGGTCGCAGCTTTCTTACCTGCATCGATTGTCTTCTTTCTGATTTTGAGAGCGCTCGATGCGATCTGTTTTGCAGAGTCGCCAGTGAATTTATGAGTTAAAAATTGCATCATCGAATCCACAATGCCTGATCTGCAGTAGATATAAGATCTAGCATATCCCATTATTTATCACTAAGGCTTTTTTTATTATTATTTTTTTTTTAAATATATATATATTTTTTTTATTTACTCAATATTTTTGTTTTTTCTTTTCTCTTACTATTTTATTATTTCAAACGATTCATCAACTTTTGATAATCCTTCTTAGTCAAGACCTTCTGCCTCAACAATTTGTCACACACTCTCACTATCTCGTTATCCACAATGGAGTTACTGGCCTCTCTGCTAGCCATCAACAATCTCAAGGGTGGCAACAAGTAAAGATATGTTCCGCAACAATCTCAATCTCCCCAACAAGGCATCGGGATCGCACAGAAGAAATATCATTTCGGTTGTGAAGCAAAGTGAAGCGCGGAACATATCTTTACTTGTTGCCACCCAAGGAAGATATGATACGGTTATTTTGTGCGTAATAGACACGGATACGGGGAACAAAATGAAACGGGGAACATACCTTTGCCACCCAAGGGAGATATGATATGGGGATTTTACAAGCAATACACTTGAATATGGAGAACAACGCGTTTGAACAATTCGGGTCAAGGAATGGTTGAATGTGTGAATACTGCATGCAAACTCGCTTCTGCCTCTGTTACCAGGGTGAGGTTGAGATAAATGATTGAATGCTCCTAATTCTAAGGCTGAAAACAAAATTTGCGCATAAAATCGCGGAATATATCTCCACTTGTTACCACCTAAGGAAGATCTGATACAGTATTGTTTGTCCATAATTTACAATTAAAAACAGTGAATAACGTGTAATGCAGAACATATCTTTACTTGTTGCCACCCAAGGATGATTATCGGCGATCTTATAGACGGGTTCGTGTTCAGGAGCTAGGCGGCCACTTGCCAAATAATAAATCGATCTGTAAGGCGTACGCGTATCTCGATCAATTTTATAATTCCCATTCAACAAGTAGGATCTGTGTGACGCTAAATTTTACATTCCCATGACGCGATACACATTGGTACGGCACTTAACGTAACAGAATTAGAATTAGTCAAAAATGAAAGCCGCTTAGAAGGAAGTAAACTTCCGAGCATGACGGCAATTTGACGAAGTTATATAAAATATTTGATGAAGTGTATATATATATATATATATATATATATATATATATATATATATATTGTATTCTTATTTTTTTTTAATGTTGTTTATATATATATTTTAAAAAACAATTTTTTATCATCCGTCTCACAACTCATAATATCTACATAATCGCGGGTCGCAGTGGGCCCACCTCATGCATTTAGACTCCATGAGCTATCTCTCTCTCCTTGCCAAAAACCTCTCTACATCATCCCTGGCGGGTTCGGGCCCACCAATAAATTCTCTGTTTTTCTGCGGGAATCAACGTTAGATCACTTGCCTTCCATCCACACCGGTGGTGTCTTTTTGGTGGTATTCTATCGAAAAAAATCACCTAAAATGGCGGGTCCGTATTACCTCAGTGAAAAGGTGAGTGTTTTCATGAGAACGGTCGTTGTCAGATTTGTCGAGCCCACCAAAAAGTGAATTTTTAAGAGAAGGAGTTTCATAGAGTTCGTTAAAATTCCGTTGAAATTTTAGTCCGACACACTTTAAGCCGTTAGAGAAATCGACGTCGATCCTACGACACCTCGTCTACCGCACACTGTAAGAACCAGGAAAAAGTGATGATGTGAACGCAAGCGTGTTGTGTCGAACAAGTCCATACAATTCAATCGTGACGAACGCAATTTGTTCAAAAAAATTAAGTTTTTGGTGAAACATGATCTGTGCAAAAATTTGGTGGGCTAATACTCCCCATTTCACACTACTGGAGGTCATTAGATTAAGCTGGTTAATGACAGTAGTAGGCGTAAAGTGCCGATTCTAGACCACTTTTCAAAAAAACTGTACACGTACATGTACGTGTACCGCCGTAGGGATTCAGTGTTAAATAGTGTACAGAGTGTAAAAAATGTCATTTTTGCATGGTGGTCCAGAATCAGCAATTGTTTTTGAGGCTCTCGGATCGCACTTTTGACCGTTCAAACATCCGTTGGCGAACGAGTACATTCGAAACATCGCTTAGAAGTGAAAAAATGTATGAAATTTGAAGAAAATGTAAATTTAAAATTTTTTCTCGACATTCCCATCGTGCATCACACCTTCAATCTATCGTTGGTGAACGCAAGCAAAAAACGTTTTGCCAATTCTAGACCAGCATCAAAAAAGCGGTTTGCCGATTCTGGACCACCTACGTTTGCCAACGGCTGTTTGAACGGTCGAGGGTGTGATCCGATCAGCGAAACCTATTTGCCAATTCTTGACCAGGAAAAATCGATCTCAAAATGTTTTCTCTACGTTCACCAACGGCGAGAAGTGGGTGTAAAGCGCAGTTACTCGTCGAGGATTTTTTATTTTTTTTAAACCGATTTTGGCTTCTGGTACATCGAAAAAAATGCAGTTTGACGGTTCTGGACCACCACGTTCGTGATCACGTTCTGGACTGTCGAGGGTGTGATCCAATCGGCAAAACGATTTGCCGATTCACCTTGCAAGTTTTGTGAGGTGAATCATAATAGAATCGGTTTTGTCGAGAGGAAATAAAAAAGTGATTGATATATATATAGGAGAGAAAAAAATATATATATAAATAAATAGTTATTTAAAAAGAAATAAATATCGAATCAAAATAGATAATAAAATATACGTAAATCATGAACGATTCCAGATTATGAGAGCAAGGTTTCTTTTAACAATGCTAATGAGAGCCTACGCATTCTGCGTGAACGATCAACTAGGTCGCCTCTTATTAGAACGATGCATCGGGTGTCGGGATCATCTAGACTTCAAACACGAGGATCATTCATGTCTAATGATGGAAAGGGAAGATATGGTCCTCAAGTATTTCAAACCGGAGTTCGAATGGGTTCAAATCGACGACTTGATCAAGTTTTGGAGGAGATTAGTCTTCTGTAAGGGGCGAGACAAGCCCACCAATTTGGAAGAAATAAAATTGGCACGTGGAAGTCTGACTTTAGAACACAAGGGATGCGTCTTGAAATTATTGCTGGAGGAAGCATATGTCTAAGTTTTCTCGTTGATATAAATAAGGAGAATAGAAAATAAAAAAATAAATACACACATAAATTTTTATCTAATATTAGAAAGAAAAAACATAAAAAATGAGAACCAGAAATAAATTGTATCCGATGTTAGATGATGACGAGGATGAGAAGCCAAACAGCATTTTGCCAATGGCGCCGTCATCAGAAGAAAAAGAAAGAGGAGAGAGGTGTTGCATCGATCGTATTGTATCGATCAACTCAGAAGAAACCAATTGTATCTGACTCGAGAGAGAGATTCTCATCATTCTCTCAAGAAGAAGTATTCGCGTCTTGTGAAATTCGTCAACGCAGTCGACACAACACTCATCACGATTTCCATGGGTTTACACGCGGCCGGCATTGGATTGTTGTCGACCGCGGTCGGTGTTCCAATTGTGTTGACCATAGAAGGAGTGGCTCTCACCACTGGATTGTTTAGCATGCTCGGAAACGTTTTGAGTAGGAAATTATATCTGAAGGCTAGGAAACACAAAAAGATTCGCATCTTGGCCGACTCCAAGATCGACACGATATCTGAAATGATCTCGATGGCATTGAAAGACGGTAGGATATCGGACGGAGAATACTTCACGATATTGAGCGAGAAAACGAAATACGATGCTATGAAAGAAGCTGTGAGAATCAAGACTCATCAGATCATCAAGGAAGAGATGAAGGATTCTCTCGTGGAAAGGGGGAGGAAAGAGGCCAGGGAGGAATTCGGTTGATAGAACTCAAGAGCAGCATTTGAAAAAAAAAAATATATATATAATAAGAACAGAATTTTTTTAAAAAAGAAAATATTAAATTTATATATAAAATAAAAAATAAATACAAAATTAATTTAAACAACTGTCAAAAAAAAGTATTGCGTAAAGTGTAAGAGAGTTACCGAGACGGGTAATTCTCGAGAAGTACGAACTAAAAACGACAGACAGATGCTTTGCGGAATTTGCAATGTGTGTGGTTCGATCAATACTCAATTCATCAAAAAAGTGGCAAAGGCGTCATGAATAAAATGGTCAATAGTCTACCTTTCGAAATGCATCTACCGGGTCACAGTTTCACGGGACCCAGAACGAAATTGAACAAGAGACTCAATGCCAATCTGACTCCTAAATCTTGGAGCAAACCCATGAATAGGGTGGACGCGGCCGCATGTTATCATGAACTGTGCTACGCCAGACATCCCGACACCAAGACTTGCAACGATGTCTGCGATAAAAACATGTTGGCAAAATTGAGAGGCATATCGAATCCGACCAGGAGAGAGAAGATAGAACGTTCGCTGGTCGGCAATCTGATCAGTGCAAAACGTCGACTCGGATGGGACGTTAAAAAAAAAAGTGCTTCAGAAAAGAAGAAGAAATGATTATTGATGAGCGAATTGGCTGAGGAGTTACACAAACCCATCGTGCATAAATTTCGAAAGAGAAGGGTGTTCGTGAAGGGTCTGGATGACATTTGGTCTGCCGACGTGGTTGACATGAGATCGTTTTCGAGGTGGAACAAGAGCGTCAAATATCTATTGACGGTCATCGACGTGTTTTCCAAATACGGTTGGATCAGAGCTTTGAAGAATAAATCGGGACCTTGCGTTGTCGAGGCTGTAAAGACTGTGTTCAACTCGTCTTCTCGAAAACCGAATAAATTGTGGGTGGATAAGGGGAAGGAATTCTACAACAAGGACGTTCGTCGATAGATCAACCTCTACTCGATCGAAAATGAAGAGAAAGCCAGCGTCGTGGAACATTGGAATCGAACAATGAAGGAAAAGATGCACAGATACTTCACAGCAAATTCGACCAAGAAATACATATACGCTCTGAACGGTCTGGTTGAAGATTACAACAACACGCCACACAGATCGATTAATATGACTCACGCAAAAGCTAGCAATCCTCGAAACGAAAAACGGGTCTACGCGAATCTATATCCCGAGAGATCTAAGATCAGGAAGAAGTCTAGACCGTCGAAATTTGTGGTCGGCGATCGAGTGAGAATCTACGCTTATAAGAAGCACTTTGAAAAGGGTTACACTCCTCGATGGACCTTGGAAATCTTTGTGATAATCAGAATATTTCACACCGATCTGGTGACTTATGAAATCAAAGCTTTGGATGGCGAAGAGATCATCGGATAGTTTTACTAACAACAATTGCAGAAGACGAAGTTTTAATAAAGAAAGCAATTTTTTTTATTTACTCTCTTTAACATTTTCTTGTTTACACACATATATATATATATAAAGGAGAGAAAAAAAAATAATAATAAAAGATTATTGAAAACTATTTTTAGATAAAAAAAGCAAGCTAATTAATAAACAAAAAACAAAAAACCTTCAAAAATGGCAAATATACTAGATATCGCACAAAACATAGTGAAAGATGAAAGTATTCAAGAATACAAGGTTCACGAATATGAACTGATAACCGGAATGAGTTTGAACAATGTGGGAGAGATAAGAATTAACGTCGAAACCCAAGATCTATTCGTTCATCCTAGTAAGAGTTACATAGTGGTGCAGGGACGTCTCACCAAGAAAGATGGGACCAACTACGCCAACGACGACACGGTTACTTTAGCCAATAATGGCATCATGCATCTATTCAGTAATATAAAATACTTGATACCCGGACAAGAGATAGAATCTGTGTTTCATCCCGGTCAGGCCACCACAATGTTCGGACTCTTGACGTATCCGGATGATTTTTCTTTTTCGAAATCCAGAGGACTTAATCAGTTGTGGGTGAAAGACACCATCACCTCTGCTAGTGCTGGCGGCGTTGCGATATTCGACTATGTCATCAAGACGTCCAGACCCAAAGAAACGTTTTCATTCAGGATACCTTTGAAACACATCTTCGGATTCATGGACGATTATAACAAGATCATGTACGGATTCGAAAGGGAAACGATGACGCGATAGTGAGACTCCCCGTGACCGATGTGGGTAAGTTAACTCTACACAAGATATTGTGGTTCGTTCCACACGTGCAGCCTTTCATTGTGGAAAAAATGCGTCTCTACAATATCATAGAATCCAAGAGTAAATTACCCGTGGGATTTAGAATGAGACAGTGCGACACGGCTAGCATTCCACTCTCCACAAATCACTTTGATTGGAGATTGACCGTGAAATCTGCTTCCGAGAGACCGCGTTTCATCGTGGTCACGTTTCAGACCGATAGGGATGGGGTCTCAGGAAAAGAATGCATCGCTATTCGATCACTGCAATTTGAGAAACCTGCAGGTGTTTCTGAACGCCATGAGATATCCAGCAATCGATTACAATGCGTCGTTCGACAAGAATGATTTATGCAGACTGTATGGCGACGACGTGGATTTTAGAAAGAAGTATCACGGTCTAGACGAATTAATGAGCAACCCTAATATATCTCCCGTCAAATACAAGTCGATGTATCGCATGTTCGCATTTGATGTCAGTAAACAGAGCAAACGACTCAAGAGTAGCATCTTAGACATTCAGATCAAGATGCAATTCGATAGGAACTTGCCGAGAAAAAACGAAGCCTTCACCCTGGTCCTGTCAGACAGAGAATTACAATTCAAATCAGATGGAAATAAGATGTCGGTCATTCAATGAGAGATGTGTTTGTGAAAAAAAAAAATATATATATATATATATAAATAAAAATAAAAAAATAATTATAAAAATGAATGATAAAGAAAGAGAATACTTGAGAAGAAAAAGACGTGTTTTGATTAAAAATATTTCAAAAGATTCTCTAGCAATAATTCTAGACACTTTAGTCGAAACAGAACCTTTGATATTGTCCGATTATATGAGACGCGAAATCAAAAGTAAAATCTTGATAGAAGATAGGACCAGAAAACATTTAGACATGTTGACATATAGAGGACCGACTGCTTTTCGAGAATTTATAAAAGCTCTTCGAAATGCTAAAATAGTTGTTGATGCATGTTTCGAGATAGGTGATCCATTTCACGAGATGAAACATTATGAGAAATAACGTATTAAAACAAAACAAACAAAAAAATAAAAAGTAATGAGATCTAGAGAGATTGAACATCTTTCTAAATCTCATTACTTTTTTTTTGTTTTTTTGTTTGTTTTTAATAATCACTCATTATGTTTAATTAATTATTTCCATGCGTTCACTGTTTGTTCAGAGGATCTAGTTCGATAAGTATGCTCACCATGGAAGTGGCGGCTTCAGGATTATTGGTTTTCATAATGAAATTAATCCTGTCTCCAGGGTTCACTTTGAGAGGCGTGCCGAACATGCTAACATTCGCGTGTTGATTCTCAGTCTTTTCGATGCTGTATCTCTTATCGTTCTCTACTCCATTCACCATGAGATTGACCACCGCTCTGTTATTCAAATCCATGGAAGCCAGACTCATTTGAATGATTTTGCCTCCCAACGGCATGGGATATCCCACCTGACCAGGTTGCAATCTGCTACCTCCGTTTCCAAAAGACCACTCAGCTTTTCCCTCATCTAATGTGCTGGCCTCCTCGGCCCACATGGTGATCAATTGTCTAGCATATTTGACTTTCTCCACCACTGAAATCAGGGTGCAGGCGTCCAACATGTGCACGGGATCTGGTAGATTCGTGAGCGTGTGTACGGCCATGTCTAGTTTACCTTCCATGATGTCGCCCTTTCTCCAGACCGAGTTGTCATCCACGTACTCCCTGCTGACTGCGCTGGAATCAAATTCAGGATTGTGATTGAGACCGAATAAATTCTGACTGTTCATGTTGATGCCACCCTCCATGGTTCCGCCAGATTGTTTGTTCAGGTAGAGATCATCCACTTGTGATTCTATGTATTCTTGAGATCGTATCACGGTGAAATCTACGTAGCCCTTGTTGACCGTGGTGGAGTCCACATCTGCATCGTTGATCTTTGACAGATTCGATATCTTGTAGAATCCTGCATTGGGATCCGATTTCATTTCTCGTCTGTCAGACTTTCTCTGTTCCAGATTTACGTAGTGTTTTGTCGCCACGTTCTTGGGATTTGTGGGAGTGGCCACGTTCGTTATCTTGTTACAATTGGCGTTCAATTCCGATTGCATCGTTTTCTGAATGTATATACTTCTCAGATGTTCGCTGAATTGTGCATGAGAGTCGTCGGCGTATTTCTTGGTCATGGCATCAGTGGAAACTATGGGATTTGCGACGTTCACCAAACATTTGGATTTCAAATCGAGATCATCAGGGCTTTATCCACGTAATTATCTAGCATGATTCATTCGAAATCTGCATTCCCCCTATCGATGTATTTTTTAGTTGCCGCATCTGCGAGATTTATTGGCATGGGAAGATTGTAGAGCTTCTTATCGTTCATGTTCAAAGGTTCCTCTCGAGGTTCGTATCTCCGAACATAACGTTCCTCCAAGTTGGCAACATCATAACCATCGCCAACTTCGAGCGTCTTCCTCTTCTTTTTGGGTCGATTTTCATAGTCACTGCTACCAAATTTATCGACTGGCATGTTGTTTTGAGGTTTTTTTGTTTTAAAAAATATATTTCAAACGCAGTTTATTAAAAATGAATTATTTCACTTATTTCGTTATTTTTTGTTTTTATTCGATTAAATTTTTTTAAATAATTTTTTACCTTTATATATACTATAAAAAAATCTCTCTCTAATGTAAATCATTGAGAATGTCTTGAAACCGATCTCCTTCCGATCATCTCTTGAGAACGTAGAGACACAAGTGACCGCAAAACACTTGATCTGGTGATTGCACTCATTCCATGTTGTAACGAACCATCAAAATAGTTCTTTATTTCTTTCGGTGGCGAGATTCCGTAGCTGTCGAAATAATAATTCTTCTTCTTCCCGTTCTTGAACCACGCAACCCAGTGAGTGCCTTCACCTGATAAATTGTCTAGATTTAAAATTCCGCATTCCGATTGTCGAGGTCTTCTCTTTGGCAAGGCATCTCTGGAAAACACGCCTAGAAAATCTTTGATTTTCAAATCCTTCGCCACATTCGACAGATCGATGTTGGATAGGGGTTCATTAGGTAAGACGACACCTTCTACGGATATCTCTATTTTCTTATTCATAAATGTGTATATTTTTTTTAATAATTTATTTTATTATAATTCACTAAAATGACGTTATTTTTTTATATTTTTTTTCTTTTTCTTTTTTAAACTAACTCTCGATGTCTCTATCAACTTCCATAATCTTGAATCCGTCTAATTCCTCTTGATTTTCTGGAATCCTATCATCCTTAATCATATCTGGAATCCTATCTGGAATCCTATCATCCATAATCATATCCAAAGTCCAATGTCCAAGTGCCAAAGTGCTTATTTTATTGTCTAACACAAATCTCTTATCGTCGTTGGCCGTCAGCAAAATCTTGTTGACCATTTCGGTATACACGGAGTGATTGCCACTTCGAATCGATTTCATAGTCTTATACACTGGACCACTTCCGAACAGACAATCTTTATACTCACGAAAAGAGATGTTTTTCTTCACCACGCACGCTTTAACCCCTTTGCACTTCTTGATCTCTTCACTTTCTAAGCGATAAGCATATAGTTTAGGTCTCAAACCCATGAATTTGACGATTTGTTTACCGCCGCTCTCATCTTAAAATTTACCCAACACCTTTTTGTTGTCGTTCGATTGAATGTTGGACGGGTGATCAACGGGATAATTGCTTGTGTCGAACCACGTGGTCACGTCTGGAGATATATCTCGGTAGACGTCTTTCGTCTCTATCTTATAAACTAAACTGTCCATGTCGGTGAACAGTAGTTTGGATTTCTCACCAAATTTCCATTTGACGTAATCATAGTGAAACTCGTACATCAATCGCTTGCTGATATCTGAGATGATCGGTCCGAGATAATAGGGTTTGTCGAACTTCAGGTGCATCGTTTGCATGTGAATGGCCACTAGATTTTCGTCGAATACGGTTCGGTGTCAGTACTTGGGTTTCGCCACTAATTTTTTAGCTTTTTTCTCAGACGGGATGAGTCGAATGTCAGTTCCCTCCCTGATGTTTTCCATCGATTTACCGTACACGCAGTTGTTCATGAGTTTGAAGAAATCTTTTTCGAAATCGTTCTCGCCTCGAATTCTGAGATTCGTGTTGAGATTGATGTATTTTTTCATCCAAGGCTCTTTGTCGAATCGAATGATGCAATGTATGTCGACTAATTTAATCCCGTAATCGATGTATTGTTTCAAATTCTCACTGTAGATGACGTACTTACGTTTGTTAAATAAATTGGAATGAGTTTTTCCTCGTCTCCTTTGATTGGTTCCATTCATTCGGGAGCCAGCGGATAATCATTGTGTGGATTGTGTAATTCTTCCGGATAATTCAAATCGACTTCTAAAATGCAAGGATAGTCTCTCCATTTTTGCATCTCTTCCGGTTCCGTCAGCCATTCGAAATTTCCAATCGGTAAAGGACGACTCATGGCCCAACTGTACAGATTATTAGTGTCCCAATACTGTATGTATTTATTCGATCATTCCGAATCGAAACCTTCTTTCATGTAGGGATTGTTGGCTTCAGAATATCTGTGAGAGATCATCGAGACGCCACCTCTCACCGCCTATTCGAACATAAGCAAGATGTTCACGTCGGATAATAACTCCAATTAGATTACAGTGGTCTTAAACAGAGCGTCCCATGCCAGACCGGGTGTGGTGAAATACCAAGCAGGATCCAGATCATAATTTCGACAACAGACGTCTCAAAAATTTTCGAACACGTCTGCCAGGAGCAGAACGTCAGTCTTCAGATAGAGATCATGATACTCTCTCATGGTTTTCATATCGAATGATTTCCACACGTTTTTGGCGTGTTCGTAATTCTCGTCGGAAATGTCGGATTCGTATAATTTAGAATAAAAATCTTCTTTCGAAGGTAGTGCGGTGTCATCGAATCTCTTTAGATCGTTCATGTAATCGTAAGGATTGACTCCTTTCCACAACATGACGTCTACTCGTTCTCCGAAGTGTTCGCTCGTGATTTTAAATTTATCCTTGCTCATGTTATTGACTAATTTTTCCAGAGCGGTTGACATCAATTTAAAACTATCGATGAAACGTATGGCTCTATAAATGGATTTCGTTTTTTCTCTGTCGATTACTCTTTTCTTCTCCACGAGCTTCCATTTCGTGAAGGAAATGTATCTTTCTTTGTTGTTCGCAATGCAGTTTAATTCTTCATCGGTGGTGCCGAGATTTTTCAGGAACAGATGACTGTCATAACCTGAGAGATTGTGAAATATCACCGGATACAGACCCGTGTAATGATCGTGGTCTCTGACCTTCTTATTTTCCTCTGAATTCTCGTCGAATGATTGTCTGCATATGTGACATTCGGTGGCTCTGTTATTTTCGTCCTGCTGCTCTCGCATGATTTTCGCCGGAGTTTTGAATTTGTTGTATAAAATTTGAATTTTCGATTCTAACTCTTCCACGAACCTTTGAGCCACGTTGCCGTCTTTGCACTGTTTTATGTAGGAGAAGGGACCCATGTCGTGTTGCGAGTCGAAAGCGCATTTCACGTATGTGCAATAGCCCAAAGGCGTGTGTTTTTGATATCTTTCGACGTAACTTTGAAGAGCATTGGGTTGGCAGGAACTCATTTTCACGGTGAAGCATTCAAAATCGGCATAAACGACAAATGGTACTTTTAACCTTCTATGTTCACGATGGTTTTGGGTTTAAGCATTTCGATGGCGACACCTTGATTTTCGTTGCAATATTCCGGATGTTATGTTCATGTTTATTATTTTGTCTCGACAGTAATCGGCTCGAATCTTTAACCCAACAATAATGACGATTGTCACCATTCGAAATCAAGAGATATGAAGTCTGTCTGAGAGGATAGATCATTCATTTTTCATCGTCGTATCCCAAGACGTTCACCGCTACGGTGGGATTTGGGCCTCGAAATGTTCGATGTGTTTTAACTGTGTTGGAAAAGTCACTCCGGTCCAATCGAGATTCTAAGAAGTCTCCTCGTAACGAGAAACTCTATCGGAGTGCATTTTGACAGGGTATAAAGCAGAGGTGACTGCCCATTTAAAACACTGATCATCTTTATTTCTCACGTTAATCACAGCATTTTTTTTAGCTAAGAAGTATAAATTTTATAGTAAATTTCCTTTCTTATTATACCCACCGAAATTGTTTACTACAGGCTTGCACTATAGTGGAAGAACCTAACTCGGATAAAATACTCTCTATTTTAATCTTTCCCAAGATTTGGGAAAGAAAAGTGGTGTAAAAACATCACGAAAAAATAAGCCAAAACTAGGTCGAGCGCCATCGGCGCACACCCAGTATGGGAAGCTTTTCCAAAGTACAAATCCACGACTACCGTAAAACAGTGCGCAATGCGTCAATTCATCATTCTTTTGATTCCGAACAACACAGGAGTTATGTCATCAGCGGGGAGGAAGGATTCTCACCCGAATAAGAAGACGGGAGGGCCTCCATGTAAACAATTTCGGTAGGTACAATAAGAAAGGAAATTTACTATAAAATTTATACTTCTTATCAACCTACCTCAATTGTTTACTACAGGCTGAATAGACAAAAGGTTGGAGGGAATCACATAACCACCCCACATATAACTCAATAGCACTGGGACCGTGGACAGAGGAAGAGATCCCTAGGCCTATCAAACCATAGCATCACAAACATTAGAAAAGACAATGAAAGATGAGGCATATGGTGAAGTGCGACGCACAGACAGAAAGGGCAGTAACAGCACAAAGCTGGAACTGACCCTGAAAAAAGCTGAAAGGCTGGGATAGATAATAGCCTGGGCCGAAGAAAGAGGGCCCCAAGGTTCTCTGTTGGCTCCTGCAACTGTCGCGGATAAAAGGAGAATGTAGCATTTCCCCAGAAGGCTGCCAGTATAACATCCGTCATTCGACAACATGACAGAGTTATTAAAAGAGAAAGACAATGCACGCACCTCGTGGCAGAAAAAACAATTGGTAATACAATCACCAGTAGCTAGACGAGCGGAAGCTGCACGAATAGCAAATCCATCAAGAAATGGATGCAGAAGAGATCTGGCATGTGAGAAAACGCATATTCATCCAGGATAAAGGCGCGAACGCCCCCCACCCCCAAGCAGAGCAGCGCCCAAGAAAGTGACCATCTTGGAGTAAACTGCAAAGTCCTACGCCTTTTCAAGGAAAAGAGCTGAACAAGCTTGGAGAGGCAAGGATAAGTGTCGAAACAATGCGGTATCACATATGAAAAAATGTCCCCGAAGCATGGACATGTACCCATTGCTGGAGACACCCAGGAACAAACATATACCAGAAACTCCGCAAGCGGTGTGATCGAAGGAGTGACAGAAGGAACAGAGTGATCACACACCATCGACAGAAGAACCTTCCACTTAGCCACAGAGGCTAAACCAGTGGAGTGAGTGCCTCCTTGAAGAAGAAAAGCAACTCCACTGCGTGTCTCGAAAAACCACTACGGAGGAGACAGGACCCGATAAAAGACATGTGCGAAGGCACAATGAAGTCGGGTCAACGTAAAACCTCCTCGGGCGACTTTGGCAAAGAAAGTCGCGAGGTAGAGGGAGACATGCCGGAACCGCCGCTAACAGAGAGTGGAGCAGATTGATCCACACCCACCGAGGCGACGGGTGTGATCGAAAGGATTCGACGACTGCAGGTTCATATCTGGGCGAGAACCTGAGGCGGAATCGGAACCTGTAGGAAGGCGTAGCCAACAAGACCATCCCAAAGGAGGGCCAGAGCGTCCATGGCGAAAGCCAGAGCATCTGGACACGGGGACACGAAAGTGTCCACCGGATGGTTCCAACGAGTCGCAAGAGATCAATGGAACCCGCCATGTGGAGCATCCACCTGGTGGAAATGACCCTGCCCCGACGGGACAGGGGGTCAGCTAGGAAGTTCAGACGACCGGGAATGTGACGAACAGCCACCCGGGCGTGGACATCCTGAGCAAGCAGTAGAAGATCCCGAGCCAATTCGCACATTGGAACAGAGTGCGTGCCGCCCTGGTTCCGAATGTAAGCAACCACCGTCGAATGGTCGGACAACAGGAGGACCTGGCGATTCGACAGGTGAGGGATCCACTGCCTGAAACTCAGAAGAAGAGCAAGAAACTCCTTCTGGTTGATGTGTAGAGCTGCATGATCCTGGTCCCATATCCCGTGAATGGAAAGACCTAGAGGATCCAACGTCGCACCCCATCCGAGATCGCCGGCATCTGCCGTCAGAACGCGATCGGACGTGGGTAAGTCCGACGGAACACCCTGCGAAAGCCACTGGACATCCGCCCAGAGGAGAAGGTGAGGATAAAGATATTCTGGAAACTGAAGCACCAGATCCAGAAAATCTACATTCGGCCTCCAACGACTGAGCAGAAAGTGTTGGAGAGGTCTGACACGCAGCCG
Source organism: Pictodentalium vernedei (assembly GCA_031216915.1). NCBI lineage: Eukaryota > Metazoa > Mollusca > Scaphopoda > Dentaliida > Dentaliidae > Pictodentalium > Pictodentalium vernedei. The sequence continues at coordinate 562,578,836 of CM062297.1, forward strand.
ACCTAGAGGAATGAGATCTGTCACCGAACAGCAGAGACCGATTAGCCGGAGAATACTCCGAGCCGTCGCGGATGTGGACTGGGACAGAGTCAGAGCAAAAGCTGAGAGAATCACAGCCTTGGCCTGGGGAACCGCCACCAAATTGAATTGTGTGCGGAAAGCCATCCCCAGGTGATAAAACGACTGAGAAGGGACCAGGTCCGACTTCTCCTCGTTGACTCTGAAACCTAGCGACGTGAGCAAGCTCAACAGAGTGGCGACATCCGACTCCAGTAAGGCAGCATTGGAATGCCCCTGGAGGATATCGTCCAGATATGCCGAAGTAGTCACCCTGGACTGTGGACGATGGAAAGCTATCACATGCAACATCAGTCTGGTGAAGGCCCAAGGAGCCAGGCTGAGGCCGAAAGGCATGGCCTTGAACTGGTAAACTCGCCCCAGAAAAACGAACCTGAGATACTTCCGTGACGCCCAATGAATCGGAACGTGAAAGTAAGCGCCTCGCAGGTCGAAGCTGGAAGCGAAATCTCCCTGCTGAATTGAACGGAGGACCGACCTGAAAGTCTCCATGCTGAACTTGGGAGCAATGATAGACTGGTTCAGGAAACTCAGATCGATAACCGGTAGGAGTCGGCCGTCCTTCTTCGGCACCAAGAACAGGCGGGAATAGGAACCCACTGACCTAATGTTCTTGATGACCTGAATCGCCCCCTTTGTCAGGAGATTGCCTATCTCCGTGGACAAAAGTTCCCGACGTAAAATGTCTGAAGGAACTGTGGTTGGAAGAGGCACCCTGGACAGAGTGGGGTGCCTTCGGAAGAATATTCGCAGCCCGGACCGAACAACATCTAACACCCAAGGATCAGATGTGATGGTGGCCCAACGGTCTGCGAACTCTGCTATCCTTCCTCCAACCTGGGACGAGTCGAGGTGAGGACCTTCATTTCGAACCCCGACGAGGCTCGCGAGAGGAGAAAACACCTCCTCTACTGAATGAAGAATCCTGGGACTTCCCTCAAGACTGCCGACGCTTACCCTTACCCCTTGAGTAAGAAGTAGAAGCGGTGGCAGAAGGACCAGCCCCTTTGCTTCGCAGAGGAAGCAGAGGGTACTTGTTAGGCTTGGAACGGCCCCTGCCTACCCTAGAAGGCAGATCAAGCTGAAGAAACAGCAGCTGATCTTTGGAATAACGTAGGACGTCATCCCGGACCGTCAACACAGAACCATGGAAAAGTTGCGGACCTGCCAAAGAAGCAGATCGAAGAGTAACGCACTGCTCCCCAGGAAGGGATCGGCCTGTGTCCAGCACAGAGTTCCTTCGAACTAATTCCAGATTAGCCGTGTTACAGGCATGCGTGTGAGTAAGATGCATGAGCGCCTTGGACAGCACACGCAAAGGAGCCTGTACCTCGTCAAACTTATCTGGAGGCAGATAAGCAGCTAAAGCTGAGACGACGTGATCGGAGAGAGAAAGCATACCAAGCATCTCTCTCGATAAGCCCAATGTGGACTCCAGAGTCGTCATCGGAATGACGGCAGACTTGGACTTGGAAAGCCCGAGGGAATTGGAGTCCTGACGCAAAACCGTCAAAGTCTGGTAGACCGACGGATTGGCGGAATCGTAGGAACGATAATGCGCCGGGGGCAAAAAGGTGTCAACTCTGGTGAAGAACGGAGCCTTCATAGCCTTGGAACTTAGCTTAGAGTACAAGGCTGAAAATGCTTCAACCAACTGTACCGACTGGCACGGTCGAAGACGCCCAGAAGCGGGTTGCTCCATAGGCTGTTGGCGCGCGACCGATAATCGAGGCCTGGCTGACACTGTCGACTGGTTAGATGGTTTGAGATCCGGAAGGAACCCAAACACGAAATCAAGAGCTGCACCCAAGTCCGAAGACTGCTGGCTCTCGACCTCAAAAATGTTTGACTCTTCCCCTGAGTCGGAAGACACATAGCCCATCGTGGGTAAACCAGCCGACGCCTCCCATGGTGTCGGAACACCAGGGGGATCAGAAAGCGGCCTGTTTCCAATCCCGGGAGGCGGCGCCATAGGGGGCGCCTGAAAACCACTCGCTGCATCGCTGGAAGCAACGGGAAGGCTCTTTGACAGAACCTGAGTGAGTAAGGAGAGGGCCTCCCTAAACTCACTGCCCGTACTGGCCGGTTCGACAGGGGAACGAACCGGCAAAGTGGCTTCACCTCTGACCCTCTTAACCAGCGAAGGGTCACGATCCTCCAAAACACTCGACGTGGGACGACGGGCGGCAGCCGAAACGTCTGAAGGCAGACGTGTATAGGGGTGTGACACACTCCGAGGATCAACATAGCGGGAACTCATGAGAGTCACCGCGGACCTCTGCAGGGCAGAAGGTCCAGGCTGCACAAAAGACGTTGGTCCCCCAAAACTGGTCGTGTGGCCAGAATGAGTGGACGGAAACGCCACGGAGTTCATAGTGTCCCACTAAGAACATCCGAATCCAATGCCAACTGTGGTGCTCTACGGCGCAGAGACCACAGTAGAGGGCCCGGCCGGCAGCCAATTCCAACTTCGCCGAGTTGAAGTCAGGGAAGGCTGAGGCCGATACCCCCACGTCTACACAACCAGACACCGCACAGCAGCAGACCACTGCAGGTATAAAACTACTGTGCTCAACGGCTGAGAGGACACAGTAGGGGTTCAATCGGCAGCCCCATCCGACTTCGCCGAGTGGAAGTCGGGGAAGGCGGAGGCCGATACCCCACAACCACACTACAGACATCCCTGCAGACCCTTGCAGGGATAAGCCGAGGCCGGCTAAAAACGGTGCCCAATGACGTTGTAGACGGAACAGCAGTAGCCTCAGATGTCGATTGGAGAGGGCGCCTAGTCCCGGAACCAGGCATCTCTTCACCAGAAATCCAACAGCTCCCGCAGTATCCACCACGGTAAAAAACTGCACATTCCCCACGGAAGGGGAATAACTCTCACCAGACATGGTCGAGTCGGTAAGCCCCGAAACGACAGCGTTACCCACCCCCGCTGGTGCGGGAGGAGCTGCACATCCCCCACGGATGGGGAGCAATTCTCACCAGACGTGGTCGAATCGGGCGACCCCGAAACGATAGCGTCCCTCCGCCCCCCTCCGCGGGAGCGGGAGGAGCTGCACATCCCCCACGGAGGGGGTCAAACTCACACCAGACGTGGTCGAGTCGGGAGGCCCCGAAACGACAGTGCCCCCCCCCCCCCCCCCCCGCGGGAGGAGCTGCACATCCCCCACGGAGGGGGTAAACTCACACCAGACGTGGTCGAGTCGGGAGGCTCCCGAAACGACAGCGTTCCACACCATCCGCGGGTGCGGAAGAAACGGCCACGAGAACGCACCAAGGCGAGGGCAAAAGGAATTTCCCTAAAGGAACCGAACTGGAAATAACAGAGGTGAGAGCAGTAGAAGAAAAAGGTGAACTCAACAGAAACAGAAAGTAGAAGAACACCCTCAACTACGAGAGAAGGTGGCAGAAAAAAACCGGTGGGTACATGACAGAACCCAGACGGTCGACAGGGACTGAAAAAATAGAAATTCAGCCCTCAACAGAGTGAAGAAATCCTGTCCAGACAGTCCCAGATTGACACCTGACTCCAAAAACAATTAATTCATCAACCGAAAAATTCATTGTCGAATCGCGTGATGTCGAAAACAAAACATTCGCGAAAACGGAATAGTAAATAATATACAATGAGAATGTGGTTGAAAATATAAACGAGAATATATAAAACACAGTTCTGTTATTATACGATCTTCAGATCCATAAATCCAGTCACAGGAAAACCATTATCGACGAGTTAAAATATCACTGTTACTGAGCAAAGATGGCACACACCCAACACGTGTGCGGATAATCAAAAGAATGATGAATTGATGCATTGTGCACTGTTTTACGGTAGTCGTGGATTTGTACTGTGAAAGAGCGTCCCATACTGGGTGTGAGCAGATGGCGCTCAACCCAGTTTTGGCTTATTTTTTCGTGGTGTTTTTACAAATCTTGGGAAAGATTAAAATATAGAGTATTTTATCCGAGTTAGGTTCTTCCACTGTAGTGCAAGCCTGTAGTAAACAATTGAGGTAGGTTTATAAGAAATACGGTAATTCCACGTAGGAAGACACTTTCAACGAATCGTTTTTAGTTATATGAATTTCGAGTTTCAACACCTCATTGAACATCCAATTACTACCTTCATGTTGATAATTCGCGAGAGATGTCAACATCTTGTCTTTCAGTGTTTCGAAAACGTCTGATAAATCTGAACCTCGAAATACGGATTCAACATTAGATCTGAAATATGCATTTTTCACGATGCTCTCGCCGGAATTCACGTCGATTTTATTCATCACGCAATGGAGTATCATCTTAATTTTCTGTCCCACGTTCATGTGTTCGCGAAACAAATCCAATACTTTTCTTCACCCGTTCCATGAAAATTTTGGATTGACTTTCTTGAACGAGGGAACCATGTCAAAAGTTTTAAAAATGCCTTTGATCGCACTCTTCCGTTCTATGGGATTCGATTGGAATGCTTCCATGATGACTTGTGCTACATATTCTTCGCCTTTCCCTTCATCGATTGCTCATCGAATTTCATTTGATATATCTCGTTTGTCTAGATTCGGAACTGCATCACTCATTTTCGTTTTAGTTCTTTTTTTCTTTAGAAACTTGAAGTTCTTCGACGGCTTTTCGTTTAGTCGTCTTCTTATTTTTTGCAACCAAAACTTTTTTTTTCCCCGACATCAGCATTTTCGATTCCTTTTACTATCTTTTTCTTCTCATTTTTCACAACCCAAGCAGTTTTTGATGTCGTTGCTATCAACATTTCGTTTGCCACTTCACCGAGCAAACTATGGAACTCCTCGTGCATGATCTTTCTAACTTCATCACACTCCATATTTCGTTTTCTATTGTCAGGCGTTACTGTCATCGGCTTATTTTTTTTTTGCAATTCGAGTCTGTTTAAGTTTGTCCACTTTCGATCTTTCGATTTTTTTCTTTCCAGCGTTTTGCAAACGATACTTCTGTATGACTTCAATTTTTTTTTATTTGGTTCTATGATTTCTGAAATGTGGAATGTTTAATTCTCTAAACATCTCGTTTAACTGAGGTACGGTTTTCTCATTTAAATTTTCCATTTTTTATTTGTTTGCTTCATTTGTAAGAATTTTTTTTTGGGGGGGGGGGGGAATTTTGTATTTAAATAATAATTTGTTAAAAAGTTTTAAAATAGTCTTTATATGTATATAAAAAAAAAATTCACATAAAAGAAAAAAACAAATAATCGATCATTACAACAACACCTAAAAGATGCGAATTGAAATTGAAACGAGTTGAAACGTGTAAGAAATTCGGTTGTAAAATCTATAGATTACAACGACACGACGCCATCGAATTGAACGAGGTTGAGATGAAGGGCTTAGAGCACAAATACGACAAATATAGCATGCCTTTGAAATTGGACAAAGCCACGCTTGATTTGTTTTATGAGTACCAAAGCGATCTACAGAACATCGTCGTCACCCTCTCTCCACGAAGATCTAACAGTTCACCATTTTGATCCGTCAACGTGGTTTTGAGACTATACAACGTGTCTAAAATCACTGTTAGATAAACTAAATTTTGAGATCATTCCACGATTTTATAACCCGGCGACACATTTGGAAAGAAGGAATAGATCGTCGGTTGAGCGCTACCATTCACGTAGCTTCCAGCAATCACATCCACGTTCACCAGAATGCTATTGACTGAGAGAATGTCGACCATATTTTCAGATGCCGCATGGCCTCGATACATCTTTCAATCAAATCCCAGCATCTTGCCTATATAATCGTTCATGTTGAAATCCACTCGAAAATTATCTTCCAAATCCAACATCGTCTGTAAGGTATTAGGGTTGGGAGCGAGTCTGATCTTGTTGCTTCCCTTTCCATCCATCTTTATTCGCGTCTGAATGTAATTGTTCAAATCGTCTATGTCGTAACTTCCTTTGGGAGTTCGAATCTCCAACCAATCCACTCCAATACTTGAATGAGTTATTATTTTTGGTGATGTTGGGAAAGGAATAATAAGTCTCCAGATTCACTAACGCCATCTCGTATCTTTTCTCTCTATTCAATTCGATGGAAGGTTCGAATTTCGTAGCAAACCGAGTTGAATCGCCACTCACCATGATTTGAATGGATTGTTTTGCAGCTGTACTCTTGGCTATCCATTCTAACAATTCTCCTTGTTCGAACATTATATTTTTAATTTTTATTTTATTTCTTAAAAACTAAATTATTGATGATTTATTATTTTCTAATTTTTGTTTTCGCTCTCTATCTTATTATCATCAGAAACATAAAACTTGTCGAATCTGCTCCAATATTTTCCGTGAGTAAATTCGCTGGTCAAATCGATCATGACGAAATTGTAAAGTCCTCCATCCAAAACCCTCTTGCAGAATCTTCTGAATTCTGCCATACTCATGTCGTTTGCGACGTGATCGCCGTAGATGTGATTGAGATTCTTGAGATCCTGGCGAAAGAGATTCAGTAAATTAGCGTTTTCCCTTATCGTCTGTCTGGGCAATCCAAAATAATTCTGTGACAGGTAGAAACAATCCATATTGTGACGACCCTTAATGTAATACCATTCGCATCGGTTCTGCCTCTCCAAAAGCAGATCGTCGAAAATCATGAGATTCTTATCTTCCGATTTCAATTCTCTAGGATCTGGAACATCGCTAGCGTTCTCATAAAATCGACACTCGATGTTCGAAGACGCATTTCTCTTCATCATTTCCATCGCCGCACTGTCCAAAATGGGTGAAAGAAAAGCTTCACTTTTGTCGAATTCCTCCCTACTGTCAAAGATTCTGGCTGTGGCGTCCTTGGGCAATCTACAATCCATACACTCTCGAAGCAATCTGTATTCGGGTTGAAACAAACTCTTGCCAAACAAGAATAATCTGTCGTAATCCAACCTGTCAGATTGCGACAACAGATTCATCAACAGATTGGTCTTTCCACAGTTCGATTTTCCCACTATCAAGCCTCTTATGCTTTTGGGAAAGAACTCGTTATTCGACCTCTTGGTCGCAGCATCGTTCCAAGACATATCTTTAATGTTCATCTTTTTTTTATTTTTAGATTTTCAAACACAATATTTTATGTTTTATCAAACTCAGTTTTTATAAATATTATTATTTATTTATATTACACTGTCGCGAGTTCTCTTCAATCCAAATCCATTCATCATTTTGGCTAAATCTTGTATGGGTACCACAGCATCCTTAAAATCTTTCAAATTTTTCGGCGATCGCTCTAACATAGTTTGCTTCACCGGCAGACTGATCAACTTGTCGATCAACGTGTCGGCTGCCCTCTTGCCAACCACAGAAGCGATCCTACCACTAGCTTCAGAAGCGGCTTTCTTACCAACATCCAAAGCCATCTTCTTACCGACCTCAAATGCGGTTGATGCGAGTTTTCTACCTGCATCACTTGAGAATGCTCGCATTATAGAATTGACGATGCCAGAACCGCCTTGAACGTAAGTTCTGGCGTATCCCCTGTTCTTTATCACCAACATATTTTTATTTTATAATATATATTTTGTTTTTTTCACTGGTAAATCATTTGTTGTTTAAATACTTTTTATTATTTTCTAGTGTAAAATTTACTGTTTTTATTTTATCTATTTTTTGTTTGTTTGTTCTCTCTACTTATTATATATATATATATCAACCCTTCAATTCGTTCATTAGTCTTTTATAATCGTGCTTATTCAAAACCTTCTACCTCAACAATTTGTCGCATATGCTCACTATCTCATTATCTAATCCAGTATTACCAGCGCGTCGACTTGCCATCAACAATCTCATTCTCTGAGACAGAGCGTCAGAATCGCTCAGAAGAAAAGTGGTTCTCACTCCTTTCCCAGTCACCAGTTCAACGAATTTCTTATTCATATCGCATATGGGTTTCACCACCTTCGTCCACTTGTAACCTCTATTGGCTTTGGGTCTCGTTTCTCTGGCATCGTTATTTCTCTTCATGGCGTGGGTCTGAACCAGAATGTCGCTGTAATTGTCGAAATCCCGATCCATGTAATCTCCAGGCTTGTCGAAAAGGAGCAATTTGCGCAGTCCAGGAGTTAATTCGTACCTATTCGAACCGACGATTAAATTATCATCATCCTCTTGCACTTCGGTGTTGCCTACGAAAGTTCTACTGCCAGAATCCTTATAAATTCCATACAACAGATCTCTCTTACCACCATCCTCGGACGATGCGGCGCTATCAGTGGTGATACTCGAAGTGGCATCATTGCTTTCACTCAAGTCGGTTTTGATTCTCATGGGAACGTAATCCGGCGATAATCTTTGAAAGGAAAACCCCCTCGTAAAACTGCCGGGCAACGAACCCGTTCTCAAAGAACTTTCTTTTATGGGCTTCAATTCATCAACGATCTCCTTCTTACTTCGTTCCTGAACCTCCGTCATGGGTTTAAAATTTTGTGGTTTCATGTCTTAATTCCATCTCTCCCAGTCGCCTGCTTCTGTCAGAGGATTGAATGCTTGTCTTGAGTCATTCATATTCGTTGAGAAGTTGATCTCTCCACTTGGAATCTGTGATGTGTAAAAACAAATTTTTTCGTTTTTTAAAATTATTAATATTTCCTTTAGAGTATGGTAATGTGAGTTATTTTATTATTCTCAAAAATTAAACGTATAATTATTTTTATGTTTTATGTTTTAAGTAAATAAAATCTTCTGTCTTTAATATATAATAACTAAAACCAGTTGAGGGAAAAACATTTTACAAAATGAAACCTCGATAAATGCGTTTTGCACTCGAACATGTTAAAGATCACATCACCGATTATTCACACCGTGACAAACAGAAAGACTTTGAAAAGTGTGAAAGTTTAGCGCATAAGAATGGAAACAGTTTATCGTAATCTTCAAACAGCATTTTAGATGAAATAAAAAATTCTGTTTTAAAACCACTTTACAAACGAAAAATGAAAAACCGGTTTTCAAAAAAATGATCAAGTAATTATTTCTGATTTAACGTGTTTGAGAAGAATTGTATCCATCAAAAGGGTTCATTCATATCTCCGAAATATTATCAGAGTCAATTAAAACTCAATTTACCTCTTAAAAACCTGAGTTAGAACGGAAAACCTTTCATTTACACCGGAACAAAAAATGAAAGGATTTGCAAAGATTTCATAGTGTCAATTAAAACTCAATTTACCTCTTAAAAACCTAACTGAGTGGAACGCGATTTTATAGTCGATTTAATAAATGAAAAACCTTTCATTTACACTGGAACAAAAAATGAAACGATTTGCGAAGATTTCATAGCGATTATTCTCACCTCCATATCATCAAAGAACAAAATACTGTTTGAAGTAAAGAAAAACAATTTGTCATCAAAAGAACAAAATACTTTTTGAAGTAAACAGATGTACTTTTGTGAATAGGAATAATTTAGAAGTGTGTCTCATCAAAAGGTGTTTTTATTGATGTTTCTTGAACCGAGACATGAGTCAATTAAAATTTCAATTTACCTCTTAAAACTCATCTAAGTGGAATGCAATTTTACCGTTTGATTTTATTTGAATGAAAAACTATTTATTTACACTGAGTGCAATATTGAAAACTCCACAAAACTGATCTATTATGATTTACCTTAAAACTCGCTATCACAAAATGTGGACGGATGATTTCAATCGGTTCTAATTTTCCAAACTCGAGTTTTTCCATTTCATTCATTGAATGAAAAAACCTTTCATTTACACCGGAACAAAAAATGAAACGATTTGCGAAGATTTCATAGTGTCAATTAACCACAAATTTTGCCACTTAACTATCAGAGTGAAACACAATTTTATAGTCGATTTTATTTGAATGAAAAACTATTTATTTACACTGAGTGCAATATTGAAAACTCCACAAAACTGATCTATTACGATTTACCTTAAAACTCGCTATCACAAAACGTGGACGGATGATTTCAATCGGTTCTAATTTTCCAAACTCGAGTTTTTCCATTTCATTCATTGAACGAAAAAACCTTTCATTTACACCGGAACAAAAAATGAAATGATTTGCGAAGATTTCATAGTGTCAATTAAACACAAATTTTGCCACTTAACTATCTGAGTGAAACACAATTTTATAGTCGATTTTATTTGAATGAAAAACTATTTATTTACACTGAGTATAATACTGAAAAATTCACAAAACTGATCTATTACTATTTACCTTAAAACTTGCTATGACAAAACGTGATCGGACGATTTCCATCGGTTCTAATTTTCCAAACTCGAGTTTTTCAGTTTTGGTTTGAAAAAAAATCCTCGGCGAGTAACTTTGCTTTACACCCACTTCGCGCCGTTGGCGAACGTAGAGAAAACGTTTTGAGATTTTCCCGATCTAGAATCGGCAAATCGTTTTCGCCGATCGGATCACACCCTCGACCGTCTGGAATGCGATCACAAATGTGGTGGTTCAGAACCGGCAAACCGCATTTTTTCGATGTACCAGAAGCCGAAATCGGTTTTTTAAAAAAAAAAAATCCTTGACGAGTAACTGCACTTTACACCCACTTCTTGTCGTTGGCGAACGTCGAGAAAACGTTTTGAGATCGATTTTTCCTGGTCTAGAATCGGCAAATAGGTTTCACAGATCGGATTGCACCCTCGACTGTTCAAACAGCCATTGACGAACGTAGGTGGTCCAGAATCAGCAAACTGCTTTTTTGATGCTGGTCTAAAATCGGCAAAACGTTTTTTGCTTGCGTTCACAAACGATAGATTGAAGGTCTGATCTGCGATGGGAATGTCAAGAAAAAATTTTAAATTTACATTTTCTTCAAAATTCATACATTTTTCACTTCTAAGCGATGTGTCGAATGTACTCGTTCGCCAACGGATGTTTGAACGGTCAAAAGTGCGATCCGAGAGCCTCAAAACAATTGCCGATTCTGGACCACCATGCAAAAACGACATTTTTTACACTCTGTACACGATTTAACACTGAATCCCTATGGCGGTACACGTACACTTTACACCAATTGACATTTCCTCGGCCGCATTGAACGTTTTCTCCCATATTTAGAATTTTTTTTGATGCAATTTTATGAGAATTTGAAATGGAATATTTTTCCAGTTTTTCATTCATTATTTTTTCCAGTCTCGAAAGCTAACAGTAGTGAATGCACGTTTGTCATCAGTACTTACAGGGGCATAAAACCTACACGGTTGGCAGAAAACTGCGTCCTCTATCTGACTATATTCAATCCATTTGTATTTCTCAAACAAATATTTACTAAAACTTCGCTTGGATTTTCCAGGACTGCCTTGTGTGATCGGATACGTTTTCAGGTTTGGTTGGCATGCTGGCTCTCCTGGACCAGGAGATATATCACAGGGAGTAGGTTTGTGCATGGAGAAGCTTGACGCCGACTCGGACAGAGTGAGCGAAGTTTCAGAATCAGGGGAGTTAATCTCATTTGAAAGTCTTTCGTCAGAATCTCGGATTTTAGGGGCATTGTTTACACCCTCTCCAGTCGTATATCGGTGCTATCAGATGTTTTAGCCAGGAAAGAACTTATTGTCTGCTGACCAGAGCCAAATGACATTTTCATTTTCTTTCGAGTACTCATTTTCTTCATAAACGGTATTATTTAGATTCGACTTTCAATCTTCAAAATGTGTTTGTTTTCAAACTATGAACGACCTTTACATTACGCCTGTGATTTATGGGGACTAGGCGTTCCGTCCCGATCCAGATCGTTCCGAGACGGTTCATCCGGGAAAATTCGTGATATTCGTCCCAGTTTCGCAATCGCGACCCTCAGTCCCCGTTCTCCGGGCGATTCGTCCTTATCACATTTTCAATAATATCTGGACGATTCGTCACAAGACTGGGACGATTCCTACATGAAGGTTGCCGCATCATGCACAAGTTTTATTTTTACGTTTAGATTATATATATTATTATTAAGGTATTATTTTTGTTAATGTAATAATTTTGTACTGACAATGTATCTGTTTCATATATATTAATTATATTTCTATTTTTATTTATATGTTTTATTGTAAATATTAGTAATATTGTATTGTATTTTGAATTATAAACTGGCAGCTTGTTCTTAAGGGCTATATAGTAATGGAATTTTGTTTATTTTGAAATTCTCACCTCTCATGTTCCTGAAATTCAGATTAAATATACACAAATTATACACCAAAATGAAGGTTGGGATGTATAGAACACGAAACGGATATGTAATCAACTCATAGAGCTGATAGCAAGCACCACTGGTTCCTGGAAGTCTGCTATCGTATTCGTAACAGAACTGATAATAAAATAATATTTCGCAAGAACAACTCGTGGCCGAATGTGCTTCAGATATTCAATAACAAAGCTATGGATTCGAAACGCTTTCGAGTGCAGCGATAGGGCTGCATTTTGGAAAAAGGACAACACTGTCTGTATTTTTATTGAAGATGGTTTCCATGCTTGACAGACATGCGCAAATCACTCGATACCACGAATTTCCATCGAAAAACAAAATCGTAATTCTAAGAAATTTCAACAGGTATCATGATACCTTGCATTGAATATGGCAACTGTGCAATCTCTATCTAATAACAGTATACTGTATGAAGGCGATCCTTTTCATTATTTGATTTTAGATGGCGTTGTTTTTACATGCTTTTTCCATCCGATGACGTCGACCGGAAATCGAAAGTATATTCGTACGTAAACAAAAGCAAAGGCTTTGGAATTTACCCCCATGCAGCTCTGTCGCCGTGTTTTGAAGAATACTGATCCCCTAGCTTTGTTCTTTGATGTGTAAAGCACATTTTGGCCACAAGTTGTTTTCGAGAAATATTATTAAATTATCAGTTCTCGTATGAATACGGCAGCAGACTTCCAGGAACCAGTGGTGCCTACAGTCGACTCTATGAGTTGATTACACATGTGTTTCGTGTTCTATACATCTCAATCTTCATTTTGATGTACATTTTGTGTATATTTAATTTGAATTGAAGGAATATCAAAGGTGAGAATTTTCAACATAAACAAAATTTCATTACTTATATAGGCCCTTAATGTGGCGTTGTTATTGTAAACTTGCTCGCTCTCTATCTTTGTCTGCCTCTCCTCTGTTTCTGTCTGTCTGTCTGTCTGTCTGTCTGTCTGTCTGTCTGTCTGTCTGTCTGTCTGTCTGTCTGTCTGTCTCTCTCTCTCTCTCTCTCTCTCTCTCTCTCTCTCTGTCTCTGTCTCTCTCTCTTGTTCTTCTCATTGAAACAACTACTGGCGGAAAATATTTAGGGGGGCACAGCTAGATTTTTTTTTTGGGGGGGGAGGGGCTACGTGGCTACGCCATTGAGATCATCAACAGGCTTATAATGAATAATGTCCGCGAAATACACTGCGACGCCACCTTTATATTGATTTCTGTTGTGCACGACTGGTGTGGCGTAATTTGGTATTAATATATTACTTATATCAAAATTTTCATCGAGGTGCTTTCCGTAAAACAAATAACATCATAATCATCAATGCCTTCCAAAATGTTTGGTAATTTATTGCGTAAACTTCGAATATTATAATTTATAATAGATATGCAGGTACTGCTTCCATGCATTCTATTGACCGGTCCTGCGTTAAGCTCGATGTCACCACTCAACAAAACTAGAGGGCTGCCACATCCACGGGGCAGCTGATCCCCCCGAAAAAAGTGTGGTCATCATAAGATTTTCCAAGTTGAAAAGGGGCATAACTCTGGTAAAATTAATCAGGACAAACCCATTTTCGAACTTGACCCGTATTTTCATATGTTTGCACCACATATCAAGTTTGGTTACAATCAAACTATCTTGAGGGAAGTTACCATCCGGAAACCAAAAAGCATAAGATTTTCTAAATTAAAAAGGGGCATAACTCTGGTAATATTAATCAGGATGAACCCGGATTCGAACTTGACCTGTATTTTTATATGTTTAAGCCACATATCAAGTTTGGTTACAATCAAACTATTTCAAGGGAAGTTATCATCCGGAAACGAAATGTAAACGGACGGACGGACGGACGTACGGACGGACGGACGGACAAAAAAAAAAAACGCGTGACGACTATATCCCCCGAAATTTTTTTTCGGGGGGATAATTATATAGCTTGGAAATTAGAAGAGTAAAATACAAACCAATAGCGAGTGGCAACGTCTGAGAGCTTTGACTTGAGCGGTAGTTTTATTACGTGTGTTATAATACCCGTGCTTACAGTGCTGTCCGCCACGGAAAAGACCTATCGCCATTCTGTCTATACTGCGGTAACCGATATCTGTTCGAATATTGACGTGAGTCAGGTTTGAGATGTGCGCTGAGGTGAAGCTGTGGGTATGGTAGAAGATAGTGATGGTATTTCCCTTTTTCGCATCGCACACGGCGCGTGTATGGTGCTTTATGTGTACCAGCACAACCAACAAGCATAATGCAACATTACCAAGCAACTTTGTCGTTTAGATATATCTACTTCTGCTCTTTATATGGGAATGACGGTAGACAGCCGTTCGAGCTATGCCATTTCCACGAAGTGTATTTTTAGATGATATAATTATGTACCGGTATTTAACTGTTCGTCGTTTATACATTGTAAATAAAAAATCATTTCATATCATTTCTGCCTAGTGGGTCTGAAGAAAATCTTCGATAATCATTCCTCATAATTCACTGAATTGCCCAAATTCGCCCAAATGTGAGCCCAGCTTCTCAATGTGAACAAACTTGATCTGCCCACCCTCTGCTCCTAAGGGTATTGTATACAAATATCAAAAGATTTAGAGGATGTATTGGAAGAAGATTTTTAAAGAATTTTCCTCATATTCTCATACTGCACAAAGATAAAATTTGAATTCCAATAAAGAGCCCAAATATGGACCCAGGGTCTTGATTTGAAAAAAAATTAAATCTCGCTCCCAACAAGAATGCTGTCATTCAAAATATTTTTAAAAAAGACTGACATGCAGATCTGAAGAATAAGATTATTACACTAAGTCAAAATTCGGTCTCCCATAAGGAGCCCAAGGATAAACCTAGGTAGTTGTTTCAACAAACTGAATCTGACCCTCTAAGGATGTTGTAAAGCAAATATGAAAAGATTCTGATTGTGGTCCTGGAGGCGAATATTTTAAAAAAATAATTTCTGGGTCCTAATAGTGGTATGGACCTTGTGGTGCATGGCACATTTATTTGAACAAATTTGAACAGACATGTGATAAGGAAGATACATATCAAATTCTTGAGGGGACGTCGATAATGTAGAGTTCACGCTGGACGACGGAAGAACTTCGGACAGAAAGTGATCAGTAAAGCTCCCCTTGATCTTCGCGCAGGCAAGCTGAATGGCGTGAAACTACCAGATTAATAAATTATTGACATTTTTTTTTAAGTTTGAAACGTGCGGCAGTGTGAAATTAAACGGTCAAAAGTGTATGCGGGGACAACATTGCCGGATTAATAACACCTGAACACACTCAAATATAAAATCAGTGAATTCATTTTTATACCATGGTTACCTATTCGACAATATATGAAAAGCCTATGACATACATTTTAGCTTTACACACCAACCGCGGTGAACACGCCAGCAATTGGATTTCAGTGGTTAAAATTTACACCTACAGTGGAACTACATCCAAGTTGACCTTTGGTGTCGTCCACCTGAATACAACTTGCCTAAATTTATCGCACGTCGCCTCAGGAAGAGTGAAATGAAAGTGACAATTATCTATTACGTTTTTAAATGAGTTTACCCCATAAGACACAAAAACTTAACAAACATGCATTGTCTCATGTTAATAACGCATCCATAACTCGAAATGGTATGTTATTATGCTATTAAAATGAAAAAGGCCCAGTTTCATTTTCCATTTCGTTTCGGCGATAAAATTGACAGCGGAAGTACCGTCCACCGATGCTCGTGTAAACAAAAACAGATTCGCATGTATGAACGTCTGGTGCTCAGTAAAATCGAGAAAAAAATAATAGGGACTCTTAATAATCTGACGATCATGGTATAAATAAAATATACCCATAGTAGCTTGGTGTACCAAATGTTCACCACTCGTGGTGTTAACCGCGCGCCAAAGGCTCGCGGTTAACACCACTTCACCACTCTTGGCGAACATTTGATACACCAAGCTACTACGGGTATATTCTATATTTACGCAAGGAATCATTACATCAAAATTAAATCCAGCGATCATAAAATTCCATATCTGGCATTGTCGTTTCAAAAGGAATGATCAAGATTCCCGTGCAAGATTGGGGATGGATTTTGAACGATACGTCGTTGACAAACTGCCCCAAATCAATCTCCGACATTATCGATGACGACATTGGACACCAAAAAGATCACATCCTGTTTACTGTAAATTATTTACACCCAAATTTTTAGGCTTGGTTTCAACAATATTATAACTCATCATGACAAGGATGTTATTGGTCAAAACCTGAAATTATATGAGCCGCCCTTCAATAAGTGTTCTAAAAGACTTCGCCTCAGCTCATATTGTTAGAAATATGGGTCCGCAGCAACCTGAGCTCCCCAGGGGTGATCACAGGATGTCCCCAACAAGAGTGCCTGTGCTCCCAATGGGGTTGGGGGACTAGAAGATTTCACCACAAGTCCACAATAAAGGAGACAGTCACCCCCCCCCCCCAACAGGGGCTCCCAACACGGGCGGGAAACTCTAAAGCCCACAGCACCCCCCCCCCCCCCCCCCACCAACACCACCACCACCACCACCACCACCACGGTGTATAAGCGGTAAATGAGAACTCCAGAAATGAATAAATGTCAATCCAAGATTGAAAATTGATAAAGGTATACGTTTAATATTTGAATCTGCCCTCCATAGACAATGGCACCTCAAGTTTTCATAATAAATCGGAGAATAGTCGCTCGTAACCCACTTTTCACTGAACAGCATCTTGTCCGACTGAATGTTTTTCGACCTTTTCAGCGACGTCTTCCAGTTATTATGAACAACTCAAGAACACCCAATGGTCGTGTAATACACCACTGTAAAGCTTATTCATTCCCCTTTCCACTGACACCGGGTACTGCTGGATGAATCAAATTTGAGGGGGGTATAATGAAGACGAGTGCTATCGTTTCGAAAAGCGTGTTCTGTACCTTGTTAATATTAATATACCACTATGAGAGCACATCAGCATCAATTCAAAAAGGCTATCAGATGTTATTTTTTTTTAATTTCTCAGCTTGTGCCGAGTACCTGTGCTCCAGTACAGTACGTGTGGGTAGATTGTCGCTAAAACGTGGTGATGTAGATTTTCCACTCGTAAAATGTCTATAATTTTGCATCAGAATACAAGAACCACCAACAAACTTTATTCTCATAAACCACCGGGTAGCACCCGGTGGTCCATTGGATGAAATCTAACCCACCGCGATTTAGCGACAATCCACCCTCCACGTACTGTA
This sequence comes from Pictodentalium vernedei, assembly GCA_031216915.1. Taxonomy (NCBI): domain Eukaryota; kingdom Metazoa; phylum Mollusca; class Scaphopoda; order Dentaliida; family Dentaliidae; genus Pictodentalium; species Pictodentalium vernedei. Next base: position 562,596,372 of record CM062297.1, read on the forward strand.
CATGGATAATTATGTTCATTGTTGTGCCCCTGACCACCGGAGGAGCATTCGAGGATATCCAGTGAAGACCCCCGTCCGTCCGTCCGCCCGCCTGTCTGTCCATACAAAACGTTTTAGATTGTAACTTCAAAGCCATCGGTCGGATTTGGATCGCCTTTGCTATGCTGACAGACCCGCATGGGGGACGGATATGCCCAAGGAACGAGTTCCCTCCAAGAATTTTTCCCAGAGTTATGGCTCTTTTTCACTCTTTCGACTTAGAAAATCTTTCTGTCCCACAATACCTTTAAGGTTATCGAACATGCCTACGTGGGGGCAGTAGCCCACGCTTTGCGTAGCCCTTGTTAACCCTTTACCTAACGTAACGGCCAAAACCGGCCAGCGCTATTCTCAAAAATCGCCAATTAATTTTCATTATTTTTTTCATTTTTTGTCTCAAAAACATAGGTTATGACCCCTCGTTGGAACGAGCTCGTCGAGTCATAACCTATGTTTTTGAGACAAAAAATGAAAAATTTAGTTATTCAAAAATTATTTTTGCAAGTGTCGTCTGCTTTTCAGGTTAAGTAAAGGGTTAATATTGTTTCGCTCAACTCCTTCTACTTTAGGCCAATCCGAGCTTCCTCTGACAATCCGCCCTTTAAACCACCTGGGACTTAGCCCAGGTGTATAAAGAGGTGCGTCAGAGGAAGCTCGGGTTAGATAGCGACACACACCGATTACTTTTAATCTGCATCATATCTAGCGCCCAAGTATACACGAATCGATTTTAGTGTTAAGGGCAGAGATCATATCGGAGTGCCGACGGATGGGAAAATAGTGAACATATGTGGTCTTCCCTGTACATATTATCTGCATCTTTTGCAAAAGTGTTATATATATATAATCCTACCAACACACCCCACCCATCCCATAAAAGTGCAAAACTTAGAGTGGGATTATAAGTATAAAATGTCGCCTTTTAGACTTTTAAATGAAGCTTTTAACTAGAGCTGAAACGATTAAAGGGTTTTCTTGATCGATTAATCACACGGATTAACCTTGGTTAAACGATTAATCACTTTCCCTAAATAGGAAGCTGAAAAACTGCCGTTGATGATTTATATAATTAAATTCGAATTAGGGGTCATAAGCTATATTTTTGAGACAAACATTGAAAATCTTTAGTAATTCAAGAATTTCTTATGCAAGTATCGTCTGCTACCCACATTTGGTGAAAGGTTGAGAATGACCATTTCCAGCTACTGATACAGGATAATGATTATGCAAGTGAACAAGTATGTCAGCATGTAACTTGCTTTCTTTACTCTGTCTTATATAATTGATGTGAGCTAGTGTGACAAGGTTGGCCTGTTTTGGAGCAAATTTGTTCCTTTGCTAACCCATATAATACAGTAGTTTAAAAGTAACGTTTAACCGATCAATTACTTTCTTGATCGATCAAGACGTTGATCATTGGTTAATCGATTAATCGGTTAACCGTATCAGCTCTACTTTTAGCCATGCAAACAAGAATGAACCACTTCGGGGTTCATTTTTTTTTGTTTGCACTTGCCCAAAAATTACATTTAGAAGTCAAAAAAAGCGAAATTCAATTCTTATTTTGACATCCTGTGCGTCCACACAGGTCCGTTGTGTGAAAAGTACTATAACATTTCATGACTCGACGCGCAACGACCGTTGCGTTCATTTCTTAATGGCCCACACACCCACTGATAATCAATAAATCAATCAGTCAGTCAATCAGTAAATAAATAAAGGGCGCGGATGATGAAATGGGAGACCTTTGTGAGAATCCCTTCGGAAATTCACACACTTTGTTGAATTTCTCTGTCGGTCAAAATGCAATGACCGCAATGGATCTGCCATTCATTTCTTATAACATCTTTAATTTGCAGTTAGTTGAAGGGGGTATCAGAGCCATGACATAGTGGAATAAGAAAACATTGTATGCTAATTCGAAACACTTCGCTGGTTGTGTCCGTATTGGATGGGTAATTCCTTGTCTGCGAAACACCTAAAGTTCTCAGCACAGGAAGCTATGTGGGTGTCCATTTCATATCTATGTTTAATACGATAATATGTGATAGAATATACTTGTATACCACTCACACAATATACCGATGACTCTAGCTGAAATACTTCATAAATTGGTCACAATTATATACTTTATAATACTTCTATAGGCAGAAGAATTATTTCTTGTTTTCGACTGAACTGAGTTACATGTGATACTGATCATTTTGTGAGAACTGTTCCGAGAAGTCTCGGTGATTTGCTTTGCAACGAATCTGAGCCCATCAGATCTGCCTGTCAACGAATCGGCACCATTGATGGAAAGAATCGGCGCCATGGCATGTCTCAAAATCTCCTCATTGGCTTCAAAACTACGTAAGATAATATTACTATTTAACTTGTGCTGAACTTATGAGTTGTAGAACTTAAGATTTCGTGAGTAATTGTGTTTCTCCGTTGTGTTTTTTATACAACAATCTTGTTCGGAAATCCGGTTCTACGGAAAAGCTTCGAGAACTGGACTGATATCAGTGTCAGTTTTTCACGAAAATGGAAACAAAATACGTTCTCATTTTGTAACTGAAGATGCTCGAGCGCTCAGTCGGACCCAGAGCAATTGTAATAATCCCATGTGTTCTTTTCTGGCTAAATACTCGCCATATTTATATCATTTGTTGATAAACAGGCATCTTCTTGTTAAAATTGGAAGGAATCTGCGCAGAAATCGCGAACGAATCCGAGCGGAAGTAAAGAACGAACTGATTCTGTAAGCGCCGGTCACTCCCAGAGTTTATAAGGCTAAAGAAAACATTAATCTTTTGATTCCCAGGAACCGTCGCGTTCGTTTTTTTTACGGCCCACGTTCGTCATTTTTATTTAGGAGGCAAAATCCAAAATGAAAAAAATTACTTTGTAATTTTAGCGGTATCACATTGCGATTAGTGATGCATTATGTCAAATGCACTGATACAGTATTGTTATTCTCTTCGCGAAATGCGACACGATTCTCATATGTATACAAATTTTACAAAATAAATATTTATTTAACTGGTTGAGGACTAGATTAATTTTGGTGGTCTGAATTTGTTCATCAGAAACTGTTCTTTTACAAATTATTGGAGAGTGCCAACAGGCACTCTCCAATAATTTGTAATAGAACAAATTTGTATTTATTTAGTTATTTATTAGGTTTAACGACACTTTAACAGCCAAGGTCGGTGACAGTTTTACGGGTGGAGGAAGCCGGAGTACCCGGAGAGAACCACCGAGCAACGACGAGCAGCTGCCAGCTCCCCAACATCGTAACTCCTCACTGCAGCACAGGCATGGGGAGATTGGTTGAAGACATGCGCACCATCGACGTGCAGTACGCCTTAGTACACGGCGTCATCGTGCCCCAATGTGGACAGACGGGGTTAAGTGCCTTGCCCAAGGACACAACGCGTGAGTCCGAATCGATCGCTCTGACGGTCACCCATCCAAGGACTAATCGAGCTGGACGTTTCTTAACTTCGGTGATCTGACGGGAACCGGTTATCGCAACGCCCCCCCCCCCCCCTCCCCCATCCCGAACACATTTGTATAAAACAAACTACTATTTATGTTTAACTGAATACGAAACATGGTTAAGGAAAATGTTACTTTTGCACTGGTACCCTCACTTTTTGAAAGGTCTAATTATGGCTCCTCGCACTCAATCAGTTAAAAGACTCATTATTTTTTATCTCCATTTTTTAGTTATTCTATATGTTGTGTGATCGCTGTTACAGCAAAAAACTATCAGCGAAATCAACATGGAAGTTCTAGAATTTAATTTTAGGCTCTCACAATTGGATTTTAGGCATCGTCGACCATTCCATCAGGAATAAAAAATAAAAATAAAAACCGCCCTCGCGCACTCGTTTTAAAAAAAGAATGACTGTGAATCAATTATTTAATTTTGTTTGGCCTAATTTAAATATTTAATATTCTCACTTTTGAAGAACATTTTTTTCTAAAAACCATGGTGGACAATACAGGCCAGGGATGTACTCTGGTGTGTACTTGTCCCAAATACCCAAAGAACTTGAAGCCGCTTCTGAAACATAATGCGTGTCATAGATGATTGACTCACTATTGTTGAGAAACCTCAGTAATCATGTAATATATTTTCAGACAACACTTTACCCGACTGGGTGTAATGCTACTGATACAGTTGTGATATGATCACATTAGAAAATAAAGTGTCAGGTACAGTTCATCGAACTTCAGTCGATGGAGCTAAAAATATTAAGTAATATTTCTACTTCAGTGCCCCCGGGGCTTTCTAAATGCAATTAGTGGACATAAGTAAGCCCCGCCGTTTGTCAAATCAAATTAATTCAATTCTCACCTGGGGATCATATTTGAGTGTTCCTGGGATTGGGTAGTTTTCAACACAGTGGAACATGGACTGTGAAAAACTCACATAGCAAACATTATTGACTGAAATGACCCACCATACTTTCTGGACAAAATATGTTTGGCCCAATAACACGCTGGGCGTTTGTTAACATCAGCTTCATTAACATATTTTCAAAACTTTCACACTTTTTCTTTGTGGTACAACATTTATTTTCAGGGCTTAGCTCATATATACAACACAAATATAGACAGATCTGTAGGCATTCGTTTTGTAGGGGATGGGTTCCACCACGATGAGAATAAGCACTTCGGAACTTTTGGCTTGTGTTATTTGTGGTATAGAATGCAACGAAACTACTGTAAATGCATCAGAAAAATAGAATGAATAGCCCTTTTGCATATTGTGTTATTTTTTCTTCAGATTGTTTCTGTTTACATCCCCCTTAAAATAATTTTCAGACAAAAATGTTGCAGATCCAAGTCAAATATAAGTGCACTTCCTGGTTCGTCGAAATTTTTTGAAGTGTAAATGTAGGGAGTCAATGCTAGGTAAATTAGATTATAAATCAGATTTATTGCACAAACACAAAAACACAAGGTAGGTTTCAAATGTAACCGTGCGCAGCTTTGATTTTGAACAAGCATGGAAACCAAAAGACAGAAATGTCATGCTTCAGTCATAGCAACAATTATTGCTAGGGGCGTATTAGTTCAGTGATCCGAACGTTGTGGCTACCCCTCTACGTTCAGATTCTTCCCATTCAATCCTATAGAAAAAGTTCTCATCAAGTTTTTATGGGAACTCAAAACTCGAAATTAGGAATATATATCAAGCTTTCGCCCTTATTACCGGCTGCAATCGATAGTACACGTATTTCCTTACATTTGGGCAGAGTTTATTGATCCAAACTATGTTTTATCCTTTAATTACCGTCATTTGAAGACACGCAAGGTGTCAACGGAAATTTCGAAATCGGCCATGTTTTTGTATAAATATAAAACAGTAAAAACAATAACCCGATAATGGCGCCGAAACGAATAGACCTTTTCATAAATGAGGAATCGGAAATTCGATCGCATTTGCGCAGAGGGGGTTGATAATCTGCTCTGTGCGAATGCGGCCGAGTTTTGATGACCTCCTCTGCACGAATGAGATCGAGATTCCAATTCCGCATCGATGAAAAAGTCTATTCGTTTCGGCGCCATTACCGAGTTATTGTTTTTACTGTTTTATATTTATACAAAAACATGGCCGATTTCGAAATTTCCGTTGACACCTCGCGAGTCGTCAAATGACGGTAATTAAAGGATAAAACATAGTTTGGATCAATAAACTCTGCCCAAATGTAAGGAAATACGTGTACTATCGATTGCAGCCGGTAATAAGGGCGAAAGCTTGATATATATTCCTAATTTCGAGTTTTGAGTTTTGAGTTCCCATAAAAACTTGATAGCCAATGATGGGAACTTTTTCTATAGGATTGAATGGGAAGAATCTGAACGTAGAGGGGTAGCCATTACGTTCGGATCGCTGAACTAGGGGCGTATAGATATTTGGAGGGGCGTCCGTTTCCTCCAAAGACGGTTGAAATTTCGACGGTTTTCTCTCAATCGGTGGTCCTTTAAGGCTAAAAATATTTGCCAATTTTCAAACGAAGGTCCTGGAAAAAAACCCTCAATTTTTCAAAAGGATTCCAAATTATAAGGAGGGCACCACGTGTAACACGTGGCGATGTTTTGAGTCGATAGTCCCTGGTTCACCCCGAATCAGGAAAAGCCATTTTAGGTTATTGATAACGCCAGTCACGCAGGAAAAAAATACTTCAGTCTCTCCACATACTAAAACACTGAAAACGCGTGGCGCCTTGACACAATTGAGTAACTGTCCAATTGGGGCAAAGATCTAGACAAACATATGTGTTTCGTCAAGTTAAAAATGGTACATGTAGTTATCAAAGTATGCGAACATTATTTGGACTTGAAATAAGTGGGAGAATTCTATGAAATATTTCACACATCACGTGCAGAATGAGAATATTTTTTCATCCAGTTTATCTTTAATATTGTCTCAGCGTTTAATTGTATGGCCCAAAAAACGTTAATCCCCCACAAGACGAATAAGGGACGGCATTTGCAATAATAAAAATAATAATGATGAGGCCTAAAAAAGTTAAAAACCTGTTTCTCAGGCCCTCCCGCAAGGTCCTTTTGACTGCCACATGCTCTCTTTTTATAACCTAAAAAATAAAAATTAAATGGTTTATGTAGGAGATTTTATCCAAGTTAATAAAATTGCTAAATTTGTCCCTTGAGTACAACAAGGCTGTACAATGGTTTAGCACTGAAAAGCCTTGTTGCACTCCAGGGACGAAATACACCACCACCTAAAACATAAAACAAACCAAGACCATGGACTTTTGATGGCAAAGAAATAATTACAAAAGTAAAAAATAAAATAAAAACCCGCAAGCCCACACGCAATTTTACAAAAATGGCATGAGAAACATATGATTTACTTTGTGGGGCCGTATGCTGAATAACTAAGAAATTAATTGTTTACCTCTAGAGCCTGGTTTATGCCCCCCCCCCCTCCCCCCCCCCCCCCCCGCCTCCTTCATTGGCTTGAGCTAAAATAACAGACAGAACCTAATGGCGATTTTATTTGTGAATATATGTCGCACTGGCCGTTCCGTTTGTTAAATTATTAAGTATCGTCCCAGTAGGTTGATTTAAATGTTTGTAAATCACCTTATGGGAAAACAAACAAGAGAGGCAAAGCGTGGGCCAATGATCCCGACCCGTCAAACATTTTCTTTGTCGCAAGAGTCAAAAACGAGGCGTCCCCCCCCCCCCCTGATCCCCTATCATAACGCCAACTAATATTCAAATCGGAGTAACAGTGGCTGATATACAAGGGAAAATGTTGATACGTCCGGACGGCGGTCTCCACCAGATACTCCTTTGACTTTTCAAGACGAGGGCGTAATAAACAAGTTGGTTCATATTACATGCAAGAGAAAAATGTGGACGTTCGGACAGGATTTTTTTATTTTTATTTCTTTTTATTTTTTTTTTTTTTTTGTTTACTTTCACACACAGTTGCTCATACTTAACCCTTTAACCATTATTCTGTAAACGCTACCAACGTTATTTACAAAAAAAAATCGCCATCCATTTTTTGTCATCTTTTGTTTCAAAAACATTATGTGTGATCCGTCATTGTGACGAGCTCGTTGTGCTGGTGCCAGTGAGGGGTCATAAGCTATTTTTTAGATTAAAAATGACAACTTTTGGTCAAGACTTTCTCCTCAAGTGTCACCTAACTCGAGTAACTGTCTTGAAATTTCGAGATACTAACTAGAAATTTACAGTTGGGAACAAGAGGCTCTAAAGAGCCTGTAATCTCTCACATTACAGAAGTGGCAGTGCCAGAATTTCGATTGGGGGGGGGGGGTCTAAGTAAGATATGGGGGTCCAAGGTCGAGATGCCGAAGGCATCTCCCGAAAGCTGCAGGCCTGAGCTGAGGGAGGATTTAGGAGGGTGTGTCCCTCCCGTTGGTGCTGTCTGGGACATCTCCCTCAGGATAAATGTTCATATTTGGGCGCCTTGGGAGCGATATTTGAGCGTTTCTACAACACCATCTGGGGTTTTCAAAGCAAATTGTGTTTAAAATTGGGCTCACATCATTATGTGTAAACGCTTTCACAATGTATTATCAATATCAAGCAAATACAGTTATTACTCGTATTGCTGCAATATCAGCAAGCTATATTCACTAAAAGCACATTAAACTTGATCGGTAAATAATAATTCTGCCAAAATAGACCAAAAATTGTCTCCAGTAGAATGCTGTCGGGCGGTACAGATCATTTTCGGGACAATATAATATAGGCATATCCTACTGTATATATAAAGACATGCATGTTAGACATTGTTGTAACGATTAACGGTACGTGATGTGTATTGTTGTGTGCCGTCTGCGGGTGTGATATTGGTTGGAAAAAACAGGGTCTGATAGCAATTTGAAGTTTGATTGGGGGGGGGGCAATGGAAAAGGGGTGCCCCCCCACCCCCCCCCCACCCCCATTGCGCCGCCACTGCCTTGCAAAACTACATACCCCTCAATTATTCTAATCGAAATCAAAGAATGCAGCTGGCTGCTATGCTCCATCATCTGAGCGAAACAGAATGATGCTAGTTTTCAGAGAACATTCCATACATTATTTGTGCCAAGTTTGGTTCACACTGGCCAAATAGTTTCAGATAAGAAGATGAAAATGTGATTTCTCATAGGGTTTCCATGGTAACTATGAGCCGCAATTGCGGCCATATTTGCAACCCAATCAACATTAAATGACGATCATTATCGTTGGTAGAGGGCGTCCCAGTCACCAATCGTGTGAAGTTTCAAAACAATTAGCCTTGTAATTTCATCAGAGAAGATTTTGAAAATCCACTAATCAGAATGAAAGATTGCCTCTGGCGGCCATGTTTTTCATTCGACGGGAACAAAATGAGGATCAGTTGTAGAGGACCTCACATAGACCATTCCTACCAAGTGTGGTTCACATCGGCTCAGTAGTTCCAGAGAAGAAAAGGAAAATGTGATTTCCCATATGGTTTCATGTTAACTATAAGCCGCAATTGCGGCCAACTTTGCAACCCGGTCAACAGTAGATGTGGATCGTTGGTAGAGGGTGCCCTAGTCATCAAGCATGTGAAGTTTCAAAACATTTGGCCTTGTATAGTTTCAGAGAACATTTTAAAATCCGCCAATCAGAATCAAAGAATGTCTCTGGTGACCATATTTTTTATCCGACGGGAACAAAGTAAAGATCATTTGTAGAGGATCTCCCAAAGACTATTCCTGCCAAGTTTGTTTCACATCAGCTCAGCATTTCCAGATAAGAAGATAAAAAAAATGTTAAAAGTTTACGGACGACGACGTACACCGGACGACGGGCGCAAAGTGATGGCAATAGCTCACTTGGCCCTTTTGGTCAGGTGAGCTAAAAAAGTAAATAAAATTTTGTCCGCTGTCCTACGCCGCTAGTGAATTAGTAATCACAATACCTGAAATGTTGCAATGTGAGGACCCATGAGATGCCAAAGTGAGACACCGGGTAGAACTATTGATCAGATTTTGGTATTACCCATTCACCTAACGTAACCTACAAAACTTCCCAGCGCTATGTTTACAAGAATCCCTGTTCAAATTTTATTATTTTTCATTTTTTTTTTTTTTTTTTTTTTTTTGGGGGGGGGGGGGGGGTGTCTGAAAAACATTGCTTGTGATCCTCATTGGAAAATGAGTTCATTTTTAGGTGTTCGGAGATTATTTTTTATTACCGTCTGCCTTTCGGGTTGGGTAAAAGGATTTTGGGGTATTTTAGCCTCGGCATTTTCTGTAAAGCGTATTCGCCCCATTGGATTTTTCTAGCAGAATGGATTTTGAATTTTCCAAAACTTAATTTAAACACTGCATTGTAATGTCGGGTTACTTTAGTCTGCTGTTATTTTCATCGCACATGCTTGCCACAGCTTCAGAAGTCCTTAAATGTTGTTTGGTCATATTTTTGTATTTTTTGTAGTGCCCATATTATTATACCGGAAATACGGAATGTGGGAACTACAGAGTCGACAAAAAGTTTATTTTGTTACAGGGGAAGTTAGGAACTCCATTATCGACAAAAGTGGTTGTCCATTTTTTGGTCTTATATTTCTGTTGCTAACTCTCCCAGAACATGTTATGATTTTCTTCATAGTTATGATAAATGCGGTATTCTGCCGCATGTGATTTAAAGCACTCGAGGAAGGGCTCGGACATAGTTCTTAGAGCCCTTTCCAACAGTGTATTACATCACAGAAGAGCCCTGCAAATCTCAAATTTCGAATCGAACCTCGAACAGGATCGCCTCGCTTTTGATGTTATATATTGAACGTTCATACAAATACGGAATATAGCAAATATTGTCATTCTCCAATCATTCCTCGAGTTGGCCTAAAAAATTGTGCGACAGAATTTTCTCCAATAACTCTATTTTTCTCTTGTTTAACTATGGATTTAACCAATTATAACACTGAGCTCTGCCAAACAAGGTATAATTGGTTAAATATCAACCGGCATTATGGGAAATATTTGCTGCTGAAAACTTTGCCGTTTTGACAGCAGAATGCAGAGGGTAAAATGATGATTCGTCCTTTTGGGTCAGTCAAAAAAGCGGAATATTCCAGACACGGATTCTAAGTAGTTTCGAAAGTGGAGCTTTCTTGAACTCTTTTTTATCATCAGATCTTCTGTACACGAGGCCCAATGATAGAAGAAGAGTTCAAGAGGAGATACTTGGTAGGATTTTGAGAACACTTCGAAGATTAGAAACTTTCCGAATCGGTGCACTCGAATCAAAACGGGGGGATTCTGATATTGACAGGCATAAAGCATATCAGTATTACACCGCTGTTCTCCTAATATCTAAAAATCGATCAGGTAAAGGGATTCTTGAATAGGGGTTTTGCCCGCCGGGGCGTAGAGAAGGGGGTTATAGATGACTCCACTCAATAATCTCATCGGTCGGGAAAAATTAGATGTGTATCCGATTCTAGGTAGTATGAGGTGGTACCAGATTTAGCAGTTGGGGGAGGGGGGGCAGCATGACCAATTTGGGGTAGAGTACTTGTTAATTAAATAGGTTGTGCCAGGTTACCGTTTACTACTATTTATCCACAAGTAGACTTCCGAGAAGATTGGGGGGGGGGTTAACTTTCGTCCCGAAGGCTAGTTCATTGATGACCCAATAGATGTTAACCTCTTTGTATTTGCAGGCTGGTGACAGGGCGCCGTACACAAGAGAACAGTAGATGAATTGACACTTCCAAGTGCTATAAAAGTAAGCTAGTTCATATATTCATTGACCGACACAAACGAAGTCAGCACTGTATTCACGCAACCTCGACATCTGGAATGGTATCGTTTCATACAATACTGTCTCATAGCAAAGTGGAGTTTATGTACAAATCTATTTTGTATTAGTAAGGAAGTCAAGTAATAATTCAGTCCAGCATCCGCGATGCGGGTTTGAATGATCGCTGAACCTCACTTAACATTTCACTTCGTTTGTCGTCTGCTCCTTTACCATCTGTCATAGTTTTGACAAACATTATCCATGACGGATTTAGGGGGTTAATGACAAAGAGTACTGACATAAAATAGAATGAAATATGGACATAAAATAGAATGAAATCAAAACAATTGAATTTTCAGTGACTAAATGGATATTCCTCTAAATAATGTCGCAGTGATGATGGTAGCTGTTTTAGGTCACTAACATTCCTTTTGTCCAGCTGTTCACTTAGAAATCTGTTAATTGTTATTCTTGAAGAATGAAACAAAGACGGAACTGAATGTAACAATGGTAGTTTTAGTTTAACAGTGGTATTCTCCACTCCCGAGCCGTCAGTCCACCTACAACGCCTATTTGAGTCATGTTTCGTTCAGATACTGAATCAAATGATGGCATTTTTTTTCTCAGTTTTTCTACCGAATCCATTTTGAACTGACAATTTTCATACAAAATTCGAATACTGGTCGTACCTCTTTCTGTCTTCACACTTAAGGCATACAAGAATTTCGGATCAGAACTGTCCCGAATTAGAAATGTACCCACGCCTTTTGATCTAAGTAGTTTCTTTGCTTCTGCGCTATCACAGTGTTTGTAATAGAAATTCGACTGATTCAGTTTTACGTACGCAGAATAAAGTTTCAAGAAATCTGTTTGTGGATTTACAGAATGCGTTAGGCTTAAAGATGTCTCAATTCTCTGACAAATCGCTTCTTCATGGATTTTACATTTATTACCACCGATGTCCAACAAGCAATCAGTTTCAGGTTCGGAGTCTGCACTCGGACTCATGATCCTCAATGACCAGTTCACAGGAACAGTACGATTCCCAAGAGGCTTCAGAAAATAGAGTACATGTAGGCCTACCGCATTATACACAAACTGTGGCCTCATCTATGCAGTGTTTTTCTGGAGGTTTTTTTAGGAACGATGAAAAAATAACTGAATCCCACTCTTTTTTCTCTATTTTTCAGATTACGTTAGGTAACCGGGAATATATACCAATTGTATCAATCCTCAATGGGTCTCGGACTTCCTTATTTTACTGAACTAGATCCCAGTGTGAATGAAACACAAGTACAATTTTAAACAGATTTCCGTTCCATGAATAAAATAAGAACATTGTCAATTTGAGTACTTAAACAGAAATCAACGTCCTTACAGGCATAATGAACATGTATATGCTTTTCATAACTGGTAAACCTCCAAATAACATAGAATACGGAGAACAGTAACCTGTCGAAATATTCGTCCATAAGATTTGTTTTTTCTCAGAATAGAATATGATAAAATTAAAAAAAACATTGATTCCGACATTTCACAGAAATTAAACTAGGTTGGTGGCACTAAACAGCTTCTGAGAAATGACAGTACTCAGAAAATATATGCAAATGAAATTCCAAGAAGGAATCCGGAACACAGCCCAGGAAGAGGAAAAACCCTTTCTACTTACTGCGGTAAAATTCAAGGAAACCCTGACAACTTGCTCTTCTCGGAATCTGGAAAATCAAGGGAGATAAAAAGTGTAACCTCAATCTCTGGAGCAGGATCAGATTTTAATCAGGTTTAATTTGAATTTTAAAGTTATTTTTGTTGTATGAGATTTTGTTCCTCTAACGTATATAATCTAAGTCCGTACCACACTTTTAAGATCACTTCGGAACCTTAAAATTCATGCGGATACTTGATTCATTGAGTATTCATTTCGTGTTGGCACTCCCAACTCGCCAACGTGAACAACTCATTACAAAGAGAATTGACGAAATTGTATTGAGTCTAAATATAGAACAGGTATTTTCCTAACGTCATAATTTGATTTCTCGGTGTGAATATCTGATCTGTGAAAAGGTATTGGACAGTTAATATTCATCAAGATCGTGGGCGAGGTTATGCCTTTTGTGGCAATACTAATTTCCCAGCTGGTTTGTCGGTGAGCCAATTATTTTTCAGGCCAGATAATAACGTTCTTGTAAACTTATCAATGTGCTTCCAAATGTGCAGAACTGATAGAAATACATCAAAGTAATTCGCCAAATATAATAATTAAATGTAATTTCGGTAGCTGAGGACCATTTTCCAGGCGAATGAATGAAAATGTCTCCATCGACACGTCGGTAGAGCAATGATTTCCCCAACGGAGCGGAGGTCCGCCACTGGGGGGAGAGGTCTCCCCTACGGAAGGGCTGTACCTCGCCTAGTTCAAACATGGTCTGAAAGACCGTGTTTTAATTGTTTGGTTTGGTACGTCCTTTCAAAGGACGTGCCAAACCAAAAAATTAAAATACAGTCTTTCAGTCCATGTTTGGACTATACTCCGCCTGATGACCCACACTCATGTCCAGCGATTAGCCCCCCCCCCCCCCCCCTCACATGCATCTACCCGACGGTTCTTACGTTTGTATACCTGTGAAAGTGTCCTTCTCGGAAAATTGTGCAGATAAGGAGCCTACAATCAGTGTCAATCGCCAAAAGTAGCTGCGACAATTTATTTATTTATTTATTTATTTATTTATTTATTTATTTATTTATTTATTTATTTATCTGTTTTATTGTATGTTATTTTTTGGAGGGGAACTTCAACCCCAGGATGTACGATCCAGAACATGCTTTTTGCGCATGAAGATGTTTAAGAAGCGATTTACTGGGGAGGGAGCATGGGTTGTAGGTCCACGAAGAACTTGTTTTTAGTTTCGATTTTTGGATGGATAAACGTAACCGGTGATGGGAGCCATAGTACCCCAAAAAGAAGCACTGTCGCGGTAAGCTGAAAGCTGTAAAACCTTTCAACATGCAAACTTCACACAAGTAGGCTTCATGGACCGTGGGCTACCAGTGACCCCCCCCCCCCCCCCCCCCCCGCACAATCTCAAGAGGAATGTTTTACACTCCATTTCACGGGAAGTATATAGAAAGTGCTACCGAATGGAGTGTTCTGCTATCTCTGTGTTCTGGCGTTTGTGAGTTATGGCCATATAATGTACGTTACTAGTAATGTATTGCAAATTTGAAAGATTGGGGGGGGGGGGTAAATCATCGGAACGCGTCGACGGGGAGAGCACGAGAGGGAGTCGGAGTAGTGTAGACAGCCAGGCTGAATTGGTTAGTCCCTTAGTGATAGTGCCAAATGCATCAGGTGACACTCGTATGTGTGTCGATCAGTGGTGGCGCTAAGGGGGGATGGGGGTCAGGGGGGTTATAGCCCCCCCCCCCCCCCCCCCCCGTCGGAGAGATCCGGCCCCATGTCGGAGATTTTTAGTCAGCCCGTCGGAGAGTCTCGTAAACCCAACTTCACGAGAAATTTCCGACAATCGAATGTAGATATCTCGTCTTGTGTCGATCAAGAACGAGGTATATGGCTCTAGTGATTCTCACGAAATTCCTTAATGTCGTTCGTCAAACTGGCTTTATAGACGAAATATTTCCGACCTTATTATAATATGTTTACGTTAAATAATCAACAAACATACTCAATTTGCTTCTATTTTGGTTCTCCAGTTTACCAATTTTCACTCATTTTCCTTCGTTTGGGAGGTCAAATATTATAGCCCCCCCCCCCACCCCTCCCCCCCCCCCACACACACACTTGTCGGAGAGGTCAGCCCCCCCCCCCCCCCCGCCCTGTCGAGAAATCCCTGGCGCCACCCGTGGTGTCGATATGAGACAAGCAAATCAGACAGTTGTTCGGGAGAGATTTCAAATTCCAACTGTTGATGAAGTACTCAATGACATGAATCAAAGTACCGTGTTTAGTAAACTTGATCTTAAAATGGGTTTTCACCAGATTGAACTCACCGAAGACTCGCGTGAAATAACTACATTTGCTTGCCACAATGGATTATATCGCTATAAACGTTTAATGTGCGGTATTTCTTTCGGCTCCCGAAAAATACCAGCAAGTTGTTCAACAGACGTTATCGGACTGTCCAGGCGCGCACAACATCTCTCATGATGTGATAGTGTACGGTCGTAATGCTCAAGAGCACAACGAAAGGTTAGTCAAAGTTCTTGAGAGATTAAGGGATAAGAACTTCAAACTTAACCGAGAGAAATGTGTGTTTGGCATGCAACAACTCGAATTTATGGGAGTAGTACAGCATGTACCCGAACGGGGCCTATTGGATGGATCTCATGCTGGATCTCATGTGACGCCATAGTCACGTGACCTGTTGGCGACAAGTTTGGTTGTCATGGTAACCCGCGTGAGCGGCTATCTTGTGACGTCATCTCCATAGTGATACGTGGTGTGAGTGCGCATGCGCAGCGCGCGTTGTTAAGGTGACACGTGTTTCCGTCGTCCATTTTGTATGCTGGAGGCCGCCATCTTGGTTTCTATGGTAGCACGTGGTTGTTATGTGACCCAACGGCTTCTAATAAGACAGGGGTATGTTCGTAGGGTATGTTCCTTTGTAGAAGAGTAATTTCCCGATTTGTAGAATTACCACAAACAACCCGACAATCCCTCCAAATCACCGAAATTAACTTTATTTACTATGGATTCCCCAATTTATCTATGAATCACGTAGTGCTACAGTACCAAGGGTGTACAGGGGTGCGTTCGATTGAACTAGAGTATATCTAATTACCCAAATAGACCTGATCACCCTTGTTGTTGTTTGTGGTAATTCTACAAATCGGGAAATTACTCTTCTACAAAGGAACATACCCTACGAACATAACACTGTCTTGTTAGAAGCCATTGGGTCACATAACAACCACGTGCTACCATTGAAACCAAGATGGCGGCCTCCAGTATACAAAATGGACGACGGAAACACATGTCACCTTAACAACACGCGTTGCACATGCGCACTCACACCACATATCACTATGGAGATGACGTCACAAGATGGCCGCTCACGCGGGTTACCGTGACACCCAAACATGGCGCCACCAGGTCACGTGACTATGACGTCACATGAGATCCAGCATGAGATCCATCCTATAGGCCACGTTTGGGTACATGCTATACTACTTATGGGGAACTTGTTATCAAAACATGGCGCTGGACCAACTGACGCAAAAGTGAAAGTGGTGCTTGATGCAAAACAACCATCGAATGCCACAGAAGTACATAGTTTCCTAGGCTTATTGACTTACCAAATTTAGACACAATCACGGAACCTCTGCGACGATTAACTCGTAAAATGTGATATTCGTGTGGGGAAAAGAGCAGCAAACATCTTTTACAAAGCTAAAGGACGCTTTGAAGAATGCGGTTCTTTAGCATATTTTGATAAGGATGCAACTACTAAAGTGATCTCTGATGCATCACCAGTAGGTCCAGGTGCTGTATTCATCCAAGAAAAACACGACATTGAGCGCATTGTGTGTTATGCAAGTAGAAGCCTTTCAGACGTAGAAAGACACCATTCCCAGATGGAAAAAGAGGCTCTCGAACTTGTGTGGGCATGCGAAAACTTTTACCACTTATTTGTACGGAAGTGAGTTTGAACTGTTGACTGATTTGCAAGCCACTTCAGTACATGTATTCTCCTAGATCCAAACCCTCAGCCAGAATTGAACATTGGGTTCTTCAATTAAAGTCATATAATTTTAAAGTGAAGCATATTTCTGCTACTAAAAACATTGCTGATGCTTTATCCAGATTGACAACCACTGAAACTGTTTCTGAGAAAAACATCGCAGAAGAGTATATCAACTTTATCGCTCAACATTGTACTCCATGTGCAACCCGCCGGCGATGACATAGTGAGGTTTTTGGCAAGGAGAGAGAGATAGCTCGCAGAGTCTAAAATGTGCGAGGTGCGCCCGCTCGGGTCCACGATTATGTGGATATTGCGAGTTGTGAGACGGATGATAAAAAATTGTTTTGACCAATGAATAACAGAATTATTGATCAATCAGCATCGGCTTCATTCTATTTTCATCATAAAATTTAATAACCGTTTTTGTCATTAAAGAAAATAAACTGAAAAAAGTTGTTATTTTTTACATATATAATAATAAGAAGTAGAAAAAAAATATTTTTGCAATTAATAATTATTATCATAAAAGTTTAATAATTCACCAAACAAAATTGAAAAATTACAAAAAAATTTTGACAAAAAATATTTTAATAATAAGAAGTAAAAAAAAAACAAAAAAAAATATTTTTATATTTACAATTATTATCATTAAAAAAAAATACACTCACAAAATTTTCTCATTAAAGAAAAAAACTTGTTTAAAAAAAGTTGTTATTTTACATATATAATAAGAAGTAGAAAAAAAATAAAAAATATTTTTTTCAATTAATAATTATTATCATAAAAAGTTTAACAATTCACAAATTTTTTTTGGAAAATCACAAAAAAAAATTTGACAAAAATATTTTAATAATAAGAAGTAGAAAAAAAACAAAAAACATTTTTACAATTAAAAAAATTTATTATCATAAAAAAATAATCAGTCATGGCATCGTCAGTATCTAAACAATCCATATTAAAATTGAAGAGAATTGAGAGATATTCGAAGTATGGTAGTGATATTTATAGACTGCAATCCCACAATGCCATCGAATTGAAGGACGTGGAGATGAGTGGATTGAGAGAGAAATATGACAAAATATACATTGCCTTTGAAATTGAACAAGACCACCTTGGATTTAATGCACAAATGTCAAGACGATCTCTTAGCCATTCTCAATGAGAAGATAAAAAATTTCAAACCAGACGGTCTGTCATTCATCTACGGGAGTAATATATATCCAATCATCTCTAAAGAAGTAGTCGACAAATTGAATCTGATCAACGAGGAAAATGGACGTTTGAGAGGGTGAATCTTGTTTTCCGATGGATTTATCAGGAGGGAGATGATAGTTTTAAAGTTAACATGCTTGTCACGGACACGAAAATATGATAAAAAAAAGAGAGAGTTAGTTCAGTACAGATAAATTTTAATCTCGACTTAAAAGCTTATTAAAGTATTTATTATGAAGTCGTACTTGTTTTTTTCTGTTTTTTTTCTATTTTTTTTGTCATTAAAGAAAAAAATAAACAAAAAAATATATGTATAATAAGAAGAAGTTTAAAAATTCACAAAAAAACTTTTGAAAAATTAAAATAAATATTATATATTAAATAAAAAAAATGCCAAAAACCAAAAAAGTATATCGTGGAAAAAAATTATATTTTTCTACCAAATCTGAGTTGAAAAAGTATTGTAGAAATCTAGGAATTAAAATTTGTATAGCCATTACAAAACCAAAGAATGATTGACTGAAGCCATGTGTGAGGAGACTTGTGGTGAAATTACAAGCCAAAGTGGGTCAGTCGTTGAAATTGAAAGGTGTCAAATACATGAAAAAAGATGAATGCATAAGTCATTTGCTCAATGGAAAGGGAATGTATGAAAGATCTGCGGTAGTGACAAAAACAACTCGAATCATGAAAAAAAGGATGAGAAGATAGTGACGACAAAACAACGTCAACAAACGACTGAGAAAACTAAGAAGAAGAAGAAGATAGCCATTAAACGAAAAGTGGTAGAACAGTAGAAGGTTTCGAACGAGAATAATAAAAAAATGAAAAGCGACACAGTTCGAGATGACGAATTGTTAGAAAAAAAACGATGGATGCAATCGAGAGAGAGCGGTGAATGACAAAAAGGGTTTTGATGTTATAACGGATATTGTGATCAAAGCATTGAATTCACCATTGATTTTGCTAGAATGAGATAAAGCCATCAAAGGATGGTTTAAAACTTTCAACGTGAAGCTCGGTCTCATGAAAAAAATCGATCCTGAATCGTTCATGGAACAGGTGAAGGGTAGAGTGTTGGACGTAATTCGAAAACATCTAGATAAGGGTTTAAAAATAATCATGATTTTATATTGTCTGATGAAAAAGGTTGACGTGAAAACGGGTAAGATCGTGGAACAAGATGCCTTTTTCTGATCTAAAAACGAGATTGTGTTTAGAGATGATGAATTAGTTGACATTTATAAAGTAATGAAAGACAAGATGATGGAATCTATGGCTACTTTTCAAAACAAGGGAAGTAATTGGACGTTCGAGAGGATATTGAATCTCGAGATTTACGTGGATAGACACCATCCTTTGAAAGCATCTTCCTACATAAAATTACCGTATTTCGTATTTAAAAAACAAGCCGTGATTAACGTGAAAAATGAAGATGATAACGAGTGTTTCAAATGGGTGATCACATCGGCCTTGTATCCTGTAGAAAAGGATGCTCAGAGAGTTTCCAAGTACTCAGAGACGTAAAAATCTCGATTGGAAGGGAGTGTCTTTCCCGATGCGGTTGAAAGATATCAGAGATTTTGAAAAGCTAAATCCCACCATGGCTGTGAACGTCTTGGGAAACGAGGTAGACAATAAAAAAGGAGTAGTCTATCCTCTCAGACTGACTTCACACAAAGAGAGAGAAAAGATTGTTAATTTGTTATTAATTTCAGAGGGTGACAATCAACATTATTGCTGGGTTTGTTTGCTGACAAAGCAGATCAGTAATCATAAGTGTGGGAGATTTTTCTGTTTTAACTGCATGAATTTGTTCCATAGTCAAGAATTGTTGACGTGTCATCAGGAATATTGCCGCGAAAAGCAAGTCGTTGCCATTGAAATGCCTAAACCTAACACTTACGTGGATTTTTGCAATTACGAAAAAAGATTAGAACCACCATTTGTCATCTATGCCGATTTTGAATGTTCCACCACGAAAATAAATTCTTGCCAGCCTGACGATCGTAGTAGTTATGCTGAAAAATATCAGAAGCACATACCTTCAGGCTATTGTTATTATGTGAAATGTTCTTTCGTCGATCGAGAATCGCCAGGTTCATTCATCTAAACCAAACGTTCAGATGATGACGATGTGGCTCAAAGATTGGTAGAAGAGTTAGAATGGAAAATTAAAATATTATATGACAAATTTAAAAAACCTAAACACATGATCATCATGCCAGACCAACAGCATGAATACAACAAAACCATCGAATGTCACATCTGTAGACAATTATTCAATAATAATTGTGAAAATAATAAAAAAAGTTAGAGATCACGATCACTACACAGATATGTTTCACGGTGCTGCTCACAGCAAATGTAATTTAAGATTTCGAGACGCTCAGTTCGATCCGGTGATATTTCACAATCTCTCAGGTTACAACAGTCATTTGTTTGTGAAAAAATGGGTGTTAGCGAGGGGGATTTGAATTGCATCACGCAAAATGATGAAAAATACATTTCATTCACTAAATGTTAAGTCGTCAATAAAAAGAGAGTCATCGATGGTTTGATTGAGAAAATGAGTCCCATCCATAGAGAGATACATTTTATCGATAGTTATAAATTTATTTCAACCAGTCTGGAAAAATTAGTCAACAGTTTGAATAGGGAGAAATTTAAAATCATGAGTAAACATTTTAATGGTCGACGAGAGTTGGTGGACATTATGTTGAGGAAAGGCGTCTACCCTTACAATTACATGAGTGATCTTGAAAAATTCGACAACGTCGCTCTACCTCCGAAAGAAGATTTCTATTCAAAATTATACCAGTCTCACATTTCTGATGATGTTTACAAACATGCGCAAAAAGTGTGGACATTATTTGACATGAAATCCATGAGAGAATATCACAACCTCTATTTGAAAACTGACGTGCTTCTCTTGGCTGATGTGTTCAAAAATTTTCGACGAGTGTGTCGTCGACATTACAACCTAGATCCAGCTTGGTATTTCATTGCGCCCATACTCGCTTGGGATGCTCTCTTGAAAATGACTGAGGTTCAATTGGAATTATTAATGGACATAGACATGTTGCTCATGTTCAAAAAAGCTGTGAGGGGTGGTGTCTCTATGATTTCCACTAGATATGCTAAAGCTAATAATTATCACATGGGAAAAGATTTTGATTCAGAAAAACCAAGTAAATACATATTGTATTGGTACACTGATAATTTGTACAGTTGGGCCATGAGTCATCCTTTACCGATCGGAAATTTCAAATGGGTCAAACTGTTGGAAGAAAAAGAAAAATGGGGAGACTATCCTTGTATTCTAGAGGTTGATTTGGACTATCTGGAAATGTTACACGATCCACACAACAATTATCTGCTAGCTCCCAAACGAACAGAAGTGAACAACGTCAAAAAACTCATTCCTAATTTAAATTACAAATGCAAGTATGTGGTCTACTGCGAAAATCTGAAACATTACATCGATCACGGGATGAAATTGATCGACGTGCATTGAATCATTAGATTTGATGAAGAGCGTTGGATGAAAAAATACATCGATCTCAACACGAATTTAAGAATATAGGCCGAGATCGACTTTGAAAAAGATTTCTTCAAACTCATGAACAATTGCGTGTTTGGGAAATCTGTGGAAAACATTAGGAATAGAATTAATGTTCAACTCGTCACGCCTGAAGAGAAGTCTAGAAAATTAATCATGAAACCCAGTTATCAACATAGAACCATATTCAATGAAAATCTAGTGGCCATGCACATGCAAAAGACGCATCTAAGGTTCGATAAACCCTGTTATCTCGGAGGGGTCATCTTAGACATTAGCAAGCAGTTGATGTATGAGTTTCACTACGATTACATCAAGGAAAATTCGATTCGAAAGCTAAACTATTGTTCACCGACTTGGACAGTTTAGCTTATGAAATAGAGACTAGGGACATATATGAGGTCATAGCGTCAGACATGAATGAATGGTTCAACACGAGTAATTATCCCAACGATCACCCATCTAAGATTCCAAAGGGCGTCAATAAAAAGGTATTGGGTAAATTTAAAGATGAGAGTGGTGGAAGACAAATCACCGAATTTGTGGGTTTGAGATCTAAATTGTACGCTTATCTCATCGATGGTGAAGAGATCAAGAGATGTAAAGGCATTCAAGTGTGTGTTACGAATAAAAAATCACTTTTGAAGAGTATAAAGACTATCTTTTCAAAACTTTGACTCTGTATAAAAAGATGGCTATGATTCAAAGCTAATTGCATGAGATATACACCAAATTAATCAAAAAGATTGCGTTGACGGCTGATGACAATACGAGAATTATATGCGAGGATAAAATACACACTTTCACACTCAGACATTATTCTGCGATATTTCAACAAAATCAAGAGGATGATGAATGGAGTACGACTGAAGGCATTGAAATGTCATAAGTTTAAAAAAACTCATGAGTTTAGAAATTAAAAAAAGAATAGAAAAAAATAATAATAAATAAAAAACAAAATAAAAAAAAAAATAAAATATTATGAATAATAAGAAAATAAAACACATATCCAAAGAAGGTGTCGTCTCACCCAACGAACCCCTATCCAACATTGATCTATCGAAAGAGGCAAAAGATTTAAAAAGCAAACATTTTCGAGGTGTGTTTTCTAGAGATGCCTTGCCAAGAAAAAAAGACTATGATTCGGAATGTGGAATTTTAAATCTGGATAACATCAGAGATGAGGGCACACTTTGGGTCATGTGGTTTTCGAATCAGAATAAAAATTATTATTTCAATAGCTACGGAATCTCACCGCCGTTAGAAATAAGGAACTATTTAATGTCAGTTATTTACAATACAGAATGAGTGCAAGCACCGGATCAAGTGTTTTGTGGTCACCTATGCCTCTACGTTCTCAAGAGATGGTCAGAAGGGGATCACTTTCAAGATATTTGCAACGATTTACATAAAAGAATTTTTTTTTTTTGATATATATGTAGAGAGAGATATATAAATAAATAAAAAAATTAAACAAAACAAAGTAAAACATGACAGTCGAGAAATTCGGTTGCGCTGACGATAATGAAGGTTCCTCTAGAAAGAAAAGAAGAACCACAGTCGAAATTGTTGGTAACATTGCCAACTTGGACGAACGATACGTTCAAAGATACAAACCTCAACAAGGACCTTTAAATTTAAACAATAAGAAAATCTACAATCTTTCTGAACTGATCGATTGGTCAGATGCTGCAACTAAAAAATATGTCGATAGAGGAGATGAAAATTTTGGGCAGATGATGAGAGATAATTGCGTGAATAAAGCCATGACGGACGATTTCGACTTGAAATCTAAACTAGTGGTGAACGTAGAGATCCTAGAGATTCGACCGATGTTGCCACTAAAAGATATGCGGATGACACTCACGTAAGATTCAGTAAACATCAGAGAGATCGTTACGTTCCTAAAGTGATGCAGTCTGAATTGAACGTGACTTTTAACAAGATAGTTAACGTATCCGATCTCACAAATCCCAATGATGCGGCAACCAAACAATACGTAGACTTCGAACTGAGAAAGAATAACGTCGATGAGCTAGAAATGAAATCGGATCTGGATGCGGGTTTCAACAAGATATTGAATCTGTCTGCGATCGACAGTATGGATGAAGACTCTCCATGGCAGTCAACAAAGGCTACATGGATTCTGCCATACAGGATTCTCAATCCTATCCGGAATCTCAAGTTGACGACTTATATCTGACCAAACAATCCGGAGGAAAAATGGAGGCCGGCATCAACATGAATGGTTATGAACTATTCGGTCTCGATGACGACCTGGAATATGATTCCAGTGCAGTCAGTAGAAAGTTCTTGGAAGAAAATACGGTTTGAAGAAAAGGTGACACCATGGAAGGTAACCTGGACATGGGAGGGCACGGACTCACGAATCTGCCGGAACCCACTCACATGACGGATGCCTGCAATCTGATCTCCACCGTGGAAAAGATAAAATATGCCAGACAATTAATCACCATCAGGGCCGAGGAGAGTGGTATGTTAGATGAGGGAAAAGCCGAATGGTCTTTTGGAAATGGGAGTAGCGGCCCATTGCCTGTGGGAGGCGATATCATTTGAATGAGTCTAACTTCTATGGACTTGAGCGAAAAAGCAATCCTCAATCTCATGGTGAACGGTGTGTGGAAAGTGAGAAGAGTTACAGTGTCAAAAAGATGAAGAAGCAACATTCGAACACTAGCATTTTCAATACGCCTCTCAAGGTGCAGATGGGGGATAGGATCAATTTCAAGACGAAAACCAATAATCCTCAAGCTGCCACTTCTGTTTGATCGAACTGGACCCTCTAAACAAACAGTGAGTACAAAAAAAATTGAAAATAATAACAAAAAAACACAACAAAAATGAACAACGATGAAAAATTAATACTATATCTCAAACGCAAATGATTCTTAGCTCTCGAAAACCTGAGAAGCAAGAAAGATAAATTGCATTTGATATCGTGTTTTGCGTCTTATCAAGGAGAAAACCTAAAACATGTTTCTAGGTTCAACAAACTCTTATGGTTATTATCCTTGCTTGAAAAAGTACGCAAACAGCAAGAGAAATATATATTTCCTGAAGTTTTTTACCATTTCAAAATTGTGTAGGGGAGACAACTCCAAAAAAAAATTGGATTTTAAGAGATTGAATATTCCATTTCTTAAAATTCAATTATATTTTTTTTTATTACTTTTTATTTTGTTTTGGTTTGACATTCCAAACTTGCGTAAATTGTTATTTGTTTTGGTTTAACAATCTTAAAACACTTGTTCACGTCTAAATCAAGATTCAACATAGCAATAATAAATTCTTTAAAAGCTGTTTTTCCTCTATACATTGACGTATCTAGTAAATGTCTCACACAATCTTTCATGGTTGTTCCCTGTTTTTTAATTCGTTCTACCATTTCCGAAGTCAATATTATGGGCGTTGTCATTTCCATGTGATCTAATATATTTTAATAAATCGCTCTCATTTATGTTACCTACCAAATGTGTTCGATTTCGTCTCAAACATTCTCTATCTTGATTATTCATTTTTTAGGGTTTCTATTATTATTTTATTTTTTTTTTATATTTATTGATAGTTTTTGGGGGGTATTTTTAATTTCTATTTTATATATATTTTATCATCGAATGATAGACATTTTTCGCCCGTCCAATTTGAATTCTAACTCTCTATCAGATAGGACTAGAGCAAAAGCCTCAGTTCTCCTCGGCACATTCTTATCGAATTGTATCTTGATCTGAATGTCTGTGAGACGCTACTCTTGAGTCGCTCACTCTGTTTACTAACGTCGAATACGAACAGGTGATACATCGATTTATATCCGGTGGGAGTGATGTTAGGATTACCCATCAATTCGTCCAGTCAATGATATTTCTTTCTGAAATCTGTGGCGTCGCCAGATGGCCGGATATCTCATGGCATTTAGAAATACCTGCATGTTTCTCAAGTCACAATGATCGAATAGGGAAAGGATTTTACTCTTGAGACCCATCACTATCGGTTTGAAATGCCACTATGATGAATCGTGGACTTTCCGAAGCAGATTTCATGGTCAATCTCCAATCAAAGTGATTGGAAGATGGTGAAATACTAGCTGTGTCACACTGTCTCATTCCAAATCCCACCGGTAATTTACTCTTTGATTCTGTGATCTTGTAGAGACGTACTTTCTACACGACTGAAGGCAATATGTGTGGAACGAACCAAGATATCTTGTTCAGATGTATCTTACCCATATTGGTCACAGCGAGTCACATATTGGCTTCGTCGTTTCCTTTTCGTATCAACGTCAGATTGTGTTTGAATCCATAGAGAATCTTATCATAATCTTCCGCGAATCTGAATATGTGTTTCAGAGGTATCCTGAATGAAAACTTTCCTATGGTTCTCGATGTCTTGATGAGATAGTCGTATCTCAGGGTGGCACCAGTATTGGCTGCACTCATGTCGGCAATAGTGTCTTTCACCCACAATTGATTGAGACCTTTAGATTTTGAAAAATCGTCCGGATACGTCAAGAGTCCATACATCGTGGTGGCTTGTCTGGGATGAAACACGCATTTTATCTCTTGTCCTGGGAGCATGTATTCTATATTACTGAACAGATGCATCCTACCGTTATTGGCTAGAGTGACCACGTCATCATCAGCATAATAGCTTCCATCTTCCTTGGTGAGAGCCCCTGTATCACCATGTAACTTTCGCTGGGATGAACGAACAGATCTTGAGTTTCGACATTGATTCTTATTTCACCGGCATTGTTTAGACTGGTTCCAGTCACTGGTTCATTCTCATGAACTTCATATTCTTGAATGCTTTCGTCTCTCAATATACCTTCGGTTATATCTAATATATTTGTCATGTTTGTTTTCTGTTGTCTGTGTGTGTTTAATTCACTTTTTTTATTATTAATTGTTTTTCTTTTAATTATTAACTTTATTTTTTTTCTCCTTTTAACTATATATATGCAAAAAAAAATAAAAGTGAAAGGTTGGTTCTTCACAATGTCATCTTCTGCATTTCTTGTTCGTAAAATGTTCCAATGATTTCTCTGCTGTCATCTTCATCATCCTCTAACACTTCTATTTTGTAAGTCACCAGATCCGTTTAAAATATTTTAACGATCTTAAAGATTTCTTCGGTCCATCGAGGAGTGTAACCTTTTGCGAAGAGTGACTTATAAGAAGTGATTCTCACTCGATCGCCAACTGCAAATTTCGGTGATTTGGACTCCTTCTTGATCTTGATCCTTTTAGGATAGAGATTAGTGAAGATGCATTTTTCATTTCGAGGATCGCTAGCTTCCATGCGAGTCATCTTGCTCGATCTATTTCGCATGTTGTTGTATTCTTCAACAGTTCATCTAGAACATCAATATATTTCTTGGTCTTATAAGCCGTGAAATACTTGTACATTTTTTCCTTCATGGTTCTATTCCACTGTTCGATCACGTTAGCTTTCCCTTCGTTTTCAATGGAATTCCTTCGATTTGTCCACCCACAATTTATCCGGTTTTCGAGAAGACGATGCAAATATGCTCTTCAGAGCCTTGGCCATGCAAGGTCCCAATTTATTCTTCAGAGGTCTCATCCATTTGTATTTTGAAAACACGTCGATGACCATCAGTATGTACTTAATGCCCTTGTTTCGTTTTGAATGTGATTTCATGTCGACCAGATCAGCCGACCAAATCTGATCCAGACCAATTACAAATACCCTTCTCCTTCAAAATTTATGCATGACAGGCTTGTGTAGTTCATTCACCAATGCATTCGTTAATAATGTTTTCTGGACATTTTTTTTTTATGACTCCAGCCAAATCGACATTTGGTACCAATCACTTTACCGACCAACAAACGTTTGAATATCTCTCTCCTAGTGGGATTTTGTATATATTTCAATGTCATCAACGTTTTTATCACAGATTCAATTACGATTCTCAACGTCGGGATGTTTAATGTAGCACAGATTGTGAGTGTAAGTGACCGAATCCACCCTATTGATGGGTTTGCTCCAAGATTTATGTGTCAGATCTCGATTCAATCTCTTATTTAATTTTGTGCCAGGTCCCGTGAATTGATGTTCTGCCAGATGCATTTCAACAGGTAGATTATTAATCAATTTATCAAACCAGCACCACGTTTGACGAATTGCGTTTTTGTCAAACCACACATTTTACACATTCTGCGAAGCATGGGACTTTTATTTTTTGTCAGTACTTTTTTAACGTTAACCGTATCGGTAACTCTCTTGCATTTGATGCAATGCATTTTTTTTCTTTTCTTTTCGTATATATATATATATTTAATTTTTTTTTTTTTTAATTTATATATAATTTTTCTTCTTCTTTTATATATACATTTTTTCAATCGATTGCTTCTGGAATCTTTTTGGGATCCAATAATTTACAAAATGATTGTCTCACCTCTTCCCTACCTTTTTCCATGAGTGAATCCTTCAATTCTTCCTTGAGAATCTGACGACTCTTGACTCTTATCTTCGCTTTCATGACTTCGTATTTTTGTTTTTCGTCCAATATGTCAATGAATTCACCATCTGAAAACCTACTGTCTTTCAGTGCCATAGAGATCTTATCAGACACAGAATCGATCTTTGCATTGGGCAAAACGCTGATGTTGTCGTGTTTCTTGGCCTTCACAGATAATTTCTTAGAGAGAAATTTTCTGATCAATCCCCAATTCCGATCTAGCCAATCCTTTTACGTCCAACACGACCAGAAGAGCAACAAGGGCAGTCGACAATAGAATGATTCCGGCAATGTTTAAACCCATAGAGATCGTGATGATAGTCAAATCCACACCAAAACAAATTTCTCTAATCTCGAATATTTCTTATTGAGCGAACAATGAGAATCTCTCTTTCGCATCAGATATGATTGCATTCTATTGATTTGTTCAGTTCGATACCCCTGTGCCTCATCATCACTACCTTCTGGTGATAGAAGAGGTGCTGTGGGTTCCACCCTCTCTAAAAATGGATAGATGTTTTTACTTCGAAGTTCCATTTTCATTTATTTTTATTTTATATCTGTTATTATATATTTTATGTATTTATTTTTCACTCTTTATTATTTTAACGAAAAAATGTTTTTTAGTGGTGGTGACGATCATCGTCATTAGAAAGATACAGGGAATAACACACATCATCATTGTCATCATCATCGGGAAGATATGGGAAATAACACATAATGATTTTTAACACGTTTTGACGAAACCAAGTTCTCAATTTCATGGAATCGTTCATTTTACTCATAATTAATTAAAACAAAAAACATTTTCTATTCTTAGTATTCATTTTTTTCTTTTATTATGAATATTATAAGTTTTTTTTAAAAAATTTTTATTTCTTATATAAATATATATAAAAAACAATTCCCGTTCCATCAGAAGACACGAATGATCATTGTGATTAAATTCTTTCTCCTCTCGACAACTGAGGCATTTACGTTCAAGACATGAGGATGTTGTTCATTCACACAGATCGCGTAAGCTCTGCACAGCGCTCTTCGAAGAAACCAAGCTGTTGATTCCATGGAATCGTTCGTCATAATTTTTATATAAAAAAAAAATGTTCTATTCTTATTATTTATTTTCTTTTTTCTATTATTTTCTTTTTAGTATTATTTTTTTTTATATTTTTTCTCTTTTATATATATTTCATTTTTTTTTTAATAACAACATATCTATTCATCTCATCATCAAACGAATGAATGAATACTTCTCGTCTATTAAGATTGCGTATATTATTATTGGAAAGAGATGACTTTTTTTTTTAAAGTAGGAGTTTATGCCTCTCGTATTTCGATAAAACCATTTTTTTTATCGTCGTCATTAGAATGATAGGGAAATATCATTTTCTCTTCTTTTGTTTCATTTTTTTTTATTTTTTGTTTTTTTATAATAACATACCCAAAATGGGTATATTCTGAAACGGCAAATTCTGACCGAACAATAAACCTTTACCAATTGGTTCCACATTTTCTCCAGTCTTCAGATAGAGGCCGTCTCTGTGGAAAGCATTGCCACCTTTTCTCATGGGTCCTAAATACAATCCTTTACCTTCGACGTCTATGCGGCACACTGCTCCTCCCTTCTTAAAAAATAGTCTGTTTCCTCTCTTCTTCAGAAACAATCCTCTACCCATTATTTTAGCAACTCCCGAGAGAGCTCCCGCGCCCAGCACTGGTAACACCATCTTTGCAAGAATGGGTAATGCTTAGGCGCCGAGTCCCGTCAATAGCCGTAAGAAACCGCCTTTCATCCTTAAATTGTATCTCAATTGGGCGGGACTCAATCTCACCGTCATTCCCATTTGATTACGAAATCGCTTTCTCCATCCTTTTGATTTGAGTTTTAGTCCAGGCACAATCTCATTTGATACTGGCCCCGAAAACTTTGATGCCAGCCTTATAGAGACTGATGAGGACACTGAATTGGTAAACTTGTACCAGAAGTCTTGGAGTTCTATAAGAACACACCATGCTGTAAACAGACGGGTACAAGATTTATACAATTATAGATTGATGGGTTTATATGACTTTAATTCGGAGCTCAAAACCACCATCTTCGAATCACAGCGATGGAAATTTAAAATAAATTTGAGTTATGGTTTTGTGCTTCGAAATAATGAGACTGAAGTGCTGAGGTATTATCATGCCTCACAGAATAATTCTCGGGTTTTGACTTCACCACATCTGGTGTGTAACCAGGAAGACTTTGGAAAGTTTCTGGAAACGATCTACCAAGAAGATATTCTGGAGTGGGCTAGGCAGCAACACCCAAACACTAAATGGGTGGTCCATCGTTTAACAAATGTGACCTTTTTGTTACCAAGATTATGGACCACCCAATCGGAGTTGAATAAGCAGAAAGATGGTTCTTTCGTTCTGTATAACGAAATCAGAAAAAAAACCATGCAAGAATTGTTCGAAGAAACCGAAGTCAACTCAAAATATATTCGAGAGCTCGGTTACAATCTTGTTGAAATTTTTGAGTGTGAATGGAGAGACATGAAGAGAACAGATCCCACTCTCCAAACATTCTTGCGTGGGTTTTCCGATTCAACCAATACTGGAGGAAAAATGACAGAAGCTGAAGTTATGAAAAAAAAAAAAAATCTTCAATGGTGAACTGTTTGGCCTTGTACTCTGTGATACCCAGGTGCCAGATAAATTGAGGTCGCACATCGAAGAGATGACGCCGATATTCAAAAATATCACTATCACCAAAATGGATATCAGCGATCATATGAGAGCTTTTGCTGAAACAAACAACATTTGAGTCAGCCTTGGAAATCGCTGATCGGCTGTTATTTTGGAAACAGAATATTGCTCACCACTCCTTTGATGCAATGGTATATACAACATGGGCTGGAAGTTATGCATATTTATCAGATTGTGCAATATCAGCCAAAAGCATGTTTTCAAAGGTCTGGGAATGAAGTTTCCGTTGCTCGACGCCAGGGTGACCGAGATCCAAATCAGGCCATTGTAGCTGATACAATGAAACTACTGGGCAATTCTGGTTATGCCAAGACAGTTACAAATAAGGAGAGGTTTCATAGCGTCTGTTATTGTTCAGAGGAGGAAGTCACCCAGGCAATAAATAATGTATTATTACGAACTCTTAATCCCCTCAGTGATACCCTTTATGAGGTGGAAATGAACAAAAAACGTATCAATCTGGACTTGCTGTTGACCATCGGGTTTTTTGTATACCAATATGCAAAGCTGAAAATGCTTCAATTTTATTATGATTTCATTGATACCTTCGTAGATCAGTGTGACTACGAGGTATGTGAAATGGACACGGAATCGCTGTATATAGCTTTCAGTGCTTCATCTCTGGAAGAAGTGGTGAAACCCGACATGAAAAAAACATTTTTCAAAGAGCTGCATCATTGGTTACCATTCGAAGTGTGTGATATGCACAGAAATGATTATGTTGCAGCAAAAATGAAAGGTGAAAACTGGTCAGCTGAATACCCATGCTGTAGAGACCGACAGGCATACCATAAGAGAACTCCTGGTTTGTTTAAGGTGGAGTGGCAAGGCGATGGTATAATCAGTCTCTGCAGCAAAACATATTATTGTTTTGGTCCACATGACAAGTTCAGTTGCAAGGGGATCAGTAAACGCCACAACGATCTCAACAAGAGAAATACTTGGAAGTGTTGCAAACGCAACAGAGTCGAACAGGCATCAATCGTGGATTTGTTGTAAATGGCAAACACATGTATACATATAAGCAGAGCAGAGACGGCCTCTCCTACTTCAATCCAAAGAGACAAGTGCTAGCTGATGGCATTTCCACAATTCCACTAGACATATAACACCTCCAAGTATTCCTCAAATTTCTCCAAGCATATAATCATACAGTTTCATTAGTCTTATCAGGCATGCATGTTTAATGCATCAATATGTGTCTCTTTGAATTCTTCTCCGGTCTTGTAACCACAATCCACCATCTACCAGTTCTGGTGTATAGTTGAAATAGTGAACTGATGAATCATTTACTGACAGGTATGTTGTATGCCTGTCGGTCTCTACAGCATGGGTATTCGTGGAGGGCCTCCCTCAAGAAATAAAATTTAACAGTCTTTTATTTCTTGAGGGAGACCCTCTACGAATTCTACTTGGGGAAAAGCATCATACAATGGTTGCCTTTCACTCTAAAACCATATTATATGATTGGGAGTAGGAGTAAATAATTCTGCAATGTGTTGGATGACTTTTTTCACAAAAGATGATTTACCACTACCAGTTGGCCCACACAACAAACAAGTAAAAGGGTGCTTCCAGCGGGGATCCATGTTTATCTAAGAACATGATGTACTCACCCTTTTATACGTTTTTGGGACGGGGGCATCTAGCGAGTTAAAAAATGAGTATGAGTGTACTGTTTGCAGGGGAACTAATTTTTATTTTTGTTGAAAGAAAAGGGTTCGTCCTTGCCCAAAAGTAACCTATCAGGCGACTTAAAGACATCCACAACACCCTTCCCTGTGGTTGCCAAAACAAAATTCAGAATAAAATGTTTCGTCCTTGCCCAAGGGAAACTCATCAGGTGGCTTAAGGGCAACCACGACATTTCTTTTTGTTTTTTTTATTTTTTTTGTTTTTTTTTTTGTTTTTATTTTTTATTTTTATTTTTTTTATTTTTTTTTGTTATTTTTTTATATGTATTTTTTTTTTATTTGATTTTTTAAAAAAAATTTTATTTTTTATTTTTGCAACAACTTTTTAGAAACCGGTTGTCAATGGTCTTGTGGCTGTCATTGAAATAACTACCATATCATGTATTGTTGCTTTTTGTTCAGCACTCAACTGTTTGTTAATGAGATGGGAGTATTCACAAGGTGTTGGTGTTGGGTGCATGAGACTCCTGTGCGTGTGCCACAACGTATAAACATTGTCTTTACAGACTCTGTCCAGAGCTGCATCAAAGCACGCATCGATTCTCTCTTCTAGAGTCATCATTAGACAAACATCGTGTTGTATTTGGCTCGGATGTTTCACGCTACACCCATAATACTTCTCAACAGCCACTGTGTCAATCAATTCTTCGACAAAATGAGCATATGCCACATTCATCTCATTCTCAATTGTTTGCATTCTTAACTCTTTATCAACTTCATCAACAATATTTCCATAGTTTGGACGAGGTGTTCTCCTTACAGGGATCTTGTGAGACTTTAAGTGATCCCACTTTGTTCTTTTCATTTCTATGTCAAGTGGCAGGTCGCCACTTGGTTCGCCATTTGGTTTTCGTGGTTCAGCACTTATCACAACTCTACTATCTTGTTGTGGAAACAAACTGGCATTGATGGCTGCTTCTACTTCTTCAACTTGACTTTTTAACGAATTCCATTCTTCAATAGACAGAGCAATTCCTGTTTTTGTAGGAATTTTACCGTCAACAAATCTTCGGATGTGAATCTTTACTTCACCCTGATAACGAGTGACATTCATAAACGTTTGCTTTGAACCAAGTCGTAACATTTT
Organism: Pictodentalium vernedei; assembly: GCA_031216915.1. Classification (NCBI taxonomy): domain Eukaryota; kingdom Metazoa; phylum Mollusca; class Scaphopoda; order Dentaliida; family Dentaliidae; genus Pictodentalium; species Pictodentalium vernedei. The sequence continues at coordinate 562,630,180 of CM062297.1, forward strand.
CACTAGGTTTTTCTTCAAACGTTCAGCTTATGAGAAAAACACTTTGTTGGTGCAATCCAAATCTCTTCGTTTTTCAAATACAGCTTTGGAAAAAAACTTTTTTTCCAAGTACAACTCATGAGAAAAACACTTTGTTGGTGCAAACCAATTCTTAGTTTTTCAAAGACAGCTCTGGAAAGAACTTTTTTTTCCAAGTACAGCTTATGAGGAAAAACACTTTGTTGGTGCAAACCAATTCTTAGTTTTTCAAACACAACTGGTGAATCAGTCAATTGGTGAAAACCAAGCTCTTTTCCAAGCTAGCTTAGGTAGTCAACCAGCGATCCAGACCCGAAAATCCGAATACTATTCAAATGGAATGGTTTAACGCGCCGAAGGCGCGCAGGGACGGTGTGGAGAGCAAGCCCCTTTCGACCCTCATTGACTGTAAGTGATTAATTTCCACATGTCTACTCGTGTTGAAGGAGGAACAGGCTCAGGTACTCGGCAGGTGTCACCGGTTGCGGCGTGAAGGCCTCTTTGACTGATGTCGGTTGAACCCTCGGGTGAGGACCAGTGTGAGAGGTTGGGTCCTCTCACAAAGGTACTACCTCTCCCCGAGGGTGCAGTCGATTTGGATTTTCAGACAAGTATAGTCTGCCACTTTGGAGATGATATTGAGCGATGGCCATCACTGGCAAGTATAATCTGCCTCAGGCTGTCTCTGTTTGATAGGATGTCTTTGAAGGAAACAACAACGACCCCTTTCGGGGACCACCAAGAAGAAGACCCGAACTTCCCTGGTTCGGGGGCAGGCCTGCATTGTAATCCTAATGGGTTGGAACAAAAAGATGCGCAATGCGCTTACAAAAAGGGGCCGAGGCGGGACGCAGGACCAACGCTCGCCTCCCTTAAAGTGGTCGACCACTTTTAGGGATGGAGTGGAGGATGTACAGGAACCATGGGGGTTACCATTTCTGTAACGGTTGGACTGTCCATAGCGGTTATTGGGGTGCTGGTCAAAAAAGCATCTTCTGTGTACCTGCTTAAAAGAAGGCAGAATTAGTTTTCATTAGAATATGTAGAAATAAAAAGATAAAAGTAGCACATTATGTTTTAATTGTGATCACAGTTAAGCTGTTGATCTGTCTGTTAGATCACCTTCTTAGGGTGATGGTGAGTTTGTAGCGGGAGGGTAACAGGTTTAGACACTAAACCACACCCGAGGGTGTTTCTGTTATGCCCTTCGCTGGTTTCGACCATATTTTGATTAGTTTGAGCTTATTTTGGATCCCGATTAAACACTGCAAATCCCACCTCCAGCCGGGAAGGCCCAACCCACACAAAACGCTCTCGCTTGGTATCGCGAGCGTCCCGTGTGGGCCGAGCCCCCCCCCCCCCCCCCGGCCGGAAAATGAGATCTACAGTATCCAATCGTGATGTAATTTTGGTGAGTCAGTGAAGGCAGCCCTTTCTGGTAGAAGGCCACAGTTAAGCTGTTTTTCTGCCTGTTTATTCACCTTCTCGTTCCCTATTTATTTAGTTCTATAACAATATTTGATCCTGATGTAATTTTACTTGAGTCGGTGAAGGCATCCCTTTCTGGTAGAAGGACACAGTTAAGCTGTTTTTCTGCCTGTTAGTTCACCTTCTCGTTCCCTAGATTTTTACGAGCGGTCTTAGTTTTGATTGCAATTTTTGGGCTTTTGTCGGCTTTCGCAAATGGCTCCAACTTCGGGGATTAGTTCGCTGTCGGCTAACCGGTCATGATTTTTCGTGGCCAGGGTGGCTAGGCGGTCTATAATGGTGGGGATATCGGCCCTGTCGTGGAGTGTTTTGATGGGTGAGTCCCATGGGGCGCGGAGGGCAACTCTAAGTGCGTGATTTTGGACCTTCTGGAGTTTTCCCATATTAGTTTGATTGAGGTCAGTCAGTATGATTGCACCGTATTCGAGTACTGGGCGCACAAAGGCTTTGTATAATCTGAGTAGGGTGGACTGATTGGCTCCCCATGAAGTTCCCTTAAGCATTTTCAGTAAGTTAATGCGTTTGGTGGCTTTTTTCGCCATGTCGTCGGTGTGTTTGTTAAAGGACAATTTTTGATCAATGGTGATGCCCAGGAATTTCGCCTCTTTGCATTCTGGGAGGGTGTTATCCATAAGTTTTAGGTCAAAATCCCGTTTATTTTTCTTGCGAGTAAAGGTGATTCGTTGGGTTTTATTGGCGTTTAGCTTAATTCTCCATTTGGCATACCATTGTTCTAGGTCATCGAGAGCGCGTTGCAGGGGTTTTTGGAGCAGATTGGCCGTATTGTTAGAGTCCCAGAGGCCCTTATCATCCGCGAATTGGGAGACTTGAACACGATCCTCTGAGAAGTTAAGGTCATTAACATAGAAGATGTAAAGGAGGGGCTTAGGACGGATCCTTGGGGTGCCTGCTTCAAGGGGGACACTGTCAGACATTTCATTGTTCACTCTGACTTTAATTTCGCGATCATTTAAGAAAGAGGATAGTAATCTGAGCAGTTTCTTGGGGAGTTTCATTTTTGATAATTTGTAGCGCATTCCATTGTGCCAGACAGAGTCAAATGCTTTTTTGACGTCTAGCAGGACTGCCGCGCCAATTTGCTGATTGTTGATAGCGGCTTTCATTTGGGTGACTAGTCGGTAGACATGTTCGATGCCTTCTTTGCGGTTTCTATAGGCTCTTTGCCATTTATTAAAAAAATCGTTGTCTTCAAGGTGCCCCCTGAACCGATTGGTAAGAATTCGTTCGAATGTCTTACCAATGCAGCTGAGTAGGCTGATTGGGCGGTAGCTGGCTGGATCGGAGGGGTCCTTGTCCGTTTTTGGTATCATGACACCGATGGCTTTTTTCCAACATTTGGGAAAGTAGCCATGGGTGAGGCATGCGTTGAACAGTTTGTTTAGTTTTTCGATTAGGGAGTATGGGCTTTGTTTTAGAATTTTGTAGCTTACTTCGTCTTCGCCGGGTGAAGAAGAATTTTTGCATTTTTTTATGACGTTGATGATTTCGTCATTAGTGATGGGGATGACGAGGTCATCGTCATCCCCGTCTTCTGGCTCGTTATCGAATTTGGGGTCGCGGTAGATATCAGGGTGTGCATTGATGAAGTCATCAATGGCGTTTATGGCGGCGTCATCGTTGCCCGCACCTTGATGCGGGCGATGCGTTTTTCTTAGGAGGTCGGCAAACGTGTCGGCCTTGTCTTTGTCGGTGCGCGTGAAGGAACCGTCTTCGTTCTTAAGAGGTTTTCCTGCGGCTTTGCAGCTTTTGTTGTTTTGCCCAGTTAGGGTTTTGAAAGAGTCCCAGAATTTTTTGGCATCCTGGACTCCGTTTAGATCGGCTGTTGCCTTTTCCCATTTGGCTTGTTTTTCAGCTTGGAGGGCTTTTTTGACCTCGCCATGAAGGCGGTTGTATGTTTTTTTTTTTGAGGTCAGCTTTCTTACCGGGGTCAGTTTCGGTTTTAAGAGCTCGAAAAGCTTTCCGTTTAGTTTTGATTAGTGAGAGTGTGTCGCCTGAGATAGTATTTCTCCAGGGGCGCACTTCTTCTTTTGGGCATATTTCGTTTAGGGTTGAGTTAATGATTTTCTCTATGCCCTCGCATTGAGTTTCGAGTTCCGCTGCATTGGATGGGGGGGGGGGGGGGGGGTGTTGGGGGGTGTTTGTGAGTTTGACATCAACGATGTCACGATAGAGGTTCCAATTAATTTTTCTAAAATTTCTGCGGAGAGTGTGTGGGGGGGGGGGGGGGGTACCTGAGTGGGCCATTGCCTAGCTGCAGTGAGTCATGGACCGGGAGGTGATCACTGCCTAAGTCATCATCGCCGACCCAGTGGCCAGGTTGCTGAGTTGTCGTTCATAACCACATGGAGGTTATGTTTTTTTTTTTTGTTATTTCGAGTAGGGCTTCACCATTGGGGCTGGTTTTGTTGCAGCCAAAGTACAGGTGTTTGGCATTGAAGTCGCCGAGGAAAATGCAGTGTTTGTATTTCCTCGTAAAGAAATCAAAGACAGTGTCAGAAACAATTTTGCTTGGGTCGTTATAATAACAGGCAATAGCGATGTTTTTATTGTCGACTGTGATTTCAGTTGCAATCACCTCTGCATCGAGGTGATTTGTTTTTATTGTTTTAGTTTTGATGTTCTGCTTTATTAGAAGAGCGACGCCTCCACCTTTAGTGATTTGTCGGTCTCTTCTAATAGTGCTGAACCCGCTAACTCAAAAAATTTTGCTGGGTTGAAGCCAACTTTCGCAGATACAGACAATGTCTGTATCTTCGAAGTATCGGCTCATTTAAAGTTTTTTATTATTAACGCTTCTAGCTTTCCACACGGCTATTTGTAACTTATTCATGGTGGGGTTGATATTTAGTTACGGTGTTCAGATAAGGATAATCGGTAGTTTTAATTAGTGTTGATAGCGGCTTTTACTAAGGATTCGGAGATTTCGGTCTTGAAGAGTCGGGACGCGGATCGGCTGACATCTTGGCAGATGTCACCCAAATTGGTGTTGACATGTTTTTTGTAAAACTGAGTAGAGTGCGCCCGCGATAAGGGAGCAGACGGCATGAGGGGATGAGGCGTTTTCAGGCTTGGTTAGGTGTAGGTTTTTTAGTCCTATGCTTGTTTTAACCTTCTTATAATGGGGACATCCTCGGTAGCTGCTTGGGTGGTTTCCTTTACAATTGGGGCAGGAGGGGGATTCTAATCTCCATGATTTGCTGAGGTGATTACCTTCACATTTCATACAGGTTAGGATCCCTCTGCATTTGTTGGCTATGTGTCCGAACTTCTGACATTTGTGGCACTGAATCGGGGGAGGAGTATATCTGTATTCTTCCACAACGTGCCGTCTATTGTTAATGATTATTCCTTTGGCTAGTATTCCTGATTCGGTTTCCTGATTGGGGCATACGGCTTTTATTTTCCACGTCGCCTTGCCTGTGGCCTTTGACGTAAATCTTTCCCATTTCCAGTTCTGTAGCCCCCGATTAAAGAGTTCCGTGGGCGTGTCGGGGTGAACCCTGGTGACTACAACTACAAATCTAGGGGAACTGTGATCTTTGTTGTCTCTTTGGCTATTCCTACCTCCGTTTTTGCTTACGGCACTGGTGAGTAGTATGTCATGTACCTTTGAAGGAATAGTTGGCGGATCTCATTGCCGGATCTCATGTGACGTCATAGTCACGTGACCTAGTCGCACCATGTTGTGTTGTCATGGTAACCCGCGTGAGCGGCCATCTTGTGACGTCATCTCCATAGTGATACGTGGTGTGAGTGCGCATGTGCAACGCGTGTTGTTAGGATGATACGAGCTTCCGTCGTCCATTTTGTATACTGGAAGCCGCCATCTTGGGTTCTATGGTAGCACGTAATTGCTATGTTACCAATGGCTTCGATTACCACAATCAACCCGACAATCCCTCCAAATCACCAAAATCCACCCAAAATCACCGAAATTGACTTTATTTCCCCATTTTATCGGCTTAGCACGTAGTGCCATAGTACTAAGGGGGTACCGGGGTGTGTTCCTTTGTAGAAGAGTAATGTTCTGGCTTTGAATTCGCCCAGATTCCCTTTTTGGATCCCTATCCCATGACGTTTTTCCCCTATTAAGAATAGCACGTAGTGCTATAGGACAAATTTACCCAGAATTTTCTGCTTCTATCTATATATGCAATAGTTATCGTTAATCTGGCCATGTTTCTTTATTCTAGAGTATACTCCAGTAGCGTAGAAGAGCCTATCAACTGGGACAGTTTACCTTATTATTGCTATATTTAGCAATTTCTGGTCTATTCTTGATAGTTCTGGCCCTATTCTAAGTACTCTTGTTGTTTCATTTATATAACTAACCAATCAGATTGCTTGATTTCCCATAATCTGTATGCAGAGTTATCTCCCTTGTGTATAACAAAAGACTATATCCAATGGCCATATCCCATGGAATCCCATTTTTGGGAAACACCCGTGGCTATGGAATCCCTTTTTTGTCGTATGAGGCCATGAGGGCTATGTAAAAGCCCTCAATGAGTCCTCATTTATTATCCCTCATAGCCTCATTGAATTTTGAGGTTATGAGGACCTTGAAAAATCCCTCAATGAGGTATAATTTACTACGACTCTTATCCTCATTTCAGTATTTAACAGGTATATCCTATGGAATCCCATTTTGGAAAACGCCTGTGACTGTGGAATCCCTTTTTGACGTATGAGGCCATGAGGGCTATGTGAAAGCCCTCAATGAGTCCTCATTTGTTATCCCTCATACCCTCATTGAATTTTGAGGTTATGAGGACCATTAAAAATCCCTCAATGAGGCATAATTTACTACGACTCTTAGCCTCATCTCAGTATTCGAGAATACCTGACATTGTATTATTCGAGGATCCCTATCGAGGATACCTTTAGGAGAATCCCTTTTTTGTAATATGAGGCCATGAGGGCTATGTAAAAGCCCTCAATGAGTCCTCATTTATTATCCCTCATAGCCGCATTGAATTTTGAGGTTATGAGGACCATTAAAAATCCCTCAATGAGGTATAATTTACTACGACTCTTAGCCTCATTTCAGTATTTGAGGATACCTATGGCCTGGTATTGTATTATTTGAGGATACCTATTGAGGATACCTATCGAGGATACCTTTTGGAGAATCCCTTTTTTGTCGCATTAGGCTATGTAAAAGCCCTCAATGGGTCTAATGTAGTCTTACCAACCGCTTCCATCTTGTCGCCAAAGCCCCAATGCCATTACAGGTCTATGGCCTATCTGTCCTATCATTAGCTTCTACAGCAGTCTTGTTCCATTGCGGCATTGTACCAGTACTATTGGCTTCTGTTATTCTGCCCCATATCTCATCCATTACTTCCTAGCTATACCTATCTCAGTCTCGACTATAACATTGATCAAGGTTGAATCAGATTTTCCCTGTATACATATAAGGCATTCCGTTATTGAGATTCCTAGCCGAGTCCGTAAAATTTGGATTCCGTGTTTTAACATCAACACTCGAGGGTATTCCCTTCCCTATTAGAAAAATTTAGTTCAATGGGTTGTAGTTTAAAAATTCATATCACTTTCGTTATATTTTCATTAAGGCTGTAAACTTTGTTCATTTCAAAGGTGTTAACATTGGGATATAGTTAAAAAATAGAGTTCATTCAGTTCAAGGGGGTTAATTATATATACATTCATTAGGGTTATAGATCATTCAAACAGTTCAAGAGGGTTAATTTTTTATACATTCATTAGGGCTAGAGTTCATTCAAACATTGGGTTATATTTAGGGTTATAGTTCATTCAAACAGTTCAAGAGGGTTATATTTAGGGGTTGTAGTTCTAAACTTTGTTCACTTTGTTCTGTTCCCTTCGATTTTAGTTGTGTTGGATCTTTGTTCACTTTGTTCTGTTAAGTCTGTCAAACTAGTTCGATCAATCCGACTAGTTTGGCATTCTTTCACTTTGTTATGTTTACTTCGATCTTGGTTATGTTGGATCTGTACATTCGTTGTTTTGTAGTGACCGGTTGTCTGTTCAGAGTCTTGTAGTCATTGAGTGTTACCAATCCCTTTCCATACCCTCGAGTGTTGATGTTAAAACATGGAATCCAAATTTTACGGACTCGGCTAGGAATCTCAATAACGGAATCCCTTATATGTATACAGGGAAAATCTGATTCAACCTTGATCAATGTTATAGTCGAGACTGAGATAGGTATAGCTAGGAAGTAATGGATGAGATATGGGGCAGAATAACAGAAGCCAATAGTACTGGTACAATGCCGCAATGGAACAAGACTGCTGTAGAAGCTAATGATAGGACAGATAGGCCATAGACCTGTAATGGCATTGGAGCTTTGGCGACAAGATGGAAGCGGTTGGTAAGACTACATTAGACCCATTGAAGACTTTTACATAGCCTAATGCGACAAAAAAGGGATTCTCCAAAAGGTATCCTCGATAGGTATCCACAATAGGTATCCTCAAATAATACAATACCAGGCCATAGGGATCCTCAAATACTGAAATGAGACTAAGAGTCGTAGTAAATTATACCTCATTGAGGGATTTTTAATGGTCCTCATAACCTCACAATTCAATGAGGCTATGAGGGATAATAAATGAGGACTCATTGAGGGCTTTTACATAGCCCTCATGGCCTCATATTACAAAAAGGGATTCTCCTAAAGGTATCCTCGATAGGTATCCTCGAATAATACAATGTCAGGTATTCTCGAATACCGAGATGAGGCTAAGAGTCGTAGTAAATTATGCCTCATTGAGGGATTTTTAATGGTCCTCATAACCTCAAAATTCAATGAGGGTATGAGGGATAATAAATGAGGACTCGTTGAGGGCTTTTACATAGCCCTCATGGCCTTATACGTCAAAAAGGGATTCCACAGTCACAGGCGTTTTCTAAAATGGGATTCCATAGGATATACCTGTTAAATACTGAAATGAGGATATGTTTGTTTGTTGGTGGTTAACGTCACACATTTATGCACCATGGCTAATTGTGACACAACATGGAGATGAAGTCAAGTTTAGTCAATCGTTGATCAACATGTTGCCCATTTTAGAGGACTTTCACCCCAAGCATTGGTGACTGGGTCCTATTTTACTAGTAAAGCGGAACTGGTTTACCACAGTAAACAAATGCTGCTTACTTCCCGGGGTTCCCACGGGGAGAAATGAGGATAAGAGTCATAGTAAATTATACCTCATTGAGGGATTTTTCAAGGTCCTCATAACCTCAAAATTCAATGAGGCTATGAGGGATAATAAATGAGGACTCTCGAGGGCTTTTACATAGCCCTCATGGCCTCATACGACAAAAAGGGATTCCATAGCCACGGGTGTTTCCCAAAAATGGGATTCCATGGGATATGGCCATTGGATATAGTCTTTTGTTATACACAAGGGAGATAACTCTGCATACAGATTATAGGAAATCAAGCAATCTGATTGGTTAGTTATATAAATGAAACAACAAGAGTACTTAGAATAGGGTCAGAACTATCAAGAATAGACCAGAAATTGCTAAATATAGCAATAATAAGGTAAACTGTTCCAGTTGATAGGATCTTCTACTCTACTGGAGTATACTCTAGAATAAAGGAACATGGCCAGATTAACGATAACTATTGCATATATAGATAGAAGCAGAAAATTCTGGGTAAATTTGTCCTATAGCACTACGTGCTATTCTTAATAGGGGAAAAACGTCATGGGATAGGGATCCAAAAAGGGAATCTGGGCGAATTCAAAGCCAGAACATTACTCTTCTACAAAGGAACACACCCCGGTACCCCGTTAGTACTATGGCACTACGTGCTAAGCCGATAAAATGGGGAAATAAAGTCAATTTCGGTGATTTGGGTGGATTTTGGTGATTTGGAGGGATTGTCGGGTTGTTTGTGGTAATCAGATTTACTCTTCTACAAAGGAACACACCCCGAACATACCCCTGTCTTGTTCGAAGCCATTGGTAACATAGCAATTACGTGCTACCATAGAACCCAAGATGGCGGCTTCCAGTATACAAAATGGACGACGGAAGCTCGTATCACCCTAACAACACGCGCATGCGCACTCACACCACGTATCACTATGGAGATGACGTCACAAGATGGCCGCTCACGCGGGTTACCATGACAACACAACATGGCGCCACTAGGTCACGTGACTATGACGTCACATGAGATCCGGCAATGAGATCTGGCAACTATTCCCTCAAAGGTACATGACATACTACTCTGGTGGAAACGGGTAGAGTCCGTTTCTCCCTATTGATGTTAGAGTTTTGATTAAGATTATTTGTATTACTGGCTACAACTTTATTCCAGGGTTTCTCCATGAGAGGTGGTATACTAGGTGCGGTTATTAACTTTGAGGCTGAGATTGGACCAGATCCTGAACCGGAGGTGGAGGCAGAGGAGTCAGAGGGGGAGGAGGGGCAGTTCCTCACTTTTTTCGGCTGTCTATCAACAGTGTGAATGAACCCCTCCTCATCCGCTAACTCATGTGTTTCCACCTCAGGCTCCAGACTTATTTTCTTTCTTTTGTTGGGTGTTTTAGTGGTTGTGGTGGTGCTAGCCCAGTGGTCTGAAGATTGGGGCAGGCTATCACCCAGACCTGTCGGCGTGGCCAACATTTCCGCTATATCCTTGTCAGGACAGAAGGCCTTGCTGTTCAGTGGATCAGCGGGATCCAGTAAACCAGAGTCAGCAGAGACTACTGAGGACTCGGCACTCAGTGTGCCCATTGCAGACACCTCATGTGTTGCTTTGACGCCCCCGCCGCCTCAGCGTAAGTCTTGTGCACAGAGGCACCTTTAGCCTGAATATCTGACTCTTTCTGCTCAGTGGGTTCAGTAGGTGTGATCAGAGTTTCAGGGACTTTATGAACCTCTGCCACTACCTGGATCTCCCTGATGGCAGAGACAGGTGAGACAGGTGAAGCTATGGACTGGGTAAGGCTTCCCTTAAACAAATCCCTAATAAAAGCCTCATTTTCCTCAATTTTGGCTTCCTTCTCTTCTAGTTTGTTTGTCAGATGGGCAATCTGTTCTTTAAGGCCTCTGAGTTCCTCCAAGAACTGAGCAGGAATATACCCCCCACAGTCTGGACTGGTACTGCTTGCCCTATCATCACCCCACACACACACACACACACACACACACACACACACTAGAATTAGTAGAAAGACTCTGACTTACCTTGTTTTCCCTTCTAGCGGCGTTCTCTCTGTCCCTTCTCTCTTGCTTCCTTTTGTTCTCCTCCCGTCTCCTATCTTGTATGTTGAAGGTGGATTTTTTCATAAAAGCTGCCATGATGAATTCAGTACAAGAAGTGTTAAATGTGTTAATTAAGGTTTAGACTCTTTTAATATTAAGAATATGATAAAAATCACTTTTCTTAATTGTCTTGATGTCTGATGCTCTCGCTCTGAATGATAATGATGAATGTGAATGATCACTTTTCTTAATTGTCTTGATGTCTTGAATACTATTCGCAAGGAAGGAAAGAATGGTTTGGCGCGCCGAAGGCGCGCAGAGACGATTTGGGGTTCGACCCTCATTGGCTGTATGTGATGGGTTTCCACATGTCTAGGCGTGTTGAAGGAGGAACGGCTTCAGGTACTCGGCAGGTGTCGCCAGTAGCGTCGTGATGGTCTCTTGGCTGATGTCGGTTGAACCCTCGGGTGAGGACCAGTGTGAGAGGTTGGGTCCTCTCACAAAGGTACTACCTCTTCCCGAGGGTGCAGTCGATCTGGATTTTCGGGCAAGTATAGTCTGCCGCTTCGAGGATGATTATGAGTGATGGCCATCACTGGCAAGTATAATCTGCCTCAGGCTGTCTCTTTTTGGTTGGACTCTTTGAAGGAAAACAACAACGACCCCTTTCGGGGACCACCAAGAAGAAGAAGACCCGAACTTCCCTGGCTCGGGGGCAGGCCTGCATTGTAATCCTATTGGGTTGGGCCAAAAAGATAAGCAATGCGCTTACAAAAAGGGGCAGAGGCGGGACGCAGGACCAACGCTCGCCTCCCTTAAAGTGGTCGACCACTTTTAGGGATGGAGTGGAGGATGTTCAGGAACCGTGGGGTGACTGTTTCCATAACGGTTAGACTGTCTGTAGCGGTTATTGGGGTGCTGGTCAAAAAGCATCTTCTGTGTACCTGCTTAAAAGAAGAAGGTAGAATTAGTTTTCATTAAAGTATGTAAACTGTAAAGATAAAAGCAGCACATCTTGTTCAATCTTAAGGTTTAATCTTAAGCTCAGTCGGTGAGGGCAGCCCTTCTGGTAGAAGGCCACAGTTAAGCTGTTTTTCTGCCTGTTTATTCACCTTCTCGTTCCCTATTTATTATTTACTTTTTATAACAGTATTTAATCCTGATGTAATTTTACTTTGAGTCGGTGAAGGCAGCCCTTTCAGGTAGAAGGCCACAGTTAAGCTGTTTTTCTGCCTGTTTATTCACTTTCTCGTTCCCTATTTATTATTTAGTTTTTATAACAGTATTTAATCCTGATGTAATTTTACTTTGAGTCGGTGAAGGCAGCCCTTTCTGGTAGAAGGCCACAGTTAAGCTGTTTTTCTGCCTGTTAGTTCACCTTCTCATTCCCTATTTATTTAGTTTTTATAACAGTATTTAATCCTGATGTAATTTTACTTAGAGTCGGTGAAGGCAGCCCTTTCTGGTAGAAGGCCTCAGTTAAGCTGTTTTTCTGCCTGTTAGTTCACCTTCTCGTTCCCTAGTTTTTTTTTATTTTTTATTTTTTTTCGAGCGGTCTTAGTTTTGATTGCAATTTTTGGGCTTTTGTCGGCTTTCGCAAATTGCTCCAAGTTCGGAGATTAGTTCGCTGTCGGCTAACCGGTCATGATTTTTCGCGGCCAGGGTGGCTAGGCGGTCTTTAATGGTGGGGATATCGGTCCTGTCGTGGAGTGTTTTGATGGGTGTGTCCCATGGGGCGCGGAGGGCAACTCTAAGCGCGTGATTTTGGGCCTTCTGGAGTTTTCCCACATTAGTTTGGTTGAGGTCAGTTAATATGATTGCACCGATTCGAGTACTGGGCGCACAAAGGCTTTGTATAGTTTGAGTAGGGTGAACTGGTTGGCCCCCATGAATTTCCCTTAAGCATTTTCAGTAAGTTAATGCGTTTGGTGGCTTTTTTCGCCATGTCGTCGGTATGTTTGTTGAAGGACAGTTTTTGATCAATGGTGATGGCCAGGAATTTCGCTGCTTTGCATTCCGGGAGGGTGTTATCCATAAGTTTTAGGTCAAAATCCCGTTTAGTTCTCTTGCGAGTAAAGGTGATTCGTTGGGTTTTATTGGCGTTTAGCTTTATTCTCCATTTGACACACCATTGTTCAAGCTCACTGAGAGCGCGTTGCAGGGGTTTTTGGAGCAGATTGGCTGTATTGTTAGAGTCCCAGAGGCCCTTATCATCCGCGAATTGGGAAACTTGAACGCGATCCTCGGAGAAGCTAAGGTTATTTACGAAAAAGATATATAGGAGGGGGCTTAGGACGGATCCTTGGGGGGTGCCTGCTTCAAGGGGGACACTATCAGACATTTCATTGTTCACTCTGACTTTAATTTCGCGATCATGTAAGAAAGAGGATAGTAATCTCAGCAGTTTCATGGGGAGTCTCATTTTTGATAATTTGTAGCGCATTCCATTATGCCAAACAGAGTCGAATGCTTTTTCGACGTCTAACAGGACTGCCGCGCCTATTTGCTGATTGTTGACAGCGGTTTTCATTTGGGTGACTAGTCGGTAGACATGTTTGATGCCTTCTTTACGGTTTCTATAGGCTCTTTGCCATTTATTGAAGAAGTCGATGTCTTCAAGGTACCCCCTGAACCGATTGGTAAGGATTCGTTCGAATGTCTTACCAATGCAGCTGAGCAGGCTGATTGGGCGGTAGCTGGCTGGATCGGAGGGGTCCTTGTCGGGTTTTGGTATCATGCCACCGATGGCTTTTTTCAGCATTTGGGAAAGTAGCCATGGGTGAGGCATGCGTTGAATAGTTTGTTTAGTTTTTCGATTAGGGAGTTTGGGCTTTGTTTTAAAATTTTGTAGCTTACTTCGTCTTCGCCGGGTGAGGAGGAGTTTTTGCATTTTTTTATGACACTAATGATTTCGTATTTGGTGATGGAGGTGACAAGGTCATCATCGTCCCCGTCTTCTGGCTCGTTATCGAAATTGGGGTCGCGGTAGATATCAGGGTGTTCATTGATGAAGTTATCAATCGCGTTGATGACGGCGTCATCATTGCCCGTGCCTTGATACGAGCGATGCGTTTTTCTTAGGAGGTCGGCAAAGGTGTCGGCCTTCTCTTTGTCGGTGCGAGTGAAAGAGCCGTCCTCTTTCTTAAGAGGTTTTGCTGCGGCTTTACCTCCCTTGTTTTTTTTTTTTGCCCAGTAAGAATTTTGAAAGAGTCCCAAAATTTTTTAGCATCTTGGGTCCCGTTTAGGTTGGCTGTTGCCTTTTCCCAGCTGGCTTGTTTTTCAGTTTTGAGGGCTTCTTTGACTTCGCCGTGAAGGCGGTTGTATGTTTTTTTGAGTTCGGCTTTCTTGCTTGGGTCAGTTTCTTTTTTGAGAGAGCGAAGAGCTTTCCGTTTAGATTTGATAAGTGACAGAGTCTCGTCCGAGATAGTGTTTCTCCAGGGGCGTACTTCCTCTTTTGGGCATATTTCGTTTAAGGTTGAGTTAATGATTTTCTCAGTGCTCTCGCATTGGGTTTCTAGTTCCGCTGCATTGGATGGGGGGGGGGGGGGGGGGGGGAGTTGGTGAGTTTGACATCAATGATGTCGCGGTATAGGTTCCAATTGATTTTCTTGAAGTTTCTGCGGAGAGTGGGTGGGTACCTGAGTGGGCCACTTCCTAACTGCCTAAGTCATCATCGCCGACCCAGTGGTCGTCGATATGGTTTATCAGGAAGTCACTGGCGATAATTAGATCGAGGATTTCGGATGAGAATAATGGGTTGTTACTGATATAAGTTGCTGAGCTGTCATTCATAATCACATGAAGGTTATGTTTTTTGTGATTTCAAGAAGGGCTTCACCGTTTGGGGTAGTTTTATTGCAGCCAAAGTACAGGTGTTTGGCATTGAAGTCGCCGAGGAAAATGCAGTGTTTGTATTTCCTCGTAAAGAATTCAAAGACAGTGTCAGAAACAATTTTGCTTGGGTCGTTATAATAACAAACAATCGCGATGTTTTTATTGTCAACAGTGATTTCAGTAGCAATCACCTCTGCATCGAGGTGATTAGTTTTTATGGTTTTGGTTTTGATGTTCTGCTTTATTAGAAGAGCTACGCCGCCACCTTGGGTGGTTAGTCGGTCTCTCCTAATAGTGCTGAACCCACTTATTGAGACATTTTTGCTAGGTTGAAGCCAACTTTCACAGATGCAGACAATGTCTGTACCTTCGAAGTATCGGCTCATTTGAAGCTTCTTATTGTTAACGCTTCTAGCGTTCCACGCGGCTATTTGTAATTTATTCATGATGGGCGTTGAGTTATTGCGGTCTTTTAGTTACTCATGGAGGGTGGCTTTAGTTGATGTTGATGGCGGCTTTAATTAGTGTCTCTGAAATATGGGTTTTGAATAATTTAGAGGCTGAACGGCTGACATCCTGACAGATGTCAGACAGGTTGGTGTTGACATGTTTATTTAGGACGGAGTAGAGTGCTCCCGCGACGAGGGAGCATATTGTATGGGGTGAAGAGGCGTTGTCGGGTTTTTTTTATGTTGAGGTTTTTCAGTTCTATATTTGTTTTAACCTTTTTGAAGTGGGGGCAGCCCCGGTAGTTGCTGATGTGGGGACCTTTACAGTTGGGGCATGAGGGGGATTTTGACTTCCATGCCTTGGTGAGATGGTTTTCTCCGCATTCCATGCAGGTCAAGGCCCCCCTGCATTTGTTGGCAACGTGTCCAAACTTTTGGCATTTGTGGCATTGCACAGGAGGGGGAGTGGATCGGTACTCCTCCGCCATATGCTTTCTTCCGTTAATGGTGACCCCATTGGTCAGTATTCTATTTTTGATTTCGGGGTCAGGGCACGTAACTTTCACCTTCCATGTGCTATTCCCAGTGGCTCTAGACGTAAAACGCTCCCACTTGCAGTTTAGGACACCCCCTACTGATGGCTTCAGCGGGAGTGTCTGGGTGAACCCTTGTAATGACAACGACTACTTTTGGATTTTGTGCGGGAGGGGATTGGTTACTAACTTTCCTACCAGAAGGAGGTGAGGGAGCCACTCTCCATTGCCCCTTAGGTCTAGCTATTTTTGTTAGTGGCAGGTCTACTGGGGGTTTTTTTTCAAGCTCCATTAAGGGCGTTGGCGTAGGTTTTGGCATTGGCGTCAGTGTGGTATTCGACAACGTTAGCTGGTGGTTTACTTGGCTTGGTGCCCTATCCGTGGTTTTAGTGGCGCTATTTTTGTTGGTTTGGCCTGCTGATGGCCCTCCCGACGAGACAGAGCCAGGAGGGCACGGACGAGGAATGAAGCTTCTTGGCCTTTTGATTTTTCTTTTCGTCATTGTCTCAAAGCCTTCCTCGCTCGTACACTCCTGCAGCTCTGCGTCAGAGTCAGAGTCATTACTCTCTTGCTTTCTTTTTTTTGAGTATTACCATCAGAGTCTTGATTGGAGACTGGAGGGCTACTGAGATTTGGAGTCCCCTGGGTATTGATGAGCTGTAAAAGCGGAACATCCGGGTTAAAACTTTTAGTGTTAAGAGGATCCCTTGGATCCTTGCTGGGAGAGGGAGCTTTGTTTATGGTGGTTTTACCAGCAGCCCAAGCGACCTCGGCATAGGATCTTGGACTTTTGCCCTGTTCACATGGCGAGGTCGCCGGGGTTGCTGGGCAACCAGACTCGATCTCAATGGTATCCTTGGGTATGGCATGTACTTCTGCCACCACTTGGATCTCCCTTGGAGGAGAACCAGGGGTGGGTGGGGTAGATAGGTGAGTTGATAGTGCTTGACTATCCTGAGCTACCAGAGCTCCTACCCTGGCTGCCTCAGAGCCAGGGGTTGCTTCTACTGAAACCGTTGCTGGCTCAGAGCCAGGGGTTACTTCCACTGAGACCCTTGCTGGCTCAGAGCCAGGGATTGGTGGAGTTGGAGTTGAATGAGAGGATTGTAAGGTTGGTTCACCCCTCAACCGAGCAATAGTCTCATCCTTTTCCTTGATTGTTTTGTTGAGGTCTGCTAACTGGACTTGTAGATTAGCTACCTGTCCAGATAGATTGGCAATGGTTTTAACTAGAGAGTCAAAATCTCTTACCTTAATCTCTGCTCCCATAGCTCCTCTCCTCTCTGCTCTTTCGCGCTCTATTCGAAGTTGGTCGCTGGTATTTATACTTTTCGACAGGATCAAAATGTTAGGGGAATGGATTTGATTGGCTTTTGAAAAGGTAATCTGATTGGTTTAAATTTCTGCAATCTGATTGGTAAGTTTCCTAAACTCAATGCAATCTTGATCCTCAGAGAATTCTTTTGTTCTCAAAATTTCAAAGCGGTCCTCTGACTTGGCCAGCTCGAGTTATCATTATCATAAAACACCAGTGCAGTACCACTGTACCTTATACTGACTGATGGTACCATATAGGATTTTACAGTCAGATATGGAGACTACCAGATCTGGTGTACACATTAACACAACAACTCCAACACACATTTGTTGGAAATTTAGTAACCAACACACTTGTCGGTTAAAAATTCATCAGCTCCTTAAACTGTTTCAACTATACACCAGATCTGGTAGATGGTGGATTGCGGTTACAAGACTGGAGAACAATCCAAAGAGACACACACTGATGCATTAAACATTCATGCCTGGTGGGACTTCTTTTTTTAAGATAAAAAATACAACTCCAACACACATTTGTTGAAAATTAAGTCACCAACATACTTGTCGGTTAACATCAGCTCCCAGCTCACTGTTTCAACTATTCACCAGATCTGGTTTATACATTGACACAACAACTCCAACACACAATTTTGGGAAATTATGTCACCAACAATCTTGTCGGTAAATGATTCATCAGCTCACTGTTTCAACTATTCACCAGATCTGGTGTATACATTAACACAACAACTCCAACACACATTTGTTGGAAATGATGTCACCAACATACTTGTCAGTAAATGATTCATCAGTTCACTAATAATAATAACACTTCGGCCGGCCGCTGATTTGTCGCGGTTCTCGTATGAGAAGGCCTTGGTTACCCATGTTCTACCAACTGCCTCCCTATTCCCGCGCTTCTCTCCTCCCAACACTCGGAGACGAACTGCTTAATGACATCCCTTGCCCCATTCTCCCCAATCTCTTCGATTAGTAGAATAACCCTCTCCTTTGAGTCGCCCCCTAACCATATGTCCTTCATTCTCCCATCCCACTTCCCCATTATACTCCCCGTGAATCTTGTTCTTTTAGACTGGTATTTTGGGCATTCTATAAGAAAGTGTTCCAGGGTCTCCACCACGCCCAAGTTACACATCTGGCACTCCTTTTCACTGTTTTTCTCAATTTTCCCCTCAGCTCCAGGGACCGCGACATCAGCTTGAACAACAGTGACCCCCAAAGGTGCCATCAAGGTACTCTTTCAAAACCAGGCTTCTCTTTATCACGCAGGCCACCCAAAGATCTTTTTGATTTGACCCCCTCTCGCCAATTACGGTTACAATCCTCCATGACCCTTTCTCTGACGATCTTTTTACCCTGGTTTGCCCCAACGTAGAATTCGTAGAGGGTCTCCCTCAAGAAATAAAAGACTGTTAGATTTCATTTCTTGAGGGAGACCCTCTACGAATACCCATGCTGTAGAGACCGAAAGGCATACAACATACTTGTCAGTAAATGATTCATCAGTTCACTATTTCAACTATACACCAGAACTGGTAGATGGTGGATTGTGGTTAAAAGACTGGAGAAGAATTCAAAGAGACACATATTGATGCGTTAAACATGCATGCCTGATAGGACTAATGAAACTGTATGATTATATGCTTGGTGAAATTGGTGGAATACGTGGAGGTGTATTATGTCTTTTGGAATTGTGGATATGCCATCAGCTAGCACTTGTCTCTTTGGATAGAAGTAGGAGAGGCCGTCTCTGCTCTGCTTATATGTATACATGTGGTTGCCATTTACAACAAATCCACGATTGATGCCTGTTCCACTCTGTTGCGTTTGCAACACTTCCAAGTATTTTTCTTGTTGAGATCGTTGTGGCGTTTACTGATCCCCTTGCAACTGAACTTGTCATGTGGACCAAAACAATATAATATGTTTTGCTGCAGAGACTGATTATACCATCGCCTTGCCACTCCACCTTAAACAAACCAGGAGTTCTCTTTTTGTATGCCTGTCGGTCTCTACAGCATGGGTATTCAGCTGACCAGTTTTCACCTTTCATTTTTGCTACAACATAATCATTTCTGTGCATATCACACGCTTCGGATGGTAACCAATGATGCAGCTCTTTGAATTTTTTTTTTCATTTCGGGTTTCACCACTTCTTCCAGAGATGAAGCACTGAAAGCTATATAAAGTGATTCCGTGTCCATTTCACATACCTCGTAGTCACATTGATCTACGAAGGTATCAATGAAATCGTAATAAAATTGAAGCATTTTCAGCTTTGCATATTGGTATACAAAAAACCCGATGGTCAACGGCAAGTCCAGATTGATATGTTTTTTGTTCATTTCCACTCATAAAGGGTATCACTGAGGGGATTAAGAGTTCGTAGTGATACATTATTTATTGCCTGTGTGACTTCCTCCTCTGAACCATAACAGACGCTACGAAACCTCTCCTTATTTGTAACTGTCTTTCCATAGCCATAATTGCCCAGTAGCTTCATTGTATCAGCTACAATGGCCTGATTTGGATCTCGGTCACCCTGGCGTCGAGCATCGGAAACTTCATTCCCAGACCTTTGAAAACATGCTTTTGGCTGATATTGCACAATCTGATAAATATGCGTAACTTCCAGCCCACGCTGTATATACCATTGCATCAAAGGAGTGGTGAGCAATATTATGTTTCCAAAATAACTGCCGATCAGCGATTTCCAAGGCTGACTCAAAATATTGTTTGTTTCAGCAAAAGCTCACATATGATCGCCGATATCCATTTTGTTGATATCGATATTTTTGAATATCGGCGTCATGAATCTCTTCGAAGTGCGACCTCAATTTATCTGTCACCTGGATATCACAGAGTACAAGGCCAAACAGTTCACCATTGAAGATTTTTTTTTGTAACTTCAGCTTCTGTCATTTTCCCCCCAGTGCTGGTTGAATCGGAAAACCCACGCAAGAATGTTTGGAGAGTGGGGTCTGTTCTATTCGTGTCTCTCCATTCACACTCAAAAATTTCAACAACATTGTAACCGAGCTCTCGAATATATTTTGAGTTGGCTTCGGTTTCGTCGAACAATTCTTGCATGGTTTTTTTTCTGATTTCGTTAGACAAAACGAAAGAACCATTTTTTGCTTATTCAACCCCGATTGGGTGGTCCTTAATCTTGGTAACAAAAAGGTCACATTTGTTAAACGGTGGACCACCCATTTAGTGTTTGGGCGTTGCTGCCAAGCCCACTCCAGAATATCTTCTTGGTAGATCGTTTCCAGAAACTTTCCAAAGTCTTCCTGGTTACACACCAGATGTGATGAAGTCAAAACCCGAGAATTATTCTGTGAGGCATGATAATACCTCAGCACTCCAGTCTCATTATTTAGGAGCACAAAACCATAACTCAAATTTTTTTTAAATTTCCATCGCTGTGATTCGAAGATGGTGGTTTTGAGCTCCGAATTAAAGTCAGATAACCCCATCAATCTATAATTGTATAAATCTTGTACCCGTCTATTTACAGCATGGTGTGTTCTTATAGAACTTCAAGACTCCCGGTACAAGTTTACCAATTCAGTGTCCTCATCAGTCTCTATAAGGCTGGCATCAAAGTTTTCGGGGTCAATATCAAATGAGATCGTGTTTTCAGTTGGTCTCATTTTTTTACCCCAGACACAGGTTTGGTCGCTGTTTTCCTTTTAACAGACTCAGCACGGTGTGCAAAATTTCTGTGCCTGATAAATGTAGAAGTTGGGTAAATTCCTGACCGCAGTCGATACAGGTCCATGAATCGCCACACTTTTTTAAATGATACTGGAGCTTTTCCAGTCTTGTAAAAGTTTTTGTGCAGTACGGGCAAGAATGGTTTTTTCTGCCTTGGTGCACTGTACGTACATGCCTATCTCTGTTAGTTCGAGCTGTAAATATTTTGCCGCATTCTTCACTCTCGAACGATGCCATAATTCATTTGTCTCAGAATCTCCGTACTCAGATTCACAACTTGGTCTTGGGATACAATTTATCTATTTTTCTTTTGAATCACCCAGTAAACAAAACCAAATATTTTCACAGCTTATGAGAAAAACACTTTGTTGGTGCAATCCAAATCTCTTCGTTTTTCAAAGACAGCTTTGGGAAAAACTTTTTTTCCAAGTTCAGCTTATGAAAAAAACACTTTATTGGTGCAAACCAATTCTTAGTTTTTCAAAACAAAGCAAAACACTCAGTTTTTCAAACACAACTGGTGAATCAGTCAATTGGTGAAAACCAAGTTCTTTTCCAAGCTAGCTTAGATAGTCAACCAGCGATCCAGACCCCGAGATCCGAATGGCAAATGAAGCTGCTCGCTGGTATTTATACTTTCTGGGGAGACCGAGCTGACATTTCTCGCAATCTGATCTGTTCTTTAAAAGAGCTATCAAAAAGGTAAAAAATCCTGCAATCTGATTGGTCAGCTCGCTATCAGAGCTGGAATCTTGATCCCCAAAGCGCTTCAAGTGTGTTTTCGACTGTACATAAAAATGAAAAAAAAAAAACAAATAATTTTTAGGGCATTTCAACATGGAAAGTGATATTATAAAATAAAATAAAGGGCGTAAAATATATTGGTAAAGGCCAAGAATAGAGGACCGCGCGTTTTTTAAGAAAATAAAACATATTTCACAACTTTTTGAGTTTCTTATCATTCTAAAACATGTTTTACACAAAATTAGCCCAAAACACCGATACCCACTCACAAAAATCATCACTTTTAACCCTTTTCTCTGAGATGGGTTTTTGAAACAAATGAATTTCTGATTGCGTTCTGAAATGGAGCTGAGGATGTTTCGTTGTGACGTCACAGGGGAGCAATCAGTACCTTCTTTGCATCCTAGGATCAGTTTAGGATGGGTACGGGTTAGCTAACCCGTACCCATCCTAAACTGACCCTAATGCACTGGTCGCCGTATTCTAATCATTGCCTTGTTTGCGTACTAGGGTCAGTTTAGGATGGGTACGGGTTAGCTAACCTGCATCCATCCCAAACTGACCCTAATTCGTTCTCCCATTGTATTTACACCCTCGTATACTCCGATCAAATGGAGTGTATACGATAGCTGAAAAACCAAAGACCGCGTACCTGTTTACCGCAGGTTTTGTTGTTGAAATTGTTTGGAGAATAAAGTTAACAGAGGGTTAAAGGTGATGATTTTTGTCAGTAGGTATCGGTGTTTTGGGCTAATTTTGTGTAAAACATGTCTTAGAATGATAAGAAACTCCAAAAAGTTGTAAAACATGTTTTATCTTCTTAAAAAACGCGCGGTCCTCTATTCTTGGCCTTCACCAATATATTTTGTCAGGAAAATTATTGTGAAATTATTTTTTTTAATGTAATTTGATGATTTGAAGTGAAAATAATGTTGCGTATTCGGCGTGCCGATCAGGACTGACAGTAGGCATAAGCCTATTTATCAAAAAAAAAAAAGTAGAACAGTGTTCGCCTCGTCATTTTCAAAGCAATGAAAAAAAATATAAAACCCATCATTACATCGCTAAAAACTTGAAAATTATGTAAAGGGCGAATGAATAAAGCGACAAAAATTATTTTATCACGGAGAAAAGATTTATTTAATATTTTTGGGTTGAAAAAGTGTTTGGTCAGTCTGTCGGCTTCTTTCTGGTAAATCGAGCGTAACGTCGCTTAGAAAAGCGATTTCACTGAATATGTGATCGCATTACGTTCTCATTGTCAGAATCTGAATTAAAGTTGATTAGTTTAAACATATTTTATTTGCCACTATATACAGCAAAAAGGATCGGAGAACAAGTTATCACAACTTACAAAAACTCCTCTCCTTAAACAAGAATAATTAAACATTTGCGGCACAATTATATACAATATAGAAATACTAGGAATTAGTGTAGTCATCAGCTAAAGGGTTGAAGATTGGAGATTTAGAGAGATAATGATTTAACCGTTTTGAGCTCCGGTGGTGTCTTCCACATCAGTTCAGTAGAATTAGCTAGAAGGGTCTATTTTCAATATTTTCAATATTTTAGAGCTAACCAATCAGTATTTCCAACGAGGAGCCTTAGGGCCACACGTTGGAAACAGTGGTTGGTCTGTACTACTTATTTATTTAACATTATTTTGTCACGGAAAACGGGGTGTTCCACTGGCTTTGTCCGAAAAAGGGCCACCGGGGCTCGAGGTGTTAAAGAGTTATAGGATTAGAGAGTGAAGGATTGCCGTTGTCTAGGCTCGCCTGCTGACTTTTGCATTATTGGATCTCTATCGTCCTTAGAAAAAGAGAGCGTGTAAGTTAAGAACAAATTGGTGGAAATTAAAATTAAAATGCAGTTCCACAGCACGCCACGGTTGTCCAAACGCACGCTAGTACACAACCAAGGGTGCAATATGCATCGTTTGGGTTCAGGTGATCTTATTCAAATCTGCCAGTTGCAAGGATGAATGTTTGAACTTTCCTGAATAAAAGTTCGTTTTGCTTTGTTGTTAAACCGATTATTCCATAAAGTAGCTCGTCGACATGCGATATATCGAGCGTGATAACAGCATTAAAAAAGGTCAATCTTTGAGGGTGGTAGTTCGGGCATTGAAAGAAGAAATGGTGTGCATCTTCTTGGGGATTGCCACAGGTACATTGCGGGGTAGAGGAGATAAAATTGTTAAATTTGTCGTGGTTTAAATCACTGCAACCGTTTCGTGGTTTGCAGTGAAGAACGTTTCCTTTCCTGGTTCCTGTATAGAAATATGAAGGTGGTTTAACGGAAGGGCTCAGTTTTGCAAGGTTGCAGAAAGTGTTGACGCAGTTTTGGTATTAGTTGGGAGCTCATTCCAAATTTTGGAAGATGAAGGGAAGAATGTAGTTGAAAATTGTTCTGTTCGCGCTTGGTACGTGGATAAGTTGTTAGAATTACGTAAATTGTAATTTGCTGTTTCACCTACAGTACGAGGTAATAATTCAACAAGGTAATCTGGAGCATCGTTATTAGATATTTTTAAAAAAGCACACAGTTTGTGATGGTGCCTTCTCTCATAGAGTGAGCGCCATCCAAGTTCCAAGAGTATACGCTCGGATGAAACAGATCGTGTGAGACCAGACACTATTCTTGCTGCATCGTGGTGTAGTCGGTCTAGTTTCATTAGAAGAAGCTTAGGAGCACAGTCCCAGACGGTATCACCGTAATCAATGAGTGGCAGGATAAATGAGAAATATATTTGTTCCAGAGTTTTCCTCCCAAGTTTATACTTGAGTTTTCTCAGATTGGACAAGCGTGCATTAACTTTTTTGCAAATTTCCGCTATCTGGCGATAGCATTTCAAGTTTGACTGCAGGATTAAACCAAGATGTTTATGTGAATCGGAGAAATTTATCGGAGTTTCGTTAAAGAACAAATCTGAATGGTTATGATTAGGGATTCGAGAAAAGTAGACAGCTTGCGTTTTAGATGGGTTGAAGGACACCAGCCACTTCTGAGACCAGGAGTATATTTTGGCCAGATCATTATTCAAAATGGTTATTAGTTCAGAACTGGAGCTTTTACCGTTAGTGAGACATGTATCATCAGCAAACAATCTCGTAAGGGATTCTAAATTGTCTGCAATATCGTTGATGTAGACTAAAAAGAGGAAAGGTCCCAGGACAGATCCTTGAGGAACTCCAGCTTGTATTAGCTTGTATGGAGAGTATGTGTTATTCACCAATACTCGTTGTTTACGATTTTTCAAGTAGCTGTCGAACCATTTTAACAAAGGACCTGAGATCCCATATTGCTCTAATTTATAGAGAAGACCTTTATGCCATACCCTCTCGAAGGCCTTTGAGATATCACAAAAGATAGCACAAGTCATCAGTCGTTCATCTAGTGACTGACATAACGAATGGTATAGTTCAAGAAGTTGAAGCGTAGTGCAGTGGCCATGGATGAAGCCGGACTGATATTTATATAGAAGATTATTCTGATGAAAATGAGTAAAAACCGATTTCAGGAGCACTTTTTCACAGATTTTCCCTAAGATTGGTAAAAGGGAGATCGGCCGATAGTTGTTTTTGTCCGCGGGATCTAGTTTTTTAAAGATGGGGATTACATTGGCTTTCTTCCATTCGTCTGGATATGTATCGAAATTTTTTTTTGAAAGAGCATACTCAATGGTGCTGCGATGGTATCGACAGTCCCCTTCAGCATTTTAATGTTGATCTCGCCATGGCCATGGGCCTTGTTTGCATTAAGCGACTTAATAACATCTGCAATATCTTTTATATCAAAGAGAATGCTCGAAAGGATAACGTGACTTTTTGTAGGAAAGTTTGGAAGTTGGGTGTTTTCATCATCAATTGTACTGTTTTTTATAAAAGTTTCGTTCAGAATTACAGCTTTTTTCTAGGTCGTCCGTTGTTAAAACGGATGGATCGGGTCTATCACCACGATAAAGGGGCGGGATTATTTTTTCGTCAGTTTTGTTTAACAAATTTCGAATAATATGCCAAAAGTCTCTGGGGCTGGGGGCGTTCGATAATCTGTCTTGGATGTTATCTTCGTAAATTTGTTTTGCGTGTTTTTTTCATGTTATTTACAGTATTTCGTGAATGTTTGTAAAAGTTACAATGGTGTGGCTCCTTTGTTTTTAGAGCTCTTCGTCTGAAACGGTCTCTACGCCTAATCTCGAGTCGGAGTTCCGAAGTAAACCACGGTTTGTCATTAGGGCGTATTTGGACTGTTGATTTTGGGACTGTGGTGTTCATTATCTCCATAAAATTTTCACAGAATTTTTTTTGGGGACACATTAACATCTGCGTGGTCATCTATTATTGATTGCCAGTCTTTCTGACAGATCAGTTCGTTTGCTCGTTTAAAATTTGCCTTTTTATAATTTCGAACGGTTCGATAGAAAGCCTGCCTATTGTCAAGTTCGAATGAGACATAGATATAAACTGCATAATGATCGGACATGCCCAAGTCAAGCGTATCAACCTCAACAAGGTTCACTGTTTCACTAATGATTACTGGATCAAGAAGTGTCTGGGAGGTTGGCGTAACTCTTGTCGGCTTATCAATAACATTACGGAGGTTGTAGCGATTTATTATTTCATTTAGTTTGGAGAGCGGATTTCTTAGGTCAGGGTTTAAGTCTCCTACTATTACTATAGCCTGTTGGACATTTAGGGCATTCTCAATTGAAGCATCGAACAGTTCCCAATATTCGGGATTAGCAAACTGTTGGGATCTATAGGTTACTGACATCAAGATTGTGCTGGATTTCGAAGAAATCTCGAACCACATTATGGAATCATCAAATTCCAGCTCGGTCTTACGATTGTAGTTTAGTTTTTTTCGGATTTTTAAACTCGAAGTTCGACCAACATGAAAAAGGAAACTGTTACAATATCATAATACCATAGTGTTTTTCAAGTTCTTCAAGTTTCCAAAACTCCAAGTTTGACCAAGACGAAAGAGAGGACTGTCATAAAATCATAATAATAATAATAACATAATGTCACAAATGATTTTGGTGATGCACAACAACACAACTTGATCGGGAATAAGTCGAAAATAGGCGAGCTAAATTATGCTCTGGATGATGAACCGCTAAACACTCAGGATCTGTTAATTCAAGGTCTCGGCTTATTGCACATTTGTGAAGACTAGATTACCAGAAAAACATACAAATCAAAACAAGTCTGAGATCATATCGCCAAACCCCAACAACTCACTTTCTGTTCAAGTCATAACACGATGGAACATCAACGTGCCGCCATTATCCTTTAAAGTTGATAAGAAAATGATCTGCTGACATTTATTTTGTAAAAATTGAACAGAACGTGGTATTTCGGAACACCAAAAACAAAGTTAGAATTTGTGAACAAAGCGTTTCTCACTGTTGACCGTGTTGTCAAGGAGGTATACACAAACAGGGAGATAACTGAACCAGTTTTACGTTCTCAACAAAATTATCAGGTGGCGGTGTTCGACCCAACATATCATATGCTGCTAATTCTTTAGAGATAACTTTTTCTTTTGGTTGAACATAATTTTTTATTTCCGTACCTCAACACTCATTAAGCAACTTCGAGAGAGCAATCTTATCAAATAATTGGTTAACATTGCCACTGTGGCAGAAGAAAATATAGCGGGCTGCAAAGCATTTTTTGCCTACAGGCGTTCGAGATGTAAGAGAAAGATCTTATATATGATAAAACGTGGGGTTGGGATGTAAAATACGTAGTAGGGTTAGGTGAAGGATTGTGAGTGGGAACTCTTCCTTTAAAATTAAAAAAAAACATTAACATTATTTATATAGGTTGGGGGGGGGGGAGGGGGGGGTACATTAAACAAAAACCCGAGCCTTCATAAAATGCGTGTTATTGGAAAATTCTGGTGTACTTCGTACCAGAAAAATACTCCTGGTGAATAGAACGCCACCTTTTAAGGGTCTATAGCACTACGTGCTACTCTAAACAAGTCCGTTTCGGTTAAAATGGGGTACTTTCCGATGCTTTAAGGCCATTCTCTGGCTCATTTGGGTAATTATCTAGGAAAGTCCTTCCAAAAAATACTCCTGTTGAATCGAACACGACCTTTTAAAAATCTATAGCACTACATGCTACTCTAAACAAGTCCGTTTCGGTTAAAAAAAAATACTTTCCGGTGATTTACGCCCATTCTCGGACTCATTTGGATAATTATCTAGGGAAGTCGTTCCAGAAAATACTCCCAGACAATCGAACATACCTGTTACAGGCCTATTGGCCCTGTTGGAGACCTTTCAGGCTCATAGCAACCACGTTCCACTATAGAAACAAAGATGGCGGCCCCTTCATACAAAATGGACGACGGAAACACATATCACCCTAACAACACGAGCTGCGCATGCGCACTAACATCACCCATCACCATGACATATACGTCACAACATAGCCGCTCACATGGGTTACCATGACAACCACGTGATACCCATAATGCATTACGGTATGACGTCACATGAGAACCACCAAATGAGAACCACCAAATGGGGGTCGTACAGACCCTGCCTTACTACTCTGATATGAGTGATTCCCCGGGTTGAATAAGATGTCACGACGGTGTTCTCGTGACCATAAACTCAAGTAATGTATTCCTGGGTGGCGTCATTTCGTTCCCGTGGGGACACACTTCATCGATCGGAATGGTTCCGAGTTGAATTTTGATACCGTGTTTTAAAGTAGCTCCGGGAAAAAGTTAAGAGAAGCACGGTCCGGTTTTACCCGAATTGGATCTGATCCGTGTTTTGAAGATAATCTCCCCCGTGCCTGGGGTTAAATAGCGGCTGTCAGATAGAATGAAAAATGCGTTTTAATTTAACATTTAGGCGGATTATGATGTTATATCCCGGGCGAAAAGCAGATAAATTGCCAGTATGTTCAAAAAGAAAAATGTGTACTTATTTGTACCCGTCCGTTTCGGTTGAGAATCAGAATGTTTTTTTCAACAACAATGACCTCGATTTAGCGAGTTTAGACTATTTGACTATTTTATGTCATGTAAATCCAATAGATGGAAGAGCCACACTGCTTCACAGGATCGTCAAAATTCGCATTTTTTTCAAGATTTATTAGAACACAAAACGTGAATTATTGGACCGATTTTCACACATTTAAAGGATTATGTAGATGAGTTGTGTTTAGTTTGCTCTGGCGACAACTCTCAAATAATTAGCTCTTATCAGTGAGTTGAAAGTTGCATATACAACTTCGATAACTTTGTTAGCTCAGTTAACTATGTTTGTCCAAACAAAATGTGGCATCCTTTGGACAACTAAAATTCACTGTAGGCTATCGGTAGGCCCTATATATATCCCCCACCCAGCAACTTCTACAGTCAAAATGGCAAACGTTCAGGTCAGTGCGACATACATTCCAAATGGTAGAGGTGGAAATAATCTAGTATTTAATGACTATAAATACAGAATAAAATCACGAAGGTCCGACGCAATAGACTGGGTATGCTGTAAAAAAGGCTGTGGTACAGGGGGGGGGGGGTGGCACTAAAAATTTGCAAGACGTGACGTCCTGTTTTTTATTCAGCTCCTTTTTACACACACCCACCCCTACGTGCAAATTTTCTACTACCGTTCTTAGACACCCCCCCCCCCCCCCACTCTCCCATTAAAATCCAAAATAAACTTATAAACGTAGTAGGCACAGCTGTCTTGGGGGGGGGGTTCATAATGTTCTCAAACTGGTACCACCAATTTAAACCTCTGTGGGCTGCTGTTGGTCCCAATCTACAAATGACAAGCTGTTGATTATCAGGCTTGGCCAGAGCAGGTGTACATATACGGGAACAAATTTTCATTTGAATTGTTCTGTCAGTATTCTTAGGTGTTTGGTACTTTCCTCTTCTATCCATACAAACTCTATTAATAAATAAATAACTTGGGTTGAATATAGTGCATCAGAGAGAATTTTCCCAAAATATTGTCTGCACATTTTCTACATTTCGAACAAGACACCCACCCCCTACTAACGTGTGACATT
This sequence comes from Pictodentalium vernedei, assembly GCA_031216915.1. Lineage (NCBI taxonomy): Eukaryota > Metazoa > Mollusca > Scaphopoda > Dentaliida > Dentaliidae > Pictodentalium > Pictodentalium vernedei. The sequence goes on from CM062297.1 coordinate 562,659,586, forward strand.
TTCCCAGATTAAGCCCAATATTCTCACATATAAAGCCTCCTGATGTTGTATTTATGTTAAGAGTGTGATGTACAACATCATCTTTAAGGTTTGAAACACCAATGATGGTAGATATTAGCTGATATATTGATATATTTTTAAAAAAATTCAAAAAATTGCACAAGTTGAAAATGCACATTTTTGGCGCACTGAAAAGACCCACCCACCCCCACGTCACGTCTTGCAAATTTTTGGTCCGTTTTATCAGACCAAAGTGGTCTCTTAAGGCAGATGGTCTCCCATAACAAATCAAATACAGAGTAAAGCTGGTATGTCCAAGTATGTCCATATAAAACATGGTCTCCAAAGACATCGGTCTCTTAAGGCATGTTCTATTGTAATTCATTAACACTCTTGAATGTCATATCATTAACTTTTTACCTATAGTTATCTCTCCATGTGTGCAGACATGTTGTAGAAACCAACAATATATATGGTATTCGACAGAGTTCAGAGAGCTTTGTTAAATATCATACAAATTGTTGATTTTTTTGACTGCATGCATGAACCAGCATGGACTGACATGAAGGGAGATAATTGCGGATGAGAAAGTATACTTCAATATCAAAGTGAAGGGTGTTGATGTAGCAAAAAAAAATCTCTATGCAGCCTGGCCATTCTGAGTCATTCCTAAAATATTTCAATCTGTGTAAATTTCATGTAACACTCAGGTAGAGGCATTAACCTCTTACCTAACACAGTGGCCACAATAAATGTAACCAAAATAAACCAACAACATTCAAGGTGGATTATATATCCAAATATATCCCACAATAAAATCACACAAATATGGATAACATCAGAACTGACTCTTCGAGCCAGTTCTAATATTAGCCATACATGTGTTTATTTCAAGTAACCTTATTGAACAGTAATGGTTATATGAGAATTTTTATTTTTTTTGTATTTTACAAAAGCATGTTAGGTGAAGGGTTAAATATCATAAATTATTCAACCCATCGGAATCCATTGTGTTCTCAATTCATATATACAGTGGAACTTCTCTTGAGAGACCACCTTTTTGAGGAACCACCTCTTTTGTGCTAGAGCGTGTTTTATGTGGACAACACAGGACAACATACCATTTCGGCCAGACAAAAGTGGGCTTTCAGGACATGTGATCTTGACAGACCACCTGTCTGAAAGACCCCTTTAGGCTTTTGTGTGGCAAAGATGTTGGTCTCTCAAGAGAGGTTCCACGGTATGTGTATGCAAAAAGCAATGAGTTTAGTCATTTATGTATTTGTTTATTTTTTTGACGAAGGTTTGTGTGGAGCATGGCTGGGTTGGGGGGGGGGGGAGGGGATTTATTACTTATTTTAAGTCCAGCCCTAGAAGGTCTGGTACATGATTTTGTTGACACCTGTGTTCTCAGATGTGTTTGAAATAAATTAGCAGTTCAATCAGGTTCAATGTTTAGTAGTTTCTGTGTTACATACTTCCTACAATGGCAATAAGAGTCATTGGTGTTTTCGTAATAGGTCTGGATACATCGTTGTACAGAATTGTTCCTGCAGCTGAAACCTGTAACTGTTCCTGACTTCACATAATTGTCTTTGCTCCTCATCTAAGCCAGCCGATCTCACCAGGGTGAACATATTAGAAATTTAATCAAACAGAACACCCTCAAGATAACTTATCTTTAGAGTGCAGTGTTTGATAATTGGAATTAGTGATGCATTTTAACTTGAATTATTCAATATGTCATACATTGTATCACTATAAGCCGAATCATAGCTCAGCTGCAATAACAGTTTTATAATCGTACATAACCCATGGTAGGTACCCCCTGATAACTTGAGTGTCTTTTTCTTGGTTCTTGAATGATACTTCACTGATTATGGTATACAATTTTGGCCAAAAGTGTCTGAGGAAAAAATGTGCAAGCATGGGAAAAAAAAATTTTTGTCCTCCTTGACCACCTACCCACCCCGGCATCAATTTTTTGCAAATTTTTTCCACCCCCCCCCCCCCCCCCCCCCCCGGTAAGGTCGGCCTTATATCGATCTCGTGCAAAGACCAGCAAATTTTTAGAACCAAAAAAATCTCCTGGTTAGTTCTTAACTGAAAAAACGCAGGGGTGATGTTTGCAAATATTATTTTATTACCAGTGACGAAAATTGTTGTTTGTCATCCATACTTGAGCAAGTTTCTGAAATAACACACAGTTGTAAATGGGTGAGTGCATTCACAAATATAAATATTTTTTAACACCTGGTATCAAAATAATATAAATTTATGAACAACCATACAATTTATTATCAGTTAATTACAATAGGGGTCTTGTCCTAATGGACAAGGTCCCTAATTACAATAATGAGTAAAAATGAAAATAATAAACACTGAGCTGCAAAAAATCATTGATAATTTGACATCTATTTAATTATACTCAATTTATGTTTACTCAATCATCAATCAAGAAAATAACTGACTTCTACAAGGGAAAAAAAACACTAAAAAGTAAAAAAAAATGTTAGAAATTGATCCAAAAGTTATCCAACATGTTTTGGTGACTACTATTGTGCAAGTTTAGAAAAAAATGTTAATTTTTTTGTATATTTGTACTGTCGGACAGTTTGGGTGTATTAACAGTTGGTTCTGGCCAAAATGTTGCGGCCGTTTTTTTTTCTTTTTGTTTTGTTTTTTTTATCAAGGTTTAACGGCACAGTAACAGACAGGGTCATATCATGATGGTGACAGTTTTACGCGGGTGGAGGAAGCCGGAGTCCCCGGAGAGAACCACCGAGCAACGACGGGCAGCTGCCAGCTCCCCAACATCGTAACTCCGCACTGCAGCACAGTCAGGGTTAGATTGGTTGAAGACATGCGCACCATCGACGTGCAGTACGCCTTAGTACACGGCGTCATCGTACCCTCATGTGGACAATCGGAGTGAAGTGCCTCTTCTAAGGACTCAACGCGGCAGTCCGAATCGATCGTTCAGATGGTCATCCATCCAAGGACTAACCGAGCTCGACGTAACTTAACTTCGGTGATCTGACCAGAACCGGTTAATGCAACGCCACCGCCCCCTACCCCCCCCCCCCTACCCTCCCCCCTCCCCCCCCCCCCCCCCAGCGGCCGGTTTGGGTCAAACTGCAGAGTACGGTTTGGGTGTATTCAGTCGGTGGCAAACTCCATGTAATTGGTGCTAAGGTGCAATTTATTTAAAACAAACAGGAAGACAAGAACTGTCAATATTTATTTATTTATTTATTTATTTATTTATTTATTTATTTATTTATTTATTTATTTATTTAATATTTATTGGTGTTTTAGGGGGCGCGGTGGCTCAGTTGGTAGAGGTGCAGGCTGCAAGCCGAGAGGTCCTCGGTTCGAATCCCACCTGCGGCAACCGCGTTGTGTCCTTGGGCAAGACACTTCACCCCGATTGCCTACATGGGGGCACGATGACGCTGTGTACTGAGGCGTATTGCACGTCGATGGTGCGCATGTCTTCAACCAATCTAACCCTGCCTGTGCTGCGGTGCAGAGTTCAGAGTTACGATGTTGGAGAGCTGACAGCTGCTCGTCGTTGCTCGGTGGTTCTCTCCGGGTACTCCGGCTTCCTCCACCCGTAAAACTGTCACGGTCACGATTAGCCATTGTGCATAAGTATGTGACCTTAAACACCAACAAATAAATAAATATATTGGTGTTTTAGATCACATGTTTCTGCATAATGGCTAATCATGGCCATGATAGTTTTACGGGTGGAGGAAGCCGAAGTACCTTGAAAGAACCACCGAGCAATGGCGAGCTATGGCGAGCAACTGTCAGCTCCCCAACATACCTACTTCACACATGCAGGTTTAACACTGGTTGAAGACAATTGCACCACTGTCGTGCAGTATGCCTTGGTACAAAATGCCCAAGGACACAACATGGTTTCCGCAGGCGGGAACCTCGCAGCTTGCAGCTTGCACCTCCCCTAACTGAGCTACCACACCCCCAGAACTGTCAACTAATTGTTACAGATTATTGGAGCACAGACATAGTATTTAGGCTTTTCCCTCTGGAAAAGACTATTGTTTTTCTACGGATTATTTTTTTTTTTTTTTCGGGGGGGGGGGGGGGGGGGGTTCCACACATTTTGTCCGTACGATTCAGAAGCCATTTTCGAACCGATTTTCACGAAATTTTGCACACGCATAGAGGGGCACAAAATCTAATAATGTACCGAAGCAGAATTTTCGATTTAACCCTTATTTCGTCAGAATTGGCAAAAAACTGCCAAAATTGGGGTTTATCGGCACTTTCTCGAAACATGTCTTGTTGATTTTTTTAAAATATTCGTCATTGCTAAACCTGTCTGTGACACACCCTTTGGTACACACTACATATCAGGCGATGCATATGGTAACCCTCCACAGGCTGCCAAACATCGAAATTTTGATGAAATAGGCCGGTTTCAGGCCCCCACAGCACCCAAACAATACACGAGAGATAAACATAACGTCCTTTATTGGGAGTGGAATTCACCGAGGATCATTTTTGTAAGTAATAAGGGTGTTCAGAAAACCAAGCGTTAACCCATTTTGACCTGGTTAAACAGCAATACCCCCATAATGCTCAAAAGTTCGTGTTTTCCGTGGATTTCTCTAAACGAGTCTTGTAGATTTTCAAGAAAATTGGTCACTCTCAGGTCTTGGTGTGACATTACAAGTTGCATAGATAAAATATTCTGGTCAGCATTAGTTAACCCTCACCGAGCTGCTAAACGTAAAAATTGTGATAAAAGGGGCTGTTTTTAGTCACAAACAGCACCCAAACGGTATACCAGAGAGAAAGGATCCTTCATTTATCGGACGCAAAATTGATCGGAAAATATTTTTGAAAGTGGTAAGGGTATTCAAAATTTGACGTCTTAACCCATATTGGGCTGGTTAAATAGAGATACCCATTGAAATCTTAAAATACCCGTTTTCTGTGGATTTCTCTATCAACATTTTGTAGGTTTTCAAGAAAAAATCGGCTATTTGCAGGTCTTGGTGTGACATTACAAGTTGCATGAACAAAATATTCCGGTCAGCATTAGTTAACCCTCCCCGGGCTGTTGAAGGTCAAAATTGTGATAAAATAGGCTGTTTTTGGACACCAACAGCACCCAAAGGGTACACCACAAAGAAAAGTGCCTCCTTTTATCGAGTGCACAATTTATAGGGAAACATTTTTGTAAGCAGTAAGGGTATTCAAAAGTCGACGTCTTAACCCATTTTGGGCAGGCTAAAGCGAGATATCCCTTGAAAGCTTTAAATTCCCATTTTCTGTGAATTTCCCTAACGGTAACTTGTAGGGTTTCAAGACAAATTGACTATTCGTAGGTCTTTATGTGACATTACAAGTTGCGTGGACAAAATACTCCGATGAGCGTTTATTAACCATCTACAAACTGCCAAGCATCGTAATTTTGTTAACATGGGGCTGTTTTCAGACATGCACAGCACCCAATGTATACATGAGAGATAAACATAATCTCCTTCGTTGGAAGTGGAAGTCACAGAGGACCATTTTTGTAAGTAATAAGGGTATTAAAAAAACCAAGCGTTAACCCCTGTTGGGGAGGTTAACACAGATACCCATCGATAGCTTAAAAATCGTTTTCCCTGGATTTCTTTACAAACATTTTGTGGGGTTTCCAAGAGAAAATGGCCGTTGATAGGTCTTGGTGTCATATGACCAGTTGCATGGATAAATTATTCTGGTAGGCATTTGTTAACCCTCCATGGGCTGCTAAATGTAAAAAAATTGAAGAAATAGTCTGTTTTTTGGACACCAACAAATGGAAATAAATTTACACAAATTATACAGCAAAATGAAGGATGTGATGTATAGAACCCCAAAAGTATGTATGCACCTCACGCACTGGCACACAGTCACCATCAGACATCAGCGATTCCTGAAAGTGTGCTATCGGTACCATATTTGTACCATAATTGATAATAGTAAAATAATATTTCATAAAAACAACAAATACAGGAATTCAAAAAGCAGCCTCAAGGCTGCATGGTGGTGAATGCCAACGCTGTCCCATTTTCCTTGAAAGGGGGAGCCCTTTACAAATAGTTTTTTTGTGATGTGATACTCTGGATACTCCCCATTTTTTAATAGAAATCAATTTCATAATTCTAGAAAAATCCAGAAAATCTCACAATATGGAGTTATGACTCTTAATTAGTTAATTTTTGCCTGTTTTCAGATTGTTTGCACAACAACTTGGAACAAATAGCAGTAGATTTGATTCAGTATTGGTATGTGAGACTTTCTTGATGTCTTGAGTGAGTTAAAACAATTGGTATGTTTCTTCTATACTGAGCAGAGTTATGACCCTTAATTTTTTCCTGTTTTCAGCTATGTAGTATGATAACTTCAAATATCAATGGATTTTGTCAACGTTTGGTATGTGAGACTTTCTTAACAATGTCTTGAATGGGTTCGAAAACTGATACCGTTTGGCCATACTGAGCAGAGTTATAGCCCTTATTAATTAGTTAATGTTTTCCCGTTTTCAGCTCATTAGCGCTGTGAGCTACACACTTATCAAAGGATTTGGTCAATATTTGGTATGTAACACTTTCATAATAATGTCTTGAAGGAGTTTGAAAATTGGTATAGTTCGGACAAACTGAGCGGAGTTATGGCCCTCAATTTGTTAATTTTTGCCTTTTGTCAGCTTATTAGCATGACAACCTGAACAAATATCCATAGATTTGGTCAATAATTAGGCTTTTCCCTCTGGAAAAGACTATTGTTTTTCTACGGATTATTATTATTTTTTTTTTTTTTTTTTTAGGCTTTTCCCTCTGGAAAAGACTATTGTTTTTCTACGGATTATTTTTTTTTTTTTTTTTTTTTTTTTTTTTTAGGCTTCTCCCTCAGGAAAAGACTATTGTTTTTGTACGGATTATTTTTTTTTTTTTTTTTTTTTTTTCCACACATTTTTGTCCGTACGATTCAGAAGCCATTTTCGAACCGATTTTCACACAATTTGGCACACGCATAGAGTGGCAAAAAATCTAAAAACGTACCGAAGCGGAATTTTCGATTTAACCCTTATTTCGCCAGAATTGGCAAAAAACTGCCAAAATTGGGGTTTATCGGCACTTTCTTGAAACACGTCTTTAGGATTTTTTTTAAATATTCATAATTACTAGACCTGCCTATGACACAACCTTTGATACACACGACATATTTGGCGATGCATATGGTAACCCTCCACAGGCTGCCAAACATCGAAATTTTGATGAAATGGGCCGGTTTCAGACCCCCACAGCACCCAAACGATACCCGAGAGGTAAACATAACTTCCTTTATTGGAAGTGGAATTTACCGATGATCATTTTTGTAAGTAATAAGGGTGTTCAGAAAACCAAGTGTTAACCCGTTTTGGGCTGGTTAAACAGCAATACCCCAAAAAAGCTCAAAACTTCATGTTTTCCATGGATTTCTCTAAACGAGTCTTGTAGATTTTCAAGAAAAATTGGTCACTCTCAGGTCTTGGTGTGACATTACAAGCTGCATGGATAAAATATTCCGGTCAGCATTAGTTAACCCTCCCCGAGCTGCTAAACGTAAAATTTGTGATAAAATGGGCTGTTTTTAGACACCAACAGCACCCAAACGATATACCACAGAGAAAGGGGCCTTCATTTATCGGACGCAAAATTGATCGGAAAATATTTTTGAAAGTGGTAAGGGTATTCAAAATTTGACGTCTTAACCCATTTTGGGCTGGTTAAAGAGAGATACCCATTAAAATCTTAAAATATCCGTTTTCTGTGGATTTCTCTAACAACACCTTGTAGGTTTTCAAGAAAACTCGGCTATTTGCAGGTCTTGGTGTGACATTACAAGTCGCATGAACAAAATATTCCGGTCAGCATTAGTTAACCCTCCCAGGGCAGCTGAAGGTCAAAATTGCGATAAAATGGGCTGTTTTTGCACACCAACAGCACCCAAAGGGTACACCACAAAGAAAAATGCCTTCTTTTATCGCGCGTACAATTTATACGGAAACATTTTTGTAAGTAGTAAGGGTATTCAAAAGTCGACGTCTTAACCCATTTTGGGCAGGCTAAAGAGAGATATCCCTTGAAAGCTTTAAATTCCCATTTTCTGTGAATTTCCCTAACGGTAACTTGTAGGTTTTCAAGACAAATTGACTATTCGTAGGTCTTTATGTGACATTACAAGTTGCATGGACAAAATACTCCGGTGAGCGTTTTTTAACCATCTACAAGCTGCCAAGCATCGTAATGTTGTTAACATGGGACTGTTTTCAGACATGCACAGCACCTAATGTATACATGAGAGATAAACATAATCTCCTTTGTTTGAAGTGGAATTCACAGAGGACCATTTTTGTAAGTAATAAAGGTATTCAAAAAGCCAAGCGTTAACCCCTGTAGGGGAGGTTAACAGGGATACCCATCAAAAGCTTAAAAAATCGTTTTCCCTGGATTTCTACAAACATTTTGTGGGGTTTTCAAGAGAAAATGGCCGTTGATAGGTCTTGGTGTCATATGACCAGTTGCATGAATCAATTATTCTGGTAGGCATTTGTTAACCCTTCATGGGCTGCTAAATGTAAAAAAATTGAGGAAATAGTCTGTTTTTGGACACTAACAACATCAAATGGAAATGCCACAGAGAAACGTAACTTCTTTTACCAGACGCAAAACTGATACGGAAACATTGATATCGATATTAGCCCATTCTACCATTAATGATGGGTTTTACCTAAACATTTTTTTATCAAACCCAAACCGAGTCATTTGAGACTACTGTACTCACCTTTCTCATAACATCAATGAAGGAACTTTAGTGAGACAGTTAAAAACAATTCATCAGACACTGTGGGGTCAAGAAAAATCATGGAATCTAATAGGGAAAAGCCATGATTCTCCAGAATCATAAAGTCTAGTTTGGGTTTGTTTTAGGCTTTTCCCTCTGGAAAAGACTATTGTTTTTCTACGGATTATTATTTTTTTTTTTTTTTTAGGCTTTTCCCTCTGGAAAAGACTATTGTTTTTCTACGGATTATTATTTTTTTCTTTTTTTGGTTTTTTTTTTTTTTCCTCACATTTTGTCCGTACGATTCAGAAGCCATTTTCGAACCGATTTTCACGAAATTTTGCACACGCATAGTGGGGTACAAAATCTAAAAATGTACTGAAGCGGAATTTTCGATTTAACCCTTATTTCGTCAAAATTGGCAAAAAACTGCCAAAATTGGGGTTTATCGGCACTTTCTCGAAACATGTCTTGTAGATTTTTTTTATACATTCGTCATTGCTAGACCTGTCTGTGACACACCCTTTGATACACACTACATATCAGGCGATGCATATGGTAACCCTCCACAGGCTGCCTAACATCGAAATTTTGATGAAATAGGCCGGTTTCAGGCCCCCACTGCACCCAAACAATACACGAGAGATAAACATAACTTCCTTTATTGGGAGTGGAATTCACCGAGGATCATTTTTGTCAGTAATAAGGGTGTTCAGAAAACCAAGCATTAACCCATTTTGAGCTGGTTAAACAGCAATACACCAATAATGCTCAAAAGTTCGTGTTTTCCGTGGATTTCTCTAAAATGGGCTGTTTTTAGTCACAAACAGCACCCAAACGGTATACCAGAGAGAAAGGGTCCTTCATTTATCGGACGCAAAATTGATCGGAAAATATTTTTGAAAGTGGTAAGGGTATTCAAAATTTGACGTCTTAACCCATTTTGGGCTGGTTAAATAGAGATACCCATTAAAATCTTAAAATACCCGTTTTCTGTGGATTTCTCTATCAACATTTTGTAGGTTTTCAAGAAAAAATCGGCTATTTGCAGGTCTTGGTGTGACATTACAAGTTGCATGAACAAAATATTCCGGTCAGCATTAGTTAACCCTCCCCGGGCAGGTTGAAGGTCAAAATTGCGATAAAATGGGCTGTTTTTGCACACCAACAGCACCCAAAGGGTACACCACAAAGAAAAGTGCCTCCTTTTATCAAGCTCACAATTTAGTCGGAAACATTTTTGTAAGTAGTAAGGGTATTCAAAAGTCGACGTCTTAACCCATTTTGGGCAGGCTAAAGAGAGATATCCCTTGAAAGCTTTAAATTCCCATTTTCTGTGAATTTCCCTAACGGTAACTTGTAGGGTTTCAAGACAAATTGACTATTCGTAGGTCTTTATGTGACATTACAAGTTGCATGGACAAAATACTCCGATGAGCGTTTATTAACCATCTACAAGCTGCCAAGCATCGTAATTTTGTTAACATGGGGCTGTTTTCAGACACGCACAGCACCCAATGTATACATGAGAGATAAACATAATCTCCTTCGTTGGAAGTGGAATTCACAGAGGACCATTTTTGTAAGTAATAAGGGTATTAAAAAAACCAAGCGTTAACCCCTGCTGGGGAGGTTAACACGGATACCCATCAATAGCTTAAAAAATCGTTTTCCCTGGATTTCTTTACAAACATTTTGTGGGGTTTCCAAGAGAAAATGGCCGTTGATAGGTGTTGGTGTCATATGACCAGCTGCATGGATAAATTATTCTGGTAGGCATTTGTTAACCCTCCATGGGCTGCTAAATGTAAAAAAATTGAAGAAATAGTCTGTTTTTGGACACCAACAAATGGAAATGCCACAGAGAAACGTAACTTCTTTTACCGGATGCAAAACTAATAGGGAAACATTGATCTTGATATTAACCCATTCTACCATTAATAATGGGTTTTTTTTATCAAACCCAAACCGAGTCATTTGAGACTACTATACTCACCTTTCTCATAACATCAATGAGGGAACTTCAGTGAGACAGTTAAAAACAATTCATCAGACACTGTGGGGTCATGACAAATCATGGAATCTAATCGGGAAAAGCCATGATTCCCCAGAATCATAAAGTCTAGTTTTTTGGGTTTTTTGGGGTTTTTTTTTTTTCCCACACATTTTTGTCCGTACGATTCAGAAGCCATTTTCGAACCGATTTTCACACAATTTGGCACACGGATGGAGTGGCAAAAAATCTAAAAATGTACCGAAGCGGAATTTTCGATCTAACCCTTATTTCGCCAGAATTGG